>CM059429.1:174614281-175090899 GCA_030390025.1 Squalus acanthias
GACGGAGGGTAAAACAAGCGGGCAACCCACACCCTGCCCGATTCCTCGCCCCCCCCCTCCCATTGAGGGACGGAGGGTAAAACAAGCGGGCAACCCACACCCTGCCCGATTCCCGCCATCGGGATCTGTTAAAATCAAGCCTGCTTGATTTGGTAAGGTTGGTGCCATTTCATCAATTTTTAGCGATTTGCCAGTGTTGATTTTTTTTGCATCCTCACCTGTAAGATAGTCACTAATAAATCCAATCGGGAATTCAGGAGAAACTTCTTTACCCAGAGAGTGGGGAGAATGTGGAACTCACTGCCACAGGGAGTGGTTGAGGCGAATAGCATAGATACATTTAAAGGGAAGCTGGATAAACACATGAGGGAGAAAGGAATAGAAGGATATGCTGATAGGGTGAGATGAAGTAGGGGTGGGAGGAGGCTCGTGTGGAGCAGAAACACCGGCACGGAGCCGGTTCGGCCAAACGGCCTGTTTCTGTGCTGTACATTCCAAGTATTCTGTGTAAAGTGTGTTTAATGCTGGCACACACAGCTAGTGCCTCAAGGTTTAGCGACCATTCTTCACACATGAGCCTAAATAGTCGATGGTGCCATACTATTCAAGTATGGGAGGCATCACACAGCTGCAGTGTCCAGCGGTTGTAATTGGATCAGGAGCAGGAATGAGGGAATCCTGATTGGTTTATTTCCTCAGTGTAGCCCTAGGATATTCAGTGCGACTGCAATGAGATTCCACGGCAGAGCGCAGAGACAAATCTGGAGCCGTGGCTCAGTGGGTAGCACCCTCGCCTCTGAGTCAGAAGGTTGTGGGTTCAAGTCCCACTCCAGAGACGAGCATGAAAATCCAGGCTGACACTCCAGTGCAGTGCTGAGGGAGCGCCACACTGTCGGAGGGTCAGTACTGAGGGAGCGCTGCACTGTCGGAGGGTCAGTACTGAGGGAGCGCTGCACTGTCGGAGGGGCAGTACTGAGGGAGCGCTGCACTGTCGGAGGGGCAGTACTGAGGGAGTGCCGCACTGTCGGAGGGGGAGTACTGAGGGAGCGCCGCACTGTCGGAGGGGCAGTACTGAGGGAGCGCTGCACTGTCGGAGGGGCGGTACTGAGGGAGCGCCGCACTGTCGGAGGGGCAGTACTGAGGGAGCGCTGCACTGTCGGAGGGGCGGTACTGAGGGAGCGCTGCACTGTGGGAGGGGCAGTACTGAGGGAGCGCCGTACTGTCGGAGGGGCAGTACTGAGGGAGCGCTGTACTGTCGGAGGGGCAGTACTGAGGGAGCGATGCACTGTGGGAGGGGCAGTACTGAGGGAGCGCCGTACTGTCGGAGGGGCAGTACTGAGGGAGCGCTACACTGCCAGAGGTGTCGCCTTTCAGATGAGACATTAAACTGAGACCCTATCTGCTCTCTCTGGTGGACCTAAACGATCCTGTGGCATTATTTTGAAGAAGAGCAGGGGAGCTCTCCCCAGTGTCCTGGGGCCAATATTCATCCCTCAATCAGCATCATTAAAAACAAATTATTTGGTCATTATCACATTTGCTGTTTGTGGGATCTTGCTGTGCGCAAATTGTCTGCCGTGTTTCCTACATTACAACAGTGACTCCACTCCAAAAAGTCCTTCATTGACTGTAAAGCGCTTTGGGACGTCCTGAGGCATGAAAGGTGCTGTAGAAACACAAGTCTTTCTTTCCTGATCTGTATGGATGTTCCCGCTGAGTATCCTGTACATTGATCCTTGTATTCACTCGATCGTGGAGCTCGCGATGAGAAGAATGATTACGGTTTTCAGATACGGCGCAGACTAGACTAAAGCCCAGTCACCAATCCCAGTAAAGTAGTCTATAAACACACCACACCGTGAATATGTTGGGGATTGTCTCTTGCGTTGTCAAGTACCTGACGTACTTGCCATGATCCATTAAAGCATCTGCCCATACTTTCGATTCTCCTAAGTCAGGAGGGAAAAGAAAAATGAAGATGTCACATCGATTCTCAGCAGTCTGAGCAGGTGCCCCTTGTCCAGCTTGCTGGCAGGTTGCCCTGCGGAGAAACTCACTCCCACAAGAAGGTCTTTCCCCTTCACGTGCTGCAGCTCTTGTGCTGGAGTATCTCCAGTGAAATGCACCTTCTCCTTCCATCTGTTTCCTTGCCCCTGAACAAGTTGAGCTGCTCGGCTGCGCTCTCCTTCACATGGCACGGTTAGAGCGGAGAAAATAAAATGCTGTCCAGTGGAGTTATGCTGCCTGAGGTGAGGAAGGGATGGGTAATGAGCTGTTTATAACCCAGCCTGACTATAATAGGCATTTAACAGCAACCACGCACACACGCTCCTTACAATCATTTTACTTCACTTTACTTTTTCAATTGTTTCATCTTTTTTTAATTGAGAAACTTAGATCCATCGCATAAGATGTCACTAAAGGCCGGAATAGATGAGATAAATCTACAAGTAGGAATTAGGTGAGGCCAGGACTTGGCTTTTGGATGCCTGTGGATTTCAGCAGGAAGGGAGGACTGAGGAAAGGGATTTTTAAGGTTCTAGGACAGAGTGCGGGCAATTCTGACTTTGGGCGATAGTGTAAAACGGGCGATATTGATTCAGCCGCCCGTTATCTTAAATTGGAACTGAATGGAATGGAATGGAATATTGGGAAAGATGTATAACGAGCAGCTGAATCGCCCAAAGTCAAAATGACCCCTCGTGAGTTAGAGCAGGAAATGGTGGAACGCCTCCTTCCATCAACACAACGAGGATACTGGGAGGAGGAAGAGTTTGTGGGCCAGGAATTCAGAGCTTAGGAGGAACAAGAGTTGAAAGTCCACGTACTAGTATCAATACAGTAGCACTGTGCGGCTGGAGAAATTTGATATCCCCCATGCATCCTTCCTTCTCTGTTTTACTCATGATCTGTATTACGTTACCAAAAGTGCTGAGAGATTAAGTTCCAGTCAATAGTGAGTTTATTGCACCAGTGGGTATCCATTCCAGTGGGATTGAATTGATGCGCTAGCTGTTCCGAACAAAGAGCCAGCACAAACACAGTGGGCCAAATGACCTCCTTTTGTGCTTTAAACCTCTATGATTCCTACAAGCCAGTTCTTTCTTCTGCCCCAGTGTTCCACCGCACAGTGAGCTTGCCCCACAGGTGCATTTCCATTCTAATGGCACTGAACTGATATCAGAGATATTCCAATGAGCCCGATTTATCTTCTGTTCCAGTGCACCGACTATGTTAGTCTCTAACTGACTCACCATCTGATTAGGACATCCTAAAGCGCTTCACAGCCAATTAAGTATTTTTGAATTGCAGTCATTTGAGATCTACGCAAATGTGGCAGTCAATTTGCACGCAACAAAGTCCCATCAACAATAATTAAATCAATGATTATTCATTTCTATTTTGATTGGTATTGGTTGAAGGACGAATGTTGGTCCAGGACATTGGGAGAACTCCCTCCTGTTCTTTCGATACTGCCGTGGGTTCTTGTACATCCACCTGAGCAGGCAGGACTGGGCCTCGAGTTAATATCTCCTCCAAAAAAAGACAACACCTCCAATAGTGCAGCAACCCCTCAGTACTGACCCTCCGACAGTGCAGCGCTCCCTCAGTACTGCCCCTCCAACAGAGCAGCACTCCCTCAGTACTGCCCCTCTGACAGTGCAGCACTCCCTCAGTACTGCCCCTCTGACAGTGCAGCACTCCCTCAGTACTGCCTCTCTGACAGTGCAGCACTCCCTCAGTACTGCCTCTCTGACAGTGCAGCACTCCCTCAGTACTGCCCCTCCAAAAGTGCAGCACTCCCTCAGTACTGCCCCTCTGACAGTGCAGCACTCCCTCAGTACTGCCTCTCTGACAGTGCAGCGCTCCCTCAGTACTGCCTCTCTGACAGTGCAGCACTCCCTCAGTACTGCCCCTCTGACAGTGCAGCACTCCCTCAGTACTGCCTCTCTGACAGTGCAGCACTCCCTCAGTACTGCCTCTCTGACAGTGCAGCACTCCCTCAGTACTGCCCCTCCAAAAGTGCAGCACTCCCTCAGTACTGCCCCTCTGACAGTGCAGCACTCCCTCAGTACTGCCCATGCGACAGTGCAGCGCTCCCTCAGTACTGCCTCTCTGACAGTGCAGCACTCCCTCAGTACTGCCCCTCCAACAGTGCAGCACTCCCTCAGTACTGCCCCTCCAACAGTGCAGCACTCCCTCAGTACCGCCCCTCCGACGGTGCAGCACTCCCTCAGTACTGCCTCTCTGACAGTGCAGCAGTCCCTCACTACTGCCCCTCCGACAGTGCAGCGCTCCCTCAGTACTGCCCCTCCGACAGTGCAGAGCACCCTCAGTACCGCCCCTCCGACAGTGCAGCGCTCCCTCAGTACTGACCCTCCGACAGTGCAGCGCTCCCTCAGTACTGCCCCTCCGACAGTGCAGCCCTCCCCCTCCGACAGTGCAGCCCTCCCTCAGTACTGCCTCTCTGACAGTGCGGCGCTCCCTCAGTACTGCCCCTCCAACAGTGCAGCACTCCCTCAGTACTGCCCCTCCGACGGTGCAGCACTCCCTCAGTACTGCCTCTCCAACAGTGCAGCACTCCCTCAGTACTGCCCCTCCAACAGTGCCGCACTCCCTCAGTACTGCTCCTCCGACAGTGCAGCACTCCCTCAGTACTGCCCCTCCGACAGTGCAGCACTCCCTCAGTACTGCCCCTCCGACAGTGCAGCGCTCCCTCAGTACTGCCCCTCCAATAGTGCAGCACTCCCTCAGTACTGCCCCTCCGACAGTGCAGTGCTCCCTCAGTACTGCCCCAACGGCAGTGCAGCGCTCCCTCAGTACTGCCCCTCCGACAGTGCAGCGCTCCCTCAGTACTGCCCCTCCAACAGTGCAGCACTCCCTCAGTACTGCTCCTCCGACAGTGCAGCGCTCCCTCAGTACTGCCCCTCCAATAGTGCAGCACTCCCTCAGTACTGCTCCTCCGACAGTGCAGCACTCCCTCAGTACTGCCCCTCCGACAGTGCAGCGCTCCCTCAGTACTGCCCCTCCGACAGTGCAGCGCTCCCTCAGTACTGCCCCTCCGACAGTGCAGTGCTCCCTCAGTACTGCCCCTCCGACAGTGCAGCACTCCCTCAGTACTGCCCCTCCGACAGTGCAGCACTCCCTCAGTACTGTCCCTCTGACAGTGCAGCACTCCCTCAGTACTGCCCATCCGACAGTGCAGCGCTCCCTCAGTACTGCCCCTCCAATAGTGCAGCACTCCCTCAGTATTGCCCCTCCGACAGTGCGGCACTCCCCCAGTACTGCCCCTCCGACAGTGCAGCGCTCCCTCAGTACTGCCCCTCCGACAGTGCAGCATTCCCTCAGTACTGCCCCTCCGACAGTGCAGCACTCCCTCAGTACTGCCCCTCCGACAGTGCAGCACTCCCTCAGTACTGCCCCTCCGACAGTGCAGCATTCCCTCAGTACTGCCCCTCCGACAGTGCAGCACTCCCTCAGTACTGCCCCTCCGACAGTGCAGCACTCCATCAGTACTGCCCCTCCGACAGTGCAGCACTCCCTCAGTACTGCCCCTCCGACAGTGCAGCACTCCCTCAGTACTGCCCCTCCGACAGTGCAGCACTCCCTCAGTACTGCCCCTCCGACAGTGCAGCACTCCCTCAGTACTGCCCCTCCGACAGTGCAGCACTCCCTCAGTACTGCCCCTCCGACAGTGCAGCACTCCCTCAGTACTGCCCCTCCGACAGTGCAGCGCTCCCTTAGTACTGCCCCTCCGACAGTGCAGCACTCCCTCAGTACTGCCCCTCCGACAGTGCAGCACTCCATCGGTATATCACTGGAGTGACGGCTTAGATTAGGTGCTCAAGGCCTGGAGCGGGACTCGAACCCACATCATTCTGAGTCAGAACTGAGAATCAACTGACACTCAGATTTCGTTGTAGCGGTTAGTGACTTACAAGGCTGGACTTGCACAGTTTCTCCAATTGAAACTAAGTTTAGAAGTAGCAAATCTCCATGTATTGGTTCTGTGATCAGACAGATCATTCCTGATGCAAGATATTTCTTTCTTTGGGAAGAAACCTTGCTCTTAACATAAAATAACTGTAAAGCATTTCCTAATTTATTTATCTTACATTTTGCTTCATGGGGAGTGGATGGACAATTTTTTTAGTTGTCTTATGCAACTAATAATTTTGAACTTTCCCATCAGAACCCAAGTAGGAGTTGGTAATATGTGGAGATGTCAGAAATCTTCCAGTCTTTTCATGAACTCTGACTTAAACACGCACTGCTCAAAATATCACAGCAATTCCGTCTTCTCCATTATCCTCGTATCAGGTCACTGCCTGGACGGCAGACGGTCAACGAGATAGACCTCGGTCTTTCTCCGTCCAGCCATTGCTATGTTCTAGTTGTGGAGATAATGAGAATGGAGCCGTGACCAAAGTTGGCACCTCAGTGTGCTGTGCCAGCCCGCATGTTGTATTGTTTGAAGCGAGGACTGCATGAAGCCCTCAGAGATTTCAGGATGAATCACATTTCATCCATCATCTTACTCACTCTCCTCTCACAATATCCGAAGAATTTTAGGAGCAGATTTAAAAACAAACGCACACAATACGCAAACGCTCCATCAGCAGTCCCAATTCATGTGGGTAATTGCGGATAATTTTTCAGTGCAGTTTGTCTCCCTCACTGTCTGGTGCTTACGATGTTCAATTCCTGATTTTGTTTCGCTCAACAGTTCTTATAGAATCATAGACTAGTACGGCCCATCGAGTCTGCGCCGGCTCTTTCGAAGAGCAATCCAGTTAGTCCCACTCCCCCTGCTTTCCCCATATCCCTGCAGTCCATTTCTCCTTCAAGTATTTATCCAATTACTTTTGAAGGCTACTATTGTTCTGCATCCACCACCCAATGAGGCAGTGCATTCCAAATCACAACAACTCGTTGCGTAAAAATGTTTTTCCTCATGTCGCCTCTGGTTCTTTTGCCAATCACCATAAATCTGTGTCCTCTGGTTATCGACCCTTCAGCCAGTGGAACATTGGAACAGGAGGAGGCCATTCAGCCCCTCGAGCCTGTTCCGCCATTCAGTGAGATCATGGCTAATCTGTGACCTAACTCCTTTTCAAGTATTTATCCGATTCCCTTTTGAAAGTTACTATTGAATCTGCTTCCACCGCCCTTTCAGGCAGCGCGTTCCAGATCACAACAATTCACTGCGGAAAAAATGTCTCCTCATCTCCCCTCTGGTTCTTTTGCCAATTACTTTAAATCTGTGTCCTCTGGTTACCGACCCTCCTGCCACTGGAAACAATTTCTCCTTATTTACTCTATCAAAACCCCTTATAATTTTGACCTCTATTAAATCTCTCCTTCACCTCTGCTCTAAGGAGAACAATACCAGCTTCTCTAGTCTTTCCACGTAACTGAAGTCCCTCATCCCTGGTGCCATTCTAGTAAATCTCCTCTGTACCTTCTCCAAGGCCTTGACATCCTTCCTAGCTGTAACAGTCTGAGTTCCAAACACTATAATATCAGGTGGAGCCAGTGTTCTGTTAGCAGAAACTGTTCAAGCCAGGAGTGCGACAGCACCAACTAAACTGGTGCAAGACACACACTGACGGGGAAAAACCAGGACAATTAGCAATGGGTAGAGCTTGACGAATGATCAGATCTTCTCCACTGTGACGAGTATATTGATTGCTCAATTCACAGTGGAAGATACCCCTCCAGAGAAGTGCTGTTTTTCCCATTGATGGGCTCCTCCCTGTATGTTCTCCACGTGAATGGGGGAAACTCTGTGACGCCAGTCGCGGGGATCCCTCGGAGCACGGCCATTTCTTACTGTTAATATTCCATCTCTTTTCAAACCAGATGGACGGCTGGTACTGAGGCTGAGAAGCAGAAGTTCACCAATGGGATCCCTTCAGCTGATGACAAACATTAGGGAATGGGCAATAAATGCTGGCCTTGACAGCGACGCCCACATCCTGTGAACAAATTTTTAAAAAGCCACCCGCCTTCCCTTCCATTCCATACACCCCACAGAGCACCTACCGGGCTCGACACAGGAGCCCTTCAAAGAGGACTCGATAAAACCCTATCACAAATACCCAGGAGTACATACCACTCAGAGTACTCACCCCTACGTTCACCTTCCCCTTTAACTGACAAGATCTCAATTCTCTTCAAAGCTCTAATGTGAAAACAGGTAACCCAGCAGGTATCAGAGGGAAGTACACATTTGGATAAACACACATTAAAGAGACACAGTCTTCAGACAATCCTGAGAAAAGGCCTTGCCATGAATGGTTAAGTAAACAGAACTATTGATGCATGTCCCCCAAACCCTGAGCTTACTGGCAGCCCAAACATAGAAGACTAGTTGCTGATTTCAATTCCTTGAAGTTTTTTTTTTCGATCCCTGATGGATGAGTGGGTGCAAGTGTTGCCCGAGGTAGAATACTGAGCCATACAGGCCAGGTGCTCACGGGTCAACTCCCAGTCTGGACTGAATCAGCTGACTGCAGCCAACAACAACAATTTGCATTTATATAGTGCCTTTAACGTAGTAAAACGTCCCAAGGTGCTTCACGGGCGATTATCAAACAAAATTTGACACCGAGCCACATAAGGAGATATTAGGACAGGTGACCAAAGGTTTGGTCAAAGAGGCAGGTTTTAAGGAGCGTCTTAAAGGAGGCGAGAGAGGCGGAGAGGTTTAGGGGGGTATTCCAGAGCTTGGGGCCCAGGCAACTGAAGGCACGAGGGGCGAGGCCATGGAGGGATTTGAAAACAAGGATGAGAATTTTAAAATCGAGGCGTTGCTTAACCGGGAGCCAATGTAGGTCAGCGAGCACAGGGGTGATGGGTGAACGGGACTTGATGCGAGTTAGGACACGGGCAGCAGAGTTTGGATGAGCTCAAGTTTATGTAGAGTGGAAGATGGGAGGCCGGCCAAGGCAGCAGTAAGGGTGCTGGAATTCATGGTCAATGGAGCCTTGCACAGAGGAGGCTGCCAGGTTTAATAGGTTGTATTGGCTGTCGACAATTAGCCTGAGCATTAGGGAGAGGAAAGTCAGCCAGATTCCATGCTCTTGATCACGGTCCAGCCAATCCTGTAGGAGAGTGCATGTGTGAGGATATCGGGTGAGGACAACATTAGGATCAGCCGTGATACTCCCAGGGTCACCTGACCTGCGGCAATCATTGTGTAGGCTCTCTCGTAGTCCCTTGGGTGAGGTAGTGTCGTTACCACATTTAAGAGAGTAGGAAGAAGTGGGGGAGGGGGCAGGGATGGGAGAGGGGGCGGGGGTGCGCAGCGGTGGGGAAGGCGAACTTCACGGTACATCTACGGCACTGCCTTAACTGTCCAGCTCTCAATTTTATGAAGTCCAGGGGAGGGAGGATGGTTTATATAACGGACACGGCTGTCTCATGTTTATTAGGTTCCACTGGCTGTGAAGTGGAACGACAGATCGAAGAGGGCACAGATGCTTTAGAATGTGGATTTGGTCAGATTCTGAGTGATGGGAACACAGATGCTTGTCAGGCGGAACAGAAAGTAATGGATTCGCATTGTGTCAGTGATAATAGAAAGCTTGAGCTCCACTCAGTGCTGCTGTGAGACTGGAAAATCTCCAAGCTGGACTGCGTGAGCTGCCCAATAGGCCTGTGACAACCATATGATTATTATTTATGTGGAATAGTATAGAAGGAATTACCTATCTCAGTCTCTCTTCTTCCTGCAATCTACAGGCTTTTAAAGCCCAACTTGGTTTCATCTCATCACTGCTTGCCTAACTCATCATCTCTCCAACTCCTTTCAACTTCTATGATGCCTTGCACAACTGGCCTCAGACCCTCAACCAGGTATCCCAGTAAAACAATACTGCACACTGCGTAAACTTTCATCTTTTGTTAACGGTCTGATTGAGTAGATTGGGCCTTTACTCTCTGGAGTTTAGAAGAATGAGAGGTGATCTCATTGAAACATACAAGATTCTGAAGGGGATGGACAGGGTAGAAGCTGAGATGTTGTTTCCTCTGGCTGGAGTGTCTAGAACTAGGGGGCATAGTCTCAGGATAAGGGGTCGGCCTTTTAAGACTGAGATTAGGAGGAATTTCTTCACTCAGAGGGTTGGGAATCTTTGGAATTCTCTACCCCAGAGGGCTGTGGACGCTGATTTGTTGAGCATATTCAAGGCTGAGATCGATAGATTTTTGGACTCTAGGGGAATCAAGGGATATGGGGATAGTTCAGGAAAGTGGAGTTGAGGTCGAAGATCAGCCATGATCTTATTGAATGGCGGAGCAGGCTTGAGGGGGCCATATGGCCCACTCCTGCTCCTAATTCTTATGATCTTATGTTCTAACCCAGCTGCTGGGTAATCTTTTCGCCCAATATGGAGGGGACACTCTGTCCTATAGGGGTTCACCCTACTTACCTCAGTCCAGAGAGCCTAGTCATAGTTGGCAAAACCAAGGCTTAGGGACCCCCAAGCATGCAGCAGCCCTGGCATTTAACTAACTCAAACAGTATTTACCAGCACAGAACACGGATAAGCTTCCTGGAACTCACTGCCCTACAGGGCTTTAGGCTTGCCGGGTTATCTGGAACCAAATGGGAAGAATACTAACCCCAGTGACAGGTCCAACCCTTCACAGCCCGTGAATTAGCCAGACTGACTGGAAGAGCAGGCTTAGGTATCACATCAACGAGACTGGCACAGAGGCTTAACAATCCAATCATCCACTGCCAGGCACATCATAGTGGAACCATCTTGACTCCCCAAGAAAGAACAGCTTACCCCCGCCCCCCACTCTTGAGGAGGATAGTTCAATTTAAGGTGACTGACAAGCATTGACCCCTTGTTAGGTAGATGGCAATGCTTGTGAGTAGAATGGTTTTCAGCACATTGCATTATAAGGTATGTGAGTGCATTACCATCATTCATCTGCCCATAGCATGGACACACACCATACCCAAACAAACGGTGGTTCCACCATTTGGAGCTGTGGAGTTTTAGCAGCAACTGTTTGCCTCCCTACAGCCCAATCACAATGGGTACTGGTCCCAGGGTCTATGAGTGAAAGGAAAGGAAGTCTTGCATTTCTCCAGCGCCTTTCACAACCTCAGGACGTCCCAAAGCGCTTTGCAGCCAATGAAGTACTTTTTTGAAGTGTAGTCACTGTTGTAATGTAGGTAACGTGGCAGCCAATTTGTACACAGCAAGATCCCACAAATGACAATGTGATAATGACCAAATAATCTGTTTTTGTGATGTTGGTTGAGGGATAAATATTGGCCCCAGGACACCGGGGAGAACTCCCCTGCTCTTCTTCAAAATAGTGCCGTGGGATCTTTTATGTCCACTTGGTTTAACTTCATATTCGAAAGACGGCACCTCTGACAGTACAGCACTCCCTCAGCACTGGAGTGCCAGCCTAGATTATGTGCTCAAGTCTCTGGAGGGGACTCGAACATACCTGACCTCCTGACTCAGAGGAAAGAGAGCTACTCTAGAGCCACGGCAGGTTCACACACCCGGCCTGGTGGAAGGACAGGGCAGCTTGTGATGTGCCAGCCCACCTTGATGTTTTAGATGTTTCAAGTCCAGTGCCACCTCGCAGGCTTTACTCATCACCAACTGCTTAACCCAGATCCGCACGTGAGAAACCCGGTCATCTCGAACATCAAGGTGGGTTGGCGCATCGCAGGCCGCCGTGTGTCAGCCCTTCCACCAGGCTGAACGTAAGCTGATGGGCAAACTCTCAAACGTTGGTGATTGGCTACTGAAGGCACTACCTGTGGGCAAACTGTTCTGAGGTTGTCGAACGCTCCAGTATTCGTAGTGGAGGCCAGAGTGTTTCCTACTACAACTGTTTCTCCATTTTGCCTTCAATCCACTAACCTATCTAACATGTCAATGAATCTTTGACGAACAAATTGAACGTTAAGGAGATTTGCTGAAAGAAATGTTTCTTGATAGGTGGCTGAAAGGAGGCCTTTATTCTGCTAGTTAGCTAGGCTCGGGAACAGGCCCAGACTTGCACGTTTGGGCACAGGTACAAATCTAATTTAAAAAGTGAACGGTTATGCATCTTGACCCTAACAGTGTGGGAGACAACCTGGCGATGCTAGTCTGACTAAATGGCTGTCAGAGCCACTGACACCTGCGATATCCCGTTGGACTGTTTTCTAATGCTAAGCAGGTTCTCAAAGTCATTACTAGAAGGAAGAGGAACGTTGGTAGAATTGCAATGCATGATTAAAGTTGCTGCAGCGTGGCAATCCCTCCTCGCAACTGTCTCGGAAACCGTCTGCTCATAAATACACTGTGACCAGTTCTTTCCAAAGGTTCATCTTTGAGACCAGTTGCTATTGAACATTTAAAAGTCTCAAAAGTTAGGGCTTCAAACTCCAAGGCAGATCGTACATTGTTTTTTTGGTCAGTCTCGGGATGTGGGCGTCGCTGGCAAGGCCGGAATTTGTTGCCCATCCCTAGTTGCCCTGAGAAGGTGGTGGTGAGTCAAAGCCTTACTAGGTACTTGACCTTGAATGATGTGTGATGAATTGCTCTTAGCTTTCTATGCAATAGTGTTCAGTTATTGGGGTAGAAATTGGTCAATGTTGCACCCATATTCCGGGTGGAAGAGAGGGGCAAAAATGGCCAATTTTGCAGGGCTATGACCCACACCCCAAGGTTGCCTGGAAAACAGCTAACGGCGTATTAGCCACGGACGATTTTCAGGTGTCCGGGCGGCTGCCTAAAACAGGCATTCGGCCCCTTGCATATACTAATGAGGGGCCTAAATCCTGTTATAGGACTCCTCTGGGGAACTCGGCTACCATCGGGCCTGCTCTGCTCAGGTTGTCCAGGCCTGGATGCGCCCGATCCAGCAGCCGCTGGACAGGTAAGTTTACTTTTATTTTTAAATTCATGTGGAGCCAGGAGGAGCGTGAGTGCATCTCCCGGGTTCCACAGCACTCCTGACAGCCACTGCTGGCCGCGATCAGCTTCCCCCTCCACCCCGCTGGGTCTAGAGGAGGTGTAAATGGGAATAGCAGAATCATCAACAGCTGCCATCTGAAAAAATAGGGGCAGAGGTTATGATCGGAAATTGTTGAACTCGATATTGAGTCCGGAAGGCTGTAAAGTGCCTAATCGAAAGATGATGTGGAGATGCCGGTGTTGGACTGGGGTGGACAAATGTGAGAAGTCGCACAACACCAGGTTATAGTCCAACAGCTTTATTTGAAATCACAAGCTTTCGGAGCGCTGCTCCTTCGTCAGGTGAAGACTTCACCTGACGAAGGAGCAGCGCTCCGAAAGCTTGTGATTTCAAATAAAGCTGTTGGACTATAACCTGGTGTTGTGCGACTTCTCACATAATCGAAAGATGAGGTGCTGTTCCTCGAGCTTACGTTGAGCTTTGTTGGAACAGTATAGGAGGACGAGGACAGAGAGGTCAGAGTGGGAGTGGAGCGGGGAATTAAATAGACAGGCAACCGGAAGCTCGGGGTCACGCTCCAGACTGAACGGAGGTGTTCCGCAAAGCGGTCACCCAAAATGCGTTTGGTCTCCCCAATGTAGAGGAAACCGCATTGTGAGCAGCGAATACAGTATAATACAGTGTACTAACGGACAGAAAACAGAGAGTAGGAATAAACAGGTGATTTTCGGGTTGGCAGGCTGTAACTAGTGGGGTACCGCAATGATCAGTGCTGAGGCCTCAGCTATTCACAATCTACATCAATGATTTGGATGAGGGGACCAAATGTAATATATCCAAGTTTGCTGATGATACAAAGCTAGATGGGAATGTAAGTTGTGAGGAAGATGCAAAGAGGCTTCAAGGGTTAATAGACAGGCTAAGTGAGTGGGCAAGAACATGGCAAATGGAATATAATGTGGAGAAATGTGAAGTTATCCATTTTGGTAGGAAAAATAGAAAAGCAGAATATTTTTTAAATGGTGAGAGATTGGGAAATGTTGGTGTTCAGAGGGACCTGGGTGTCCTTGTACACGAATCACTGAAAGTTAACATGCAGGTGCAGCAAGCAATTAGGAAAGCAAATGGTATGTTGGCCTTTATTGCAAGAGGATTTGAGTATAAAAGTAAAGACGTCTTACTGCAATTATATAGGGCCCTGGTGAGACCACACCTGGAGTACTGTGTACAGTTTTGGTCTCCTTACCAAAGGAAGTATGTACTTGCCATAGAGGGAGTGCAACAAAGGTTCACCAGACTGGTTCCTGGGATGGGGGATTATCCTATGAGGAGAGATTGAGTAGACTAGGCCTATATTCTCTAGAGTTTAGAAGAATGAGAGGTGATCTCATTGAAACATACAAAATTCTTACAGGGCTTGATAGGGTAGATGCAGAGAGGATGTTTCCCCTGGCTGGGGAGTCTAGAACCAGGGGTCACAGTCTCAGAATAAGGAGCAGCCATTGAGGACTGAGATGTGGAGAAATTTCTTCACTCAGAGGGTGGTGAATCTTTGGAATTCTCTACCCCAGAGGTCTGTGGAGGCTCAGTCGTTGAATATATTCAAGACAGAGATCGATGGAGTTTTGAATGTTAAGGGAATCAAGGGATATGGGGATAGGGCAGGAAAGTGGAGTTGAGGTCGAAGATCAGCCATGATCTTATTGAATGACGGAGCAGGCTCGAGGGGCCGAATGGCCGACTCCTGCTCCTATTTCTTATGTTCTTATGTTAAATTGCAAGAAGTACAAGTAAATCGCTGGTTCACCTGGAAGGAGTGCTTAGGGCCCTGGACAGTGGGAAGGGAGGAGGTAAAAGGGCAGGTGTTGCATCTCCTGCGCTTGCACGGGAAGGTGCCGTGGGAAGGGGAGGGGGTGTTGGGGATGGTTGAGGATTGGACCAGGGTATCGTGGAGGGAACAGTCCCTTCAGAATGCTGAAAGGGGAGGGGAAGATGTGTTTGGTGGTACTGCACTGAAACCTCAACCAAGATTATGTGCGGACGCCCCAGATTGGAGTTTGAATCCAGAAGTCTCTGTATCATTAGCTGAAAGTGCTGCCACCTGTTACCAAATGCCACTCAGCAAAGGTGATCTGCGTACAATAACTGGTTAAGCTGAACGACCTTTTCCTTGTCAGTTTTCTCGAAAATTCTTTCCGATTGTAGTGATCATAAACATTGGTTGTGATTGATAAAGGCAGCATGCGCCACAAGTGGGCACATTAAACCGAGACCAAGCGCTTTGGATTGGTTCTCAGCTCTCCTGCTGACCAGGGAGAATCTGACAGGCTTCCTCAGAACCCTCTCAGACTGCGCTGGGTCCTTCATTTGCACAGATGGCTTCGGGAGATGGAAGGACCTTCAGAGCGAGGCAATACAGAAATAGAATCAGTGCTGGGAACCCACTGCTCTTGGTGCTGGAGGAACAGAGAGCAGAAACTCCAGCAGCAAATGACAGCACTTCGGTGACAGCTGAGAGAATACTGAACGGCTGTGGTGGTGTTCTCGAGCCCATGCATGTTGGACAGCAGTGTTCACTGCTCGCTTTGATTTCCGAGCTTCTATTATGCCACTTTCACCATCAACCACTAGCTACGAGAGAGGAGTTCTCAGAGACAAACTTGTTTAAAACATTATTCAGAGATAAGATCAAAATATACAGAAGCAGCTGTTCATTGTGGGTGAGGGACACTGACTCTTGAAGACAGCAACCCGCAGTGAAGCAGGAACTCGTTTCTTCAAAATGATATTCGATGATTTGTAACTCAGTGAACTCTTGATCTCAAAAGGGCTGTCATGGGCAAGTGACAAAGTGAAATCCAGGCACTTCAGCACAGGGAGTGCGACAAGATCTGCTAGTCACAAGCAGACCATTCCAATCCACTGACTCCCGTTGTACAGTTAGTTCCACAGACACTGATTCCTGTTGTACAGTTAGTTCCACAGACACTGACTCCTGTTGTACAGTTAGTTCCACAGACACTGATTCCTGTTGTACAGTTAGTTCCACAGACACTGATTCCTGTTGTACAGTTAGTTCCACAGACACTGATTCCTGTTGTACAGTTAGTTCCACAGACACTGATTCCTGTTGTACAGTTAGTTCCACAGGCACTGACTCCCGTTGTACAGTTAGTTCCACAGGCACTGATTCCTGTTGTACAGTTAGTTCCACAGGCACTGATTCCTGTTGTACAGTTAGTTCCATAGGCACTGACTCCCGTTGTACAGTTAGTTCCACAGACACTGATTCCTGTTGTACAGTTAGTTCCACAGACACTGACTCCCGTTGTACAGTTAGTTCCACAGGCACTGATTCCTGTTGTACAGCTAGTTCCACAGACACTGATTCCTGTTGTACAGTTAGTTCCACAGACACTGATTCCCGTTGTACAGTTAGTTCCACAGGCACTGACTCCCGTTGTACAGTTAGTTCCACAGACACTGATTCCCGTTGTACAGTTAGTTCCACAGGCACTGACTCCCGTTGTACAGTTAGTTCCACAGACACTGATTCCCGTTGTACAGTTAGTTCCACAGGCACTGACTCCCGTTGTACAGTTAGTTCCACAGGCACTGATTCCCGTTGTACAGTTAGTTCCACAGGCACTGACTCCCGTTGTACAGTTAGTTCCACAGGCACTGACTCCCGTTGTACAGTTAGTTCCACAGACACTGATTCCCGTTGTACAGTTAGTTCCACAGACACTGATTCCCGTTGTACAGTTAGTTCCACAGACACTGACTCCCGTTGTACAGTTAGTTCCACAGGCACTGATTCCTGTTGTACAGTTAGTTCCACAGACACTGATTCCCGTTGTACAGTTAGTTCCACAGACACTGACTCCCGTTGTACAGTTAGTTCCACAGACACTGATTCCCGTTGTACAGTTAGTTCCACAGACACTGATTCCCGTTGTACAGTTAGTTCCACAGACACTGATTCCCGTTGTACAGTTAGTTCCACAGACACTGATTCCCGTTGTACAGTTAGTTCCACAGACACTGACTCCCGTTGTACAGTTAGTTCCACAGGCACTGATTCCCGTTGTACAGTTAGTTCCACAGGCACTGATTCCTGTTGTACAGTTAGTTCCACAGGCACTGACTCCCGTTGTACAGTTAGTTCCACAGACACTGATTCCTGTTGTACAGTTAGTTCCACAGACACTGACTCCTGTTGTACAGTTTGTTCCACAGGCACTGATTCCTGTTGTACAGTTAGTTCCACAGACACCGATTCCCGTTGTACAGTTAGTTCCACAGGCACTGATTCCTGTTGTACAGTTAGTTCCACAGACACCGATTCCCGTTGTACAGTTAGTTCCACAGACACTGACTCCTGTTGTACAGTTAGTTCCACAGACACTGATTCCCGTTGTACAGTTAGTTCCACAGACACTGATTCCTGTTGTACAGTTAGTTCCACAGGCACTGACTCCTGTTGTACAGTTAGTTCCACAGACACTGATTCCCGTTGTACAGTTAGTTCCACAGGCACTGATTCCTGTTGTACAGTTAGTTCCACAGGCACTGATTCCCGTTGTACAGTTAGTTCCACAGACACTGACTCCCGTTGTACAGTTAGTTCCACAGACACTGATTCCCGTTGTACAGTTAGTTCCACAGACACTGATTCCTGTTGTACAGTTAGTTCCACAGGCACTGATTCCTGTTGTACAGTTAGTTCCACAGACACTGACTCCCGTTGTACAGTTAGTTCCACAGGCACTGACTCCTGTTGTACAGTTAGTTCCACAGGCACTGACTCCCGTTGTACAGTTAGTTCCACAGGCACTGACTCCTGTTGTACAGTTCCACAGGCACTGAGTGTGTTCCGTAGTGCCCAGTCTGTAGCTCCCGTGCCAGTAATCTTCTTTTCTCCTGGGATGTGGGCGTTGCTGGCAAGGCCGGCATTTATTGCCCATCCCTAATTGCCCTTGAGAAGGTGGTGGTGAGCCGCCTTCTTGAACCGCTGCTGTCAAGGTGCTCTTAGGGAGGGAGTTTGCTTTTTCTGGACAGGACACACCTGGGCAGTTTTCCACATTGTCGGATAGATGACAGGGTTGTAGCTGTACTGGAACAGCTTGGCTAGAGGCGCGGCTAGTTCTGGAGCACAAGTCTTCAGCACGATAGCTGGGATGTTGTCGGGGCCCATAACCTTTCCTGTATCCAGTGTGCTCAGCCATTTCTTGATATCACATGGAGTGAATCGAATTATCTGAAGACTGGCTTCTGTGGACCTCAGGAGGAGGCCAATATGGATCATCCACTCGGCACTTCTGGCTGAAGATGGTGACAAACGCTTCAGCCTTGTCTTTTGCACTCACGTGCTGGGCTCCACCATTATTGAGGATGGGGATATTCATGTAGCCTCATCCTCCCGTCAGTTGTTTAATGGTCCACCACCATTCATGACTGGATGTGGCTGGACTGCAGAGCTTTGATCTGATCGGTTGATTGTGGGATCGCTTACCTCTGTCTATACCATGCTGCTTCCGCTTTTTAGCATGCATGTAGTCCTGTGTTGCAGCTTCTCCAGGTTGGCATCTCATTTTTAGGTACGCCTGGTGCTGCTCCTGGCATGCTCTTCTACACTCCTTATTGAACCAGGGTTGGTCCCCTGGCTTGGTGGTAACGGTAGAGTGAGGGATATGCTGGGCCATGAGGTTACAGATTGTGGTGGAATACAATTCTGCTGCTGCTGATGGCCCACAGCGCCTCATGGATGCCCAGTTTTGAGCTGCTAGATCTGTTCTGAATCTATCCCATTTAGCACGGTGGTAGTGCCACAGAACACGATGGAGGGTGTCCTCAGTGTGACAGCTATGTCCTTCAGGACTCGGCCAGCAGTGGTGCTACCGAGCCACTCTTGGTGATGGACATTGAAGTCCGGTGGGACAGGACATACCCAGGGATGGTGATGGAGGAGTCTGGGACATTGGTTGAAAGGTATGATTCTGTGAGTATGACCATGTCAGGCTGTTGCTTATTAGTGAGGAGGACTTTGCAGGGTCGACTGGGCTGGGTGTGTCCTAAGTCGGTGCCGGGTGGTCTGTCTGGTTTTATTCTTATTTTCTGTAGTGGTTTGTTACAATTGAGTGGCTAGGCCATTTCAGAGAGCAGTTAAGAGTCAACCACATTGCTGTGGATCTATATGTTTATTTAATTAACTGAATTTAAATTCCCCAGCTGCCGTGGTGGGATTTGAACTCTGGATTTCCAGATCATTAGTCCAGGCCTCTGGATTACTAGTCCAGTGACAGAACCACTGTGCTACCGTTCCCAATCGGTCAGAGTGCAGAAATGGACCCTTGGTATTCCTGATTTTTGTGTCTCAGCTACTCTGTCTAAACTTGCTGAACCATCAGGGGAGCCGGTGTATGTTTTAATAGAGTACATAGTGAAAAAAACACAGACAGAGGTTTAGTATTCAGCAATTTTAGGCTGTCACAGAGAGTGAATGATTTATGAACCGTGTGAAAGTAGGGCTTGCTGATACCAGGACGGAAGTGAGCATTGAATCCAACACATGCAATGGCACCAAATCTTCCCCCATCCTTGTTCTAAACCATTTCCTTTTCCGACTACGAATGATCCTAGCTCCATATCTGCCACAAGTCACGTGTGGGGATTATTCTGCACTAGTCTACTGTGTACACGTGTAATTCCGTCAGTCTTATGTTAGTAAGGTCACCAGCAGTTCAGGTCGCCAGCTTGTGGTTGGCCAGATTCCTGGAGGTTTCATCCCAGGACCTCCGGCCTCCACCTGCCCCAGTAAAGAACATTCACTGTCACTGCCCTGCATTTCCATCAGCCAGCACTCTTGTTGCAGATCATTTAGAAAGGAATGAAATAATCAAACTGGGAATATATTATATATTTGCTGTGAGCTTTCCAGCTGATTATTGGTCAATCCCTGACTATATTACACATATACTGGGGGATTGACAGGGTAGATGCAGGGAGGATGTTTCCACTGGCTGGAGAGTCTAGAACCAGGGGTCACAGTCTCAGAATAAGGGGTTGGCCATTGAGGACTGAGATGAGGAGAAATTTCTTCACTCAGAGGGTGGTGAATCTTTGGAATTCTCTACCCCAGAGGGCTGTGGAGGCTCAGTCGTTGAGTATATTCAAGGCTGAAATCGATAGATTTTTGGACTCATGGGGAGTCAAGGGTTATGGGGATAGAGCAGGAAGGTGGAGTTGAGGTCGATGATCAGCCATGATCTTATTGAATGGCGGAGCAGGCTCGAGGGGCCGAATGGCCGACTCCTGCTCCTAATTCTTATGTTCTTATATTGCAATGTTTCCATGTCCAATTGCAATGATTAACTTGGTCATCGTAAACATCATTCTCAGGTATTGCTTAACAAAATAAATTGTGCAGTAAATTATTGACTATTCTTGGAAAAATAATTCTGCTCACAACAATTGTCTTTAAGCTTGTTCTGCCAAATACTTATTTTTTCAGATGCCTCAAATAGCCTTTTTTTTCCATCTCCAATGTAATTAATAAACAGAAGTGTTGAAAGAAACTGGAAAAACACATTTTTTGAACACCTCGATGATTTTTCTCCCGGGTTTTGCCCGCTCAGTGTCCAGGAGATGAATCTTGAATTCCCGGAGACTCCAGGGCAATCCTGGAGGGTTGGCCACCCCATCAGCAGTATATATGTGTGATTAGATTTCAATGGCACATATACTGAAGAGCTTGTCCCAAATGATGCAATGGAAACTGTTAATCTGCATTGATCCTCGTGCTGAGTTCCAGGGGTGAGCTCGGTGCAGTTCTGCTGCTAAAATAATGCTGTGTTATTCCTGAAGAGGACTTAACACATTTTGTTGATGCCAGTAAATAGTTTCCTGCTTTGTAACAATTGCATCTGCCAACCAAACTCATTTGTGAGGCTCCCGAGTCCTCTTAACCTGAGTTACTCTTTATTCAGAATGAAGGAGAACATTTTTCAAGGCAGCAGACTTATTTATCGCACTCCGTGTCTAGCTGTCTGCTCTTTGACCGCTCCGCAGTCTGAAGGGCGTTCGCTTGGAGGCAGCGCCATGGACGCTGGCAGTCCTGCTGTTCGCTCAGTCCGCCAGCACGCGGGGCTTTGAGTGATGCTGAGGACACAACTTCCTCCCTTTCCCCGGGCTGCAACTGACAAAGATTTCCCTCCGGGGAAGAACCTTGTGTTAGCTGAGGTTGGCGTTTAAACTTAAGAGCGTCAAAACTCGAACAGAGTTGCCAGTGTGCCCTGCTTACACTGTAAAGACGGGCAGCTCCAATCACTGGTTAGACCTCAGCTGCAGTATTGGGTCCAATTCTGGGCACCACACTGTAGGAAGGATGACAAGGCCTTGGAGAGGGTGCAGAGGAGATTTACCAGAATGGTACCAGGGATGAAAGACTTCAGTTATCTGGAGAGACAGAAGAAACTGGGATTGTTCTCCTTAGAGCAGAGAAGGTTAAGGGGAGGTTTAAAATAATGTGTTCAAAATAATGAGGTTTCGATAGAATAGATAGGGAGACTCAGTGGGTAGCACACTCACCTCTGAGTCTGAAGATCGTGGGTTCACATCCCACTCCAGAGACTGGAGCACAAAGTCCAGGCTGGCACTCCAGTGCAGTACTGAGGGAGCGCTACACTGTCAGAGGGGCAGTACTGAGGGAGCGCTGCACTGTCGGAGGGGCAGTACTGAGGGAGCGCTGCACTGTCAGAGGGGCAGTACTGAGGGAGCGCTGCACTGTCGGAGGGGCAGTACTGAGGGAGCGCTGCACTGTCGGAGGGGCAGTACTGAGGGAGTGCTGCACTGTCAGAGGGGCAGTACTGAGGGAGTGCTGCACGGTCGGAGGGGCAGTACTGAGGGAGCGCTGCACTGTCGGAGGGGCAGTACTGAGGGAACGCAGCGCTGTCGGAGGGGCAGTACTGAGGGAGCGCTGCACTGTCGGAGGGGCAGTACTGAGGGAGCGCAGCACTGTCGGAGGGGCAGTACTGAGGGAGCGCTGCACTGTCGGAGGGGCAGTACTGAGGGAGCGCTGCACTGTCGGAGGGGCAGTACTGAGGGAGCGCTGCACTGTCGGAGGGGCAGTACTGAGGGAACGCAGCACTGTCGGAGGGGCAGTACTGAGGGAGCGCAGCACTGTCGGAGGGGCAGTACTGAGGGAGCGCAGCACTGTCGGAGGGGCAGTACTGAGGGAGCGCAGCACTGTCGGAGGGGCAGTACTGAGGGGGCGCCGCGCTGTCGGAGGGGCAGTACTGAGGGAGTGCTGCAGTGTCGGAGGGGCAGTACTGAGGGAGTGCTGCACTGTTGGAGGGATGGTACTGAGGGAGTGCTGCACTGTCGGAGGGGCAGTACTGAGGGAGAGCCGCACTGTCGGAATGGCAGTACTGAAGGAGCGCTGCACTGTCGGAGGGGCAGTACTGAGGGAGCGCTGCACTGTCGGAGGGGCAGTACTGAGGGAGTGCTGCAGTGTCGGAGGGGCAGTACTGAGGGAGTGCTGCCCTGTTGGAGGGACGGTACTGAGGGAGCGCTGCACTGTTGGAGGGGCAGTACTGAGGGAGAGTCGCACTGTCGGAATGGCAGTACTGAGGGAGCGCTGCACTGTCGGAGGGACAGTACTGAGGGAGCGCCGCGCTGTCGGAGGGGCAGTACTGAGGGAGCGCTGCACTGTCGGAGGGGCAGTACTGAGGGAGCGCCGCGCTGTCGGAGGGTCAGTACTGAGGGAGCGCTGCATGTCGGAGGAGCAGTACTGAGGGAGTGCTGCAGTGTCGGAGGGGCAGTACTGAGCGAGTGCCGCACTGTCGGAGGGGCAGTACTGAGGGAGCGCTGCACTGTCGGAGGGGCAATACTGAGGGAGCGCCGCACTGTCGGAGGGGCAGTACTGAGGGAGTGCTGCAGTGTCGGAGGGGCAGTACTGAGGGAGCGCCGCACTGTCGGAGGGGCAGTACTGAGGGAACGCTGCACTGTCAGAAGTGCCATCTTTCGGATGAGACGTTAAACCAAGGCCCCGTCTGCCCTCTCAGATGGGTGTAAAAATCCCATGGCACTACGTTGAAGAAGAGCAGGGGAGTTCTCCTCAGTGTCCTGGTCAATGTTTATCCCTCGACCAACATTGCTACAAAAAAATAGATTATCTGGTCATTATCACTCTTTGTGGGATCTTGCTTTGCTTTGCACAAATTGGCTGCCGCATTTCCCTACATTACAACAGTGACTACACTTCAAAAAGTACTTCATTGGCTGTAAAGCACATTGGGACGTCCTGAGGTCATGAAAGGCGCTGGAGAAATGCAAGTCTTTCTTTTACTGGTCGGAGGGTCAGTAATCAGAGGACACAGATTGAAGGTAATTGGCAAAAGAACCAGAGAGGAGATGAGAAGTTCTTTTTTCCGCAGTGAGTTGTGATCTGGAATGCGCTGCCTGAAAGGGCGGTGGAAGCAGATTCAACAGTAACTTTCAATTGGGAATTCGATAAATACTTGAAATGGAAAAATTTGCAGGGCTATGGGGAAAGAGCAGGGGAGTGGGACTAATTGGAGAGCTCTTTCAAAGAGCCGGCACAGGCACGATGGACCGAATGGCCTCCTTCTGTGCTGTAAGATTCTGTGATTCCTAATGCCACGATATGGTGCTGCTAGGTTTTTGCCAGTTGTAAGGTGTGACTTGTGGTGTGACCGGTGCACTGAGCCATGTTGTACATCCATTGTTAACTAAACATTAGTTCTCAGTACTTGTTACCGGATAAATTAGTGTCAGTTTGGTTTGATCAACAGCGTACTTGCTTCTGATTCCAAAGGTGCAGTATTGAGGAGGAACCTCACTGTAAGAGGTACTGCCCCTCGATGGAGACGTTAAACCAATATAATGTCATCTTTTGGTGAACATATAAGATCCCAGGGCACTATTCCAAGAAAGTCTTCAAAAGTTCCTGTTTGCAGTTGGACCATTGTGGAGGGTTTTGTTGGCAGGCAGGACACCTGTCCACTGGCTGGGTTGAGGCAGGGTGGGTGCGGTGTATGGACAGGAGGTAAAGTCAGAGGCTTTAGGCTGCTCTTCTCCGCCTCCTACCGGCTGCAGCTTCAGGCAGGTCAGTCACTGGATTGTACTTGGCGTGCAAGACCGCCGCTGGGAATGATCTCCAAGCTGACCCGATCCGCTGCCACAACATTGGCACAAGTCTGGCGGAAACCCCACTGTGCACTAACCGGATTTCGACCGAAACTGTGGCAGTGGAGAGGGTGAACCCTGAGAAAATGGACCCACTCGATAAAACCTAACAAGGATCAGTGCTTGGGCCTCAGCTATTCACAATCTAACGAGGTTCAGTGCTTGGGCCTCAGCTATTCACAATCTAACGAGGTTCAGTGCTGGGGCCTCAGCTATTCACAATCTAACGAGTTTCAGTGCTGGGGTCTCAGCTATTCACAATCTAACGAGTTTCAGTGCTGGGGCCTCAGCTATTCACAATCTAACGAGTTTCAGTGCTGGGGTCTCAGCTATTCACAATCTAACGAGATTCAGTGCTGGGGCCTCAGCTATTCACAATCTAATGAGTTTCAGTGCTGGGGCCTCAGCTATTCACAATCTATATCAATGATTTGGATGAGGGACCAAATGTAATATATCCAAGTTTGCTGATGATACAAAGCTGTAAGTTATGAGGAGGATGCAAAGAGGCTTCAAGGGGATATAGACAGGCTAAGTGAGTGGACAAGAACATGGCAAATGGAATATAATGTGGCGAAATGTGAAGTTATCGGGGTAGAAATTAGGTCGCGCCCCATTTGGGGTGCAAATATCGTCCGGACGCAAATATTAGCGCCTGGCGCTAATTATCGGCACTGACGGGAAACTTCACTTTTACCGCCCCGGGAGGTGAGTGGAGCGCTAAAGCAGGCGCTGCACACCTCTCTTAAGGCGCAAAGGCCGAGCAGTGAGGCGCTAACTCGGAGCGCTGGCGAAGCTCATGTAATGTCAGTCAGCAATGGAACACACACACAATGGCACGGGCCAGTTCTTAAAGGGGATGGTTAATCTTGCTTTCCATCCACATCCTGTTCATTGCTGCCTTGAATCTCGGCCTGGAGAGACTTGCACATCAAATGTGCTGGAAAGAACAATGGAGACTACCAGGCAAAGAGCTCAGAGTGCAGCTCCCACAGTCTCTGCTAAATCGATACAAGGAATGGCAAATCAAAATGAAACTGCAAAGTGCTGCTCAGTACCCAAAACTCCTTCACACAACGTTGAATCTCTCCAGAAGTCTCTCCCTCTCTCTCTTAAAATGCGTAGTTCAAAAATGCCACCAACAATAAAAGACAGGAAGAGGCCCCCTTTAAATAGCGCCCCCCCCAGCCCCACAGCGATTGATAGCGTTCCAGTCTTCTGGTCGTTGGAAGCGCCAGGCGGTAAGGCAGGGGGCGCCACTCAATTTCCGCTACGGGGCGCCCCAAGGGCGTTGCACCATGGAATGACGTCACAATCTGCGCGCGCAGGTGGTCGCAGCGGTAAGTTTTAGCGCCGCCACACAATCTCAAGTTAAGTTCTCGAGCGGCGCAAACATCGCTGCGCCCGGGCGTTAGCGGCTTTGCGCCCCATTAGCGCCCTCTTAAGGCGCTAACGGGAGGCGCAACCAAGTGAATTTTTACCCCATCCACTTTGGTAGGAAAAATAGAAAAGCAGAGTATTTTTTAAATGGTGAGAGATTGGGAAATGTTGGTGTTCAGAGGGACCTGGGTGTCCTTTTACTCGAATCACTGAAAGTTAACATGTAGGTACAGCAAGCAATTAGGAAAGCAAATGGAATGTTGGCCTTTATTACAAGAGGATTTGAATATAAGAGTAAAGACGTCTTACTGCAATTATATAGGGCCCTGGTGAGACCATACCTGGAGTGTTATGTACAGTTTTGGTCTCCTTATCTTTGGATATCTTTGTAAGGATATACTTGCCATAGAGGGAGTGCAACGAAGGTTCACCAGACTGATTCCTGGGATGGGGGATTGTCCTATGAGGAGAGATTAAGTAGACTAGGCCTATATTCTCCAGAGTTTAGAAGAATGAGAGGTGATCTCATTGAAACTTACAAAATTCTTACAGGGCTTGACAGGGTAGATGCAGGGAGGATGTTCCCCCTGACTGGGGAGTCTAGAACCAGGGGTCACAGTCTCAGAATAAGGGGTCGGCCATTTAGGACTGAGATGAGGAGAAATTTCTTCACTCAGAGGCTGGTGAATCTTTGGAATTCTCTACCCCAGAGGGCTGTGGAGGCTCAGTTGTTGAGTATATTCAAGACAGAGATCAATAGATTTTTTAATATTTAGGTAATCAAGGGATATGCGGATAGAGCAGATGAGGTAAAAGATCAGCCATGATCTTATTGAATGGCAGTGCAGGCTCGAAGGGCCAAATGGCCGACTCCTAATCCTTATGTTCTTACAGCGCTCCGCATCAGAGAAAGGTGAGATTTTCAACCAGTAGTTGAATAAGATTGGTAAAGGAAGGAAGATTTGCATTTCTATAGCCCCTTTCACGACATCAGGACATCCCAAAGCGCTTTACAGCCAATGAAGCACTTTTTGAAGTGTAGTCACTGCTGTAATGTAGGAAACGCGGCAGCCAATTTACACACAGCAAGATCCCACAAACAGCAATGTGATAATGACCAGATAATCTGTTTTCATTGCTGTTGGTTGAGGGATAAATATTGGTCAGGATACTGGGGAGAACTCCTCTGCTCTTCTTCGAATAGCATGTGGGATCTTTTACGTCCACCTGAGAGAGCAGACGGGGCCTTGGTTTAATGTCTCATCTGAAAGACACACCTCCGACAGTGCAGCACTCCCTCAGTACTGCACTGGAGTGTCAGCCTGGATTATGTGCTCTAGTCCCTAGAGTGGGACTTGAACCCACAACCTTCTGACTCAGAGACGAGGGTGCTACCCACTGAGCCACGGCTGACAATATTAAACTTAAGGTTAAGGGGAGATTTGATAGAGATGTTCAACATCATTAACAGTTGAGATATCATTAACAGTTGAGATAGATTAAATAAGGAGCAACTGTTTCCAGTGGCAGAAGGGTCAGTAAGCAGAAGACACAGATTTAAGGTGATTGCCAAAACAACCAGAGGCGAGAAGAAAAAGAAATGACAGGGCTTTGGGGAAAGGGCAGGCGAGTGGGACTAATTGGAGAGCTCTTTCAAAAAGCTGGCAAGATGGGCCGAATGGCCTCCTTCTGTGCTGTAAGATTCAGTGGTTCTATGAAAAGCGGGAGATTGTTCACTTTTCCCTCCAATTAATGAACCACAAAATCATATCCTTGGAAACTGCATGTTTCAAAGTCAGCTCTTCCCAGAGTTTTGTTAGCAGGTCCTTAATCATGGAGAAAAACAAGTACTCTCCTGCTTTTAATTGAAACACTAATTTCACCCTTCCTGTGATCCATTCAGCAGTTTACAGACTGTCACTGTCATGCACTGTAATACCGGGTTTGATTAAAGAGGCTCAGATTCCTGATCCATGTTCTCCAGAACACAAAGACAATTAAATACTTAAATCGACCAAACTGTTCGCATTTACCTTGAAATGTCATTGTTTTAATGCAAGTCGTTCCACGAATCAATGCAAAGTCTTTTTAAAAGCACAAGGAACTAATAAAAAGCAAACTAATCAAGTTTTATAACAGATCCCTCCCTTGACAGTTTTTTTCAAAGAGCAAGATTGTCCATCACTGCAGCACTCAGCGCCTCAGAACTGTGTAAACAAAAGAAATCCCACTTTGTCATGGTTATTGGAAAAAACCATCATGGGATAGTTACCCTCCAGTGATTGAAACATGAAGTGTATTCATGCCTGCAGTCTATCCATATGTCTGTTGTCCTGTGTCTAATCCACCAATCCCCAGCGTCTCACAAGCTCCTCGGACTGTTTTCTATTTTTTCCACTCCCGTGCCTCTAATTTCCCCAGGCTTTCCATTCCATTTCCATTTTGTTTATTTTAATCTCAGCTCCTGGAACTCCTCTTTTGATCTGTTCCAATCCACTCACGGTCCTTGTTAAGATTAGTGCTGGACAGATTGCTTGGGGCAAGCAGGATTCCACTGTAAGCATCTTAGAATACATCTTAGAAATGTGTTCCACAATCCTCAAACGTAGTCTGAATTACAAACAACTGCCTTATACGTGCTGACAGTGGGTCTAGAATCTGGGTTGGAGTGGAGTTTATAATCACTCTTTTATTATCTGTACTGGTGATAAAATTATTAATATGGCAGCTCTGTTGTACGTTCTCTTTTGATCAAGGCATCGCCTGTTCCGCAGGGTGACAGCTTGCCTGCTCTGAGGGGATTCGATGCTACGGTTCCCAGGTTGAAATCATGCCCGAGTGAAAGGGATTAATGATTGTTCGGCTGTCAAGGTTTCTATTGCAGAAAATCGGGTTCTTTGTGGGTTAATTTTCCACCCTCCATAAACTCCAGCTCATCTAAAACTCTGCTGCCCGTGACCTAACTCGCATCAAGTCTCGTTCACCCATCATGCCCGGTGCTCGCTGACCTACATTGGCTCCCGGTTCGGCAACACCTCGATTTAAAAATTCGCATCCTTGTTTTCAAATCCCTCCATGGCCTCGCCCTTTCCCTAACTCTGTAATCTCCTCCAGCCCCTACAACCCTCCGAGATCTCTGCACTCCTCCAATTCTGGCCTCTTGAGCATCCCCGATTTTAATCACTCCACCATTGGTGGCTGTGCCTTCAGCTGCCTGGACCCTGAGCTCTGGAATTCCTCCCTAAACCTCTCCGCCTCTCTAATCCTTTAAGATGCTCCATAAAACCTATCTGTTTGTCCAAGCTTTTGGCCACCTGCGCTAATATCCCCTTATGTGGCTAGGCGGCAAATTTTGTTTGATAACGCTCCTGTTTACCACATTAAAGGCGCTATATAAATGCAAGTTGTTGTTGTGTGACTTTCCGGCACCACGTCGCCTATGTCTCTCCACTGGTTAAGGGCCATTCAGGAATCACAAAATGGCACATTGAACTGTCCCATGTTGTTCCAGAAAACTTGGTTTCCTTCCTGGAAGCTGGGACTGAAGATGAGCAAAAGGGGTTAAGGGTTACGGAGAGAAGGCGGGGACGGGATACTGAATTGGAGGATCAGCCATGATCTCATTAAATGGCGGAGCAGGCTCGAAGGGCCGGATGGCCTACTCCTGCTCCTATCTTCTATGTATGTATCTATGTATGAGGTGATACCAGCCCTCTCTCCATGCTCTCAGCGGACTGGAGAGTTAGGGGTTACAGTGTTGAACCCTTGTCTCTGACCCTGCAGGAATCACCTCAGTTAAACCCTTAACCCTCCAGAAGGAAAATTCCATGCAAGACCTGAATGCCGCCCACATCTGGTCTCACAATCCTGAGTGGGGGACGTAGAAAGAGATGGGTGTATGGGTGGCCTCATGGTTATGAGACATATAGGTAACCCAATAGGTCATGAGTTCACATCCCATCCAGGGCAAGTTGCAAAATGGAATTCAATAAATGTGGTAATTTACGGGTTGGTGCCAGAAAGAAATGACTGTGAAAGTGATCGAATCATACAGCACAGAAGGAGGCCATTAGGCCCATCATGCCTGTGCTGGCTCTTTCCCCAGAGCCCTGCAATTTTTTTCCTTTTCCAGTATTTAACCAATTCCCTTTTGAAAGTTACTATTGAATCTGCTTCCACCGCCCTTTCAGGCAGCGCGTTCCAGATCACAACAACTCGCTGTGCAAAGAAATGTTTACTCCTGTCACCTCTGGTTCTTTTGCCAATCACCTTAAATCCGTGTCCTCTGGTTCTGTGCTGTATCATTCTATAATTCTATAGTGAGAAGTTGCACAACACCAGGTTATAGTCCAACAGTTTTATTTGAAATCACAAGCAATAATTCTATGAAAGACAATCCTGGCGTCACCTAATCACTATTTCTTCAACATATGTTCCTATGTTCTTCAATCACTCATCTTCTCTCTCCATATAAGCCCTGGCACTATGGGCTCCGACTCTTCATTGGGATTTCACAGATCGGAATACCTTGCTGGAGGAGCTGCTCCAATGATTTGCGTACCCCACGGCCAGTATTTTGAGACTCCATCACCATGGTTACCATTGGAAGTGGAACTATCTCCAGGAATAGTCTCGCACCTTGGCCCAAAACTAATTAAGGGTTGCTCCTGAGACAGTAGAAGTGAAGCTGTTTAGATTCTCCCCTCTCCCAGTGCACTTCCTTTTGCCCTTTAATTACCTGCGCTCAGATCTCATTATGCATAATATGCCAAGCCATCTGAGAGAGAACTGATTAGTCTAGGATGAAAGCTGACACTGTCTTTCCTAGAAATTTACCTTTCTATCTGTGGATATTTGTAGATCCCTTAACGGACAGTTTTGATCTGCCATTGGAGGGTAAGCATGAAGCCCAACATCTAACACACCTTACCATTTAAACATTTCCTCTTCAAACCGTTTCCGCCCTTGCCTCAGCTCATCTGCTGCTGAAACCCTCATCCATGCCTTTGTTACCTCTAGACTTGACTATTCCAATGCACTCCTGGCTGGCCTCCCACATTCCACCCTACGTAAACTTGAGGTCATCCAAAACTTGGCTGCCCGTGTCCTAACTCGCACCAAGTCCCGTTCACCCATCACCCCTGTGCTCGCTGACCTACATTGGCTCCTGGTTAAGCAACGCCTCGATTTCAAAATTCTCATCCTTGTTTTCAAATCCCTCCATGGCCTCGCCCCTCCCTATCTCTGTAATCTCCTCCAGCCCTACAACCCCCCCGAGATATCTGTACTCCTCTAATTCTGGCCTCTTGAGCAACCCTGATTATCATGGCTCCACCATTGGAGGCCGTGCCTTCTGTTGCCTCGGCTCTAAGCTCTGGAATTCCCTGCCTAAACCTCTCCGCCTCGCTACCTCTCTTTCCTCCTTTAAGACGCTCCTTAAAACCTCCCTCTTTGACTAAGCTTTTGGTCACCTGCCCTAATTTCTTATGTGGCTCGGTGTCAATTTTTTATCTTACTACATTCCTGTGAAGCGCCTTGGGACATTTTACTACGTTAAAGGCGCTATATAAATACAAGTTGTTGTTGTTGCTGGAGCTAGCACCAGCGGTACACACTCCCAGGATCCGGTCTCTGCATTCTGCAGTGCCCCAGGCACAGAGAGCAAGTCCCTTCCACTCCGCACTACAGGGCAGGTATAGCTTGGGTTAAATGCAGAATAAAACTTCCCCCAATGCTGCCACGAACATTCCCGGCTCAGGTACAGCACAGGTTAGAAGCAGATTAAAGCACGGGTGAGGATAAGGCTTTCTGCACACTGTCTCACCAAGCACCTTCAAGTTACGTATGTGGATTAGAATGTTACAGCACAGAAAAAGGCCATTCAGCCCATCAAATTTGTGCCGGTGTTTTTCTCCACACAAGCCACCCAGTCTAATCCCAATCTCCTGTTGCTCTCCATACAATTCAATGTTCCACTTTGTCACCAAAATAATTAGCTTTTAAAATCGGTTATGTGCTCTGCTTCAGCAACGGTTTGTGGACGGGAATCCCAGACTCTAACCACCCTCTGTGTCAAGACCTGTTTCTAAATCCCCTTTCATTCTTTCTGTCATTATCTTAAATTTGTGCTGTCTCGCCAACCAGTGGAAACAGTTTCTCGCCGTTTATCTTATCAGAACCCTTCATAATAATGAAGATCCCGTCATTTCTTAGCTCTAGTGAAGTAAAGCCCTAACTTCTCTTGATAACCGGATCCCCTAACTTGGTGAATTCTTAGAATCATACAATCTTACAGTACAGAGGGAGGCCATTCGGCCCATCGTGCCTGTGCTGGCTCTTTGGTAGAGCTCTCCAATTAGCCCCACTGCCCTGCTCTTTCCCCACAGCTCTGCAGATTTCTCCCCTTCCAGTATTTATCCGATTCCCCTTTGAAAGTTATTATTGAATCTGCTTCCACCGCCCTTTCAGGCAGCGCGTTCCAGATTATAAACCTGGTGAATCCATGCTGCACCTTTTTCATTGCCTTTCTATCCTTACCATAATGTGGTGCCCAGAACTCTCCAGCAGTGCTCCAAGATCTTGTACAAATCCAACATTACTTTCTTAATTTGGTATTCTATGGGGGAGTAATTGGATCCTGCTGTGCCTTTTTCTGGGCGCAGAACGGAGGCCAAAAGCAGCAATGTCATGGTGCTGACTCCCGCACTCCAAGCGTGCCCAAAATAGGTCCAACCCCATATTGGGCCGGGCGCCTTTTCAGGAGTCCCTGGGTGCCACCTAAAATAGGCGTTAGGCCCCTTGCATATATTAATGAGGGGCTCATCTGTTTTAGGACTCCTTTGGGAAATTGGGCTGCCCTGAGTGGTGCAGGCGCTGGGCCGCGATCAGCCGCCCTTCCTCCCCCGCAACGGACTTACCTGAGGATCGCTGCCGGCAAGTTAGAACGCTGGCAATGGTCAGCTGCCTCTGGAGGTGTGACTGGTGCCGGCAACTCAAGCAAATTATTTCAATGAGGCCCTCGACCCAGTTTAGGACAAGCCTTGAGCTCGCGCCATCATGCGCTGGAAAAGAGCCACAACTAATTTTTATCCCTATGCCTGTAGATCTAAAACTGCCATTCTGTTTGCCTATGTAATGACCATATGCTTGCACTGCCACCTTCAATGACCGGTGTATCTGCACACCAAAGTTCCTCAGCTTCATTTCAAATCATACCATTTATATCCTTTTCCTTCCTCTGCTCTTACTTCCTAGATGTGTTGCTACACATATTCTGCATTGAACTGCACCTGCCCCCTACTTGCCCATGCTGCCAATCCAACTATAACCTACTGCAATCTTTCACACTTGCTGTACCTGTCAATCTGGTACAAACCCCAAATTTCCAGATTATTCCTTCAATCACTCACTTGCGATCTCCCATGATATTGCACATAGCAGGAGATTCAACACCAAATGTATTCTTCGGGTGAAGTGGGCTGAAAGGGTGGGGGATAATTGGACCAGAGCACGCAGGTGTAATTCAGTCCCCATTTTAAAGTTAGACATTTTGACCTTATAAAATAAAAAGAAAAAAGAGAGACTTGCATTTCTATAGCGCCTTTCATAGCTTCAGGACGTCTCAAAGCGCTTTACAGCCAATGAAGTACTTTTGAAGTGTAGTCACTGTTGTAATGTAGGGAATGTAATGTTGTAAATATTTTTTCAGTTAAGTAGCAAAACATAGGGCAGTTTGATAAATAGAGAGTAGAGATGTTTGGAGCTTCACTACAGTTCAGGTGGGGGAGCTGGAGATGCAAAACTGAGTCATGACAGCGCTTCCACTGGCAGGAGGTGTAATTACAATGTGACAGTTTACATACGCTGTTTTCATTAGCAATGTGTATATAGGAATTTATAATTCAAATAAGTGCAAAATAAAGTGACAACAGGATGTAAGGTTTTGTAGAGAGGAAGATGTAAGATTTTATTACTATAGATAGTGAATAAGAGTGGCCCCAAGTTAAACCTTTCCACGCCAACAAACTTCCTGTTACTTCTACCCTCTGCTTTCTTTGCTCTAACCATCTCCCAATCCAGGTAGCCACACCCCTCTTAGTTCCATGTTCCATTGCCTTAACACAGAACAAATGTCCCTCTACACTGCCTCTTCAAGAATGGGTTCAATGCAGTGTAAAGCTACCGCTACATTATCGCCTCAAACACTCCCACACTTTTTCCCCTTATAATGGCACCTTCTAACATTCTGGCAGCTGTTATCAACTGTCCGATTATCCATTACCTTGAAAGACCTGGCCTAATCAGCGTAGTCTTGTGCCATCTTTGGCATAATTATTGCATTGGTCATCTGGTTACCTCAGAACTGGTCTTGATTACTTTGGCGAATCATCTGTCATTGCAGTGATGCCTCTAAACCATTGTATGGTCTCCCACCAAAGCTATGTTCCTGGCTCTCTATCTTTCAAATCGCACTTTCTGTGCTGCGGTTTATGGTTCATAAACTGACTCTTGTTTCCTCTCTCCCATTTGTTTATTCCTCTTATCTGTGACCTTCTCTGCACATCCTCCAGCCTCATCTACTCTTCTGATGATGATCCTCCTCCACGTTCAGCATCTTTCTTCAGAGAGCACAAGTGTTCACAACCTCCAGCCCTCTCTGAATCAACCAAATGTAACATTTCCAAATTTGCTGATGATACAAAGCTAGGTGGCAGTGTCAGTTGTGAAGAGGATGTGAAGAGGCTTCAAGGGGATTTCGACAGGCTCAGTGAGTGGGCGAGAACATGGCAGATGGAATATAATGTGGATAAATATGAAGTTATCCACTTTGGTAGAAAAAACAGAAAGGCAGTGTCATAAATCGCAAGTAACAACTCAGGAAGTACTACTGGGCGGCCAGCTGGGGCGCCGTCCAGGGAGTATAAATACTCAGGCATGGGCCCACCTTGGGCAGAGACAATCTGGAAACAGGAAGCTAGTGACTGCTAACTAGACCTCCATGTTTTGTTACAAGTTGATTAAAGCCTTGCTTTATGTTCAAGTGCGTAGTGAGTCTTTATTACGTCAGGCAGTGTATTTCCTAAATGGTGAAAGATTGGGGAATGCAGATGCTCAAAGGGTCCTGGGTGTCCCTGTACATGAGTCACTGAACGTGAATGTGCAGGTACAGCAAGCCATTAGGAAGGCAAATGGTATGCTGGCCTTCATTACAAGAGGATTTGAGTACAGGAGTAAAGAAGTCTTACTTCATTTATATAGGGCCTTGGTGAAGCCACACCTGGAGTATTGTGTTCAGTTTTGGTCTCCTTACCTAAGGAAGGATGTACTTGCCACAGAGGGAGTACAACGAAGGTTCACGAGATTGATTCCTGGGATGGCGGGACTGTCATATGAGAAGAGATTGAGTAAACTAGGACTGTATTCTCTTGAATTCAGAAGAATGAGAGGGGATCTCATTGAAGCAAACAAAATTATTACAGGGCTTGATAGGGTGGATGCTGGGAGAATGTTTCCCTTGGCTGGGGAGTCTAGAACCAGGGGCCACAGCCTCAGGATAAAGGGTCGGCCATTCAGGACTGAGATGAGAAGAAATTTCTTCACACAGAGGGCGGTGAATCTTTGGAATTCTCTACCCCAGAGGGCTGTGGAGGCTCAGTCATTGGGTATATTCAAAACAGAAGTCGATAGATTTCTGACTAGTAAGGGCATCAAGGGATATGGCGATGGAGCCGGTGAATGGAGTTGAGGCAGAAGGTCAGCCATGATCTCATTGAATGGCGGAGCAGGCTCGAAGGGCCGAATGGCCTACTCCTGCTCCTATTTCTTATGTTCTTAACTACATACATGCCCTTCAATGGGCAATAAAGATTTGAAAGAAAGATTTGCATTTCTACAATGCCTCTCACAAACCCAGAACGTCCAAAAGTGATTTACAGCCACTGAAGAATTTTTTGACGTGTAGTCACTGTTGTAATGTGGAAAATGCCAGCCAATTTACGCACAGCAAGCTCCCACAAACAGCAATGAGATAATGACCAAATAATCTGTTTTCGTGATGTTGGTTGAGGGATAAATATTGGCCAGGACATCGGGGAGAACTCCCCTGCTCTTCTTCGAAATAGTGCCATAGGATCTTTTACATCCACCTGAGAGAGCAGACAGGGCCTCGGTTTAATGTCACATCTATAAGCCAGCAACACCAACAGTGCAGCACTCCCTCAGTACTGCTCCTCCGACAGTGCAGCGCTCCCTCAGTACTGCCCCTCCAACAGTGCGGCCCTCCCTGAGTACTGACCCTCTGACAGTGCAGCGCTCCCTCAGTACTGCCCCTCCGACAGTGCAGCACTCCCTCAGTACTGCCCCTCCGACAGTGCAGCACTCCCTCAGTACTGCCCCTCCGACAGTGCGGCACTCCCTCAGTACTGTCCCTCCGACAATGCAGCGCTCCCTCAGTACTGCCCCTCCAACAGTGCAACGCTCCCTCAGTTCTGCCCCTCCGACAGTGCAGCACTCCCTCAGTACTGAACCTCTGACAGTGCAGCGCTCCCTCAGTACTGCCCATCCGACAGTGCAGCTCTCCATCAGTACTGCCCCTCCGACAGTGCAGCGCTCCCTCAGTACTGCCCCTCCGACAGTGCGGCACTCCCTCACTACTGTCCCTCCGACAATGCAGCGCTCCCTCAGTACTGCCCCTCCGTCAGTGCGGCACTCCCTCAGTACTGCCCCTCCAACAGTGCAGCGCTCCCTCAGTTCTGCCCCTCTGACAGTGCGGCACTCCCTCAGTACAGCCCCTCCGACAGTGCAGCGCTCCCTCAGTACTGACCCTCTGACAGTGCAGCGGAGAGCTCCCTCAGTACTGCCCCTCCGACAGTGCGGCGCTCCCTGAGTACTGACCCTCTTACAGTGCAACGGTCCCTCAGTACTGCCCCTCCGACAGTGCGGCGCTCCCTCAGTACTGACCCCCTGACAGTGCAGCACTCGCTCAGTACTGCCCCTCCGACAGTGCAGCGTTCCCTCAGTACTGCCCCTCGGACAGTGCAGCGCTCCCTCAGTACTGCCCCTCCGAAAGTGCGGCACTCCCTCAGTACTGCCCCTCCAACAGTGCAGCGCTCCCTCAGTACTGAACCTCTGACAGTGCAGCGCTCCCTCAGTACTGAACCTCTGACAGTGCAGCGCTCCCTCAGTACTGCCCATCCGACAGTGCAGCTCTCCATCAGTACTGCCCCTCCGACAGTGCAGCGCTCCCTCAGTACTGCCCCTCCGACAGTGCGGCACTCCCTCACTACTGTCCCTCCGACAATGCAGCGCTCCCTCAGTACTGCCCCTCCGTCAGTGCGGCACTCCCTCAGTACAGCCCCTCCGACAGTGCAGCGCTCCCTCAGTACTGACCCTCTGACAGTGCAGCGGAGAGCTCCCTCAGTACTGCCCCTCCGACAGTGCGGCGCTCCCTGAGTACTGACCCTCTTACAGTGCAACGGTCCCTCAGTACTGCCCCTCCGACAGTGCGGCGCTCCCTCAGTACTGACCCCCTGACAGTGCAGCACTCGCTCAGTACTGCCCCTCCGACAGTGCAGCGTTCCCTCAGTACTGCCCCTCGGACAGTGCAGCGCTCCCTCAATACTACCCCTCCGACAGTGAGGCACTCCCTCAGTACTGCCCCTCCGACAGTGCAGCGCTCCCTCAGTACTGCCCCTCCGAAAGTGCGGCACTCCCTCAGTACTGTCCCTCTGACAATGCAGCGCTCCCTCAGTACTGACCCTCCGACAGTGCAGCGCTTCCTCAGTTCTGCCCCTCCGACAGTGCAGCACTCCCTCAGTACTGACCCTCTGATAGTGCAGCGCTCCCTCAGTACTGACCCTCTGACAGTGCAGCACTCGCTCAGTACTGCCCCTCCGACAGTGCGGCGCTCCCTCAGTACTGCCCCTCCGACAGTGCGGCGCTCCCTCAGTACTGCCCCTCCGACAGTGCGGCGCTCCCTCAATCCGGCCCTTCCGACAGTGTGGCGCTCCCTCAGTACTGCCCCTCGGACAGTGCAGCGCTCCCTCAGTACTACCCCTCCGACAGTGAGGCACTCCCACAGTATTGCCCCTCCGACAGTGCAGCGCTCCCTCAGTACTGCCCCTCCAAAAGTGCGGCACTCCCTCAGTACTGTCCCTCTGACAATGCAGCGCTCCCTCAGTACTGACCCTCCGACAGTGCAGCGCTCCCTCAGTTCTGCCCCTCCGACAGTGCAGCACTCCCTCAGTACTGACCCTCTGATAGTGCAGCGCTCCCTCAGTACTGACCCTCTGACAGTGCAGCACTCGCTCAGTACTGCCCCTCCGACAGTGCGGCGCTCCCTCAGTACTGCCCCTCCGACAGTGCGGCGCTCCCTCAGTACTGCCCCTCCGACAGTGCGGCGCTCCCTCAGTACTGACCCTCCGACAGTGCTGCGCTCCCTCAGTACTGCCCCTCTGACAGTGCAGCGCTCCCTCAGTACTGACCCTCCGACAGTGCAGCGCTCCCTCAGTACTGCCCCTCTGACAGTGCAGCGCTCCCTCAGTACTGCCCCTCTGACAGTGCAGCGCTCCCTCAGTACTGCCCCTCTGACAGTGCAGCACTCCCTCAGTACTGCCCCTCTGACAGTGCGGCGCTCCCTCAGTACTGACCTTCTGAAACTGCGGCGCTCCCTCAGTACTGCCCCTCCGACAGTGCGGCACTCCCTCAGTACTGTCCCTCCAACAGTGCAGCGCTCCCTCAGTACTGCCCCTCTGACAGTGCAGCACTCCCTCAGTACAGCCCCTCCGACAGTGCAGCACTCCCTCAGTGCTGACCCTCTGACAGTGCAGCGGAGAGCTCCCTCAGTACTGACCCTCCGACAGTGCGGCGCTCCCTCAGTACTGCACCTCCGACAGTGCGGCGCTCCCTCAGTACTGCCCCTCCAACAGTGTGGCGCTCCCTCAGTACTGGCCCTCCGACAGTGCAGCACTCCCTCAGTACAGCCCCTCTGACAGTGCAGCGCTCCCTCAGTACTGACCCTCCGACAGTGCAGCGCTCCCTCAGTACTGACCCTCCAACAGTGCAGCGCTCCCTCAGTACTGCCCCTCTGACAGTGCAGCACTCCCTCAGTAGTGCCCCTCCGACAGTGCAGCGCTCCCTCAGTACTGCCCTTCTGACAGTGCAGCACTCCCTCAGTACTGTCCCTCTGACAGTGCGGCGCTCCCTCAGTACTGACCCTTTGACAGTGCGGCGCTCCCTCAGTACAGCCCCTCCGACAGTGCAGCGCTCCCTCAGTACTGCCCCTCCGATAGTGCAGCGCTCCCTCAGTACTACCCCTCCGACAGTCCGGCACTCCCTCAGTACTGCCCCTCCGACAGTGCAGCACTCCCTCAGTACTGCCCCTCCGACAGTGCGGCACTCCCTCAGTACTGTCCCTCCGACAATGCAGCACTCCCGCAGTACTGCCCCTCCAACAGTGCAGCGCTCCCTCAGTTCTGCCCCTCCGACAGTGCAGCACTCGCTCAGTACTGACCCTCTGACAGTGCAGTGCTCCCTCAGTACTGCCCATCCGACAGTGCAGCTCTCCCTCAGTACTGCCCCTCTGACCGTGCAGCGCTCCCTCAGTACTGCCCCTCCGACAGTGCAGCGCTCCCTCAGTACTGCCCCTCTGACAGTGCAGCAGTCCCTCAGTACTGACCCTCTGAAACTGCGGCGCTCCCTCAGTACTGCCCCTCCGACAGTGCGGCACTCCCTCAGTACTGTCCCTCCAACAGTGCAGCGCTCCCTCAGTACTGCCCCTCTGACAGTGCAGCACTCCCTCAGTACAGCCCCTCCGACAGTGCAGCACTCCCTCAGTGCTGACCCTCTGACAGTGCAGCGGAGAGCTCCCTCAGTACTGACCCTCCGACAGTGCGGCGCTCCCTCAGTACTGCACCTCCGACAGTGCGGCGCTCCCTCAGTACTGCCCCTCCAACAGTGTGGCGCTCCCTCAGTACTGGCCCTCCGACAGTGCAGCACTCCCTCAGTACAGCCCCTCTGACAGTGCAGCGCTCCCTCAGTACTGACCCTCCGACAGTGCAGCGCTCCCTCAGTACTGACCCTCCGACAGTGCAGCGCTCCCTCAGTACTGCCCCTCTGACAGTGCAGCACTCCCTCAGTAGTGCCCCTCCGACAGTGCAGCGCTCCCTCAGTACTGCCCTTCTGACAGTGCAGCACTCCCTCAGTACTGTCCCTCTGACAGTGCGGCGCTCCATCAGTACTGACCCTTTGACAGTGCGGCGCTCCCTCAGTACAGCCCCTCCGACAGTGCAGCACTCCCTCAGTACTGACCCTCTGACAGTGCAGCGCTCCCTCAGTACTGCCCCTCCGACAGTGCAGCGCTCCCTCAGTACTGCCCCTCCGACAGTGCAGCGCTCCCTCAGTACTACCCCTCCGACAGTCCGGCACTCCCTCAGTACTGCCCCTCCGACAGTGCAGCACTCCCTCAGTACTGCCCCTCCGACAGTGCGGCACTCCCTCAGTACTGTCCCTCCGACAATGCAGCACTCCCGCAGTACTGCCCCTCCAACAGTGCAGCGCTCCCTCAGTTCAGCCCCTCCGACAGCGCAGCACTCCCTCAGTGCTGACCCTCTGACAGTGCAGCGCTCCCTCAGTACTGCCCATCCGACAGTGCAGCTCTCCCTCAGTACTGACCCTCTGACAGTGCAGCGCTCCCTCAGTACTGCCCCTCCGACAGTGCGGCACTCCCTCAGTACTGTCCCTCCGACAGTGCAGCGCTCCCTCAGTACTGCCCCTCTGACAGTGCGGCGCTCCCTCAGTACTGCCCCTCCGACAGTGCAGCGCTCCCTGAGTACTGACCCTCTGACAGTGCAACGCTCCCTCAGTACTGCGCCTCCGATAGTGCGGCGCTCCCTCAGTACTGCCCCTCTGACAGTGCCGCACTCCCTCAGTACTGTCCCTCCGACAGTGCAGCTCTCCCTCAGTACTGACCCTCTGACAGTGCAGCGCTCCCTCAGTACTGCCCCTCCGACAGTGCGGCACTCCCTCAGTACTGTCCCTCCGACAGTGCAGCGCTCCCTCAGTACTGCCCCTCTGACAGTGCGGCGCTCCCTCAGTACTGCCCCTCCGACAGTGCAGCGCTCCCTGAGTACTGACCCTCTGACAGTGCAACGCTCCCTCAGTACTGCGCCTCCGATAGTGCGGCGCTCCCTCAGTACTGCCCCTCTGACAGTGCCGCACTCCCTCAGTACTGTCCCTCCGACAATGCAGCGCTCCCTCAGTACTGCCCGTCCGACAGTGCGGCGCTCCCTCAGTTCTGCCCCTCCGACAGTGCAACACTCCCTCAGTACTGACCCTCTGATAGTGCAGCGCTCCCTCAGTACTACCCCTCCGACAGTGCAGCGCTCCCTCAGTACAGCCCCTCCGACAGTGCGGCACTCCCTCAGTACGGTCCCTCCGACAATGCAGCGCTCCCTCAATACTGCCGCTCCGACAGTGCAGCGCTCCCTCAGTTCTGCCCCTCCAACAGTGCAGCTCTCCCTCAGTGCTGACCCTCTGACAGTGCAGCGCTCCCTCAGTACTGCCCCTCCGACAGTCCGGCACTCCCTCAGTACTGTCCCTCCGACAGTGCAGCGCTCCCTCAGTACTGCCCCTCTGACAGTGCGGCGCTCCCTCAGTACTGCCCCTCCGACAGTGCAGCGCTCCCTGCGTACTGACCCTCTGACAGTGCAACGCTCCCTCAGTACTGCGCCATGATAGTGCGGCGCTCCCTCAGTACTGACGCTCTGACAGTGCAGCGTTCCCTCAATACTGCCCCTCCGACAGTGCAGCACTCCCTCAGTACTTCCCCTCCGACAGTGCAGCCCTCCCTCAGTATTGCCCCTCTGACAGTGCAGCACTCCCTCAGTACAGCCCCTCCGACAGTGCAGCACTCCCTCAGTACTGACCCTCTGACAGTGCAGCGGTGAGCTCCCTCAGTACTGACCCTCCGACAGTGCAGCGCTCCCTCAGTACTGCCCCTCCGACAGTGCGGCGCTCCCTCAGTACTGACCCTCTGACAGTGCAACGCTCCCTCAGTACTGCCCCTCCGACAGTGCGGCGCTCCCTCAGTACTGACCCCCTGACAGTGCAGCGTTCCCTCAATACTGCCCCTCCGACAGTGCGGCACTCCCTCAGTACTGTCCCTCCGACAGTGCAGCGCTCCCTCAGTACTGCCCCTTGACAGTGCGGCACTCCCTCAGTACTACCCCTCGGACAGTGCAGCGCTCCCTCAGTACTATCCCTCTGACAGTGCGGCGCTCCCTCAGTACTGACCCTCTGATAGTGCAGCGTTCCTTCAGTACTACCCCTCCGACAGTGCGGCGCTCCCTCAGTACTGCCCCTCCGACAGTGCAGCGCTCCCTCAGTACTGCCCCTCCGACAGTGCGGCGCTCCCTCAGTACTGCCCCTCCGACAGTGCGGCGCTCCCTCAGTACTGCCCCTCCGAAAGTACGGCGCTCCCTCAGTACTGCCCCTCCGACAGTGTGGCGCTCCCTCAGTACTGGCCATCCGACAGTGCGGCGCTCCCTCAGTACTGCCCCTCCGACAGTGCAGCGCTCCCTCTGTACTGACCCTCCGACAGTGCAGCGCTCCCTCAGTACTGACCCTCCGACAGTGCAGTGCTCCCTCAGTACTGCCCCTCCGACAGTGCAGCGCTCCCTCAGTACTGCCCCTCCGACAGTGCAGCGATCCCTCAGTACTGCCCCTCCGACAGTGCGGCTCTCCCTCAGTACTGCCCCTCCGACAGTGCGGCTCTCCCTCAGCACGGTCCCTCCGACAATGCAGCGCTCCCTCAGTACTGCCGCTCCGACAGTGCAGCGCTCCCTCAGTTCTGCCCCTCCGACAGTGCAGCCCTCCCTCAGTACTGCCCATCCGACAGTGCAGCTCCTCCTCAGTGCTGACCCTCTGACAGTGCAGCGCTCCCTCAGTACTGCCCCTCCGACAGTCCGGCACTCCCTCAGTACTGTCCCTCCGACAGTGCAGCGCTCCCTCAGTACTGCCCCTCTGACAGTGCGGCGCTCCCTCAGTACTGCCCCTCTGACAGTGCAGCGCTCCCTGCGTACTGACCCTCTGACAGTGCAACGCTCCCTCAGTACTGCGCCTCCGATAGTGCGGCGCTCCCTCAGTACTGACCCTCTGACAGTGCATCGTTCCCTCAATACTGCCCCTCCGACAGTGCAGCACTCCCTCAGTACTTCCCCTCCGACAGTGCAGCCCTCCCTCAGTATTGCCCCTCTGACAGTGCAGCACTCCCTCAGTACAGCCCCTCCGACAGTGCGGCGCTCCCTCAGTACTGCCCCTCCGACAGTGCAGCGCTCCCTCAGTACTATCCCTCTGACAGTGCGGCGCTCCCTCAGTACTGACCCTCTGATAGTGCAGCGTTCCCTCAGTACTACCCCTCCGACAGTGCGGCGCTCCCTCAGTACTGCCCCTCCGACAGTGCAGCGCTCCCTCAGTTCTGTCCCTCCGACAGTGCAGCACTCCCTCAGTACTGACCCTCTGACAGTGCAGCACTCCCTCAGTACTGCCCCTCCGACAGTGCGGCGCTCCCTCAGTACTGCCCCTCCGACAGTGCGGCGCTCCCTCAGTACTGCCCCTCCGAAAGTACGGCGCTCCCTCAGTACTGCCCCTCCGCCAGTGTGGCGCTCCCTCAGTACTGGCCATCCGACAGTGCGGCGCTCCCTCAGTACTGCCCCTCCGACAGTGCAGCGCTCCCTCTGTACTGACCCTCCGACAGTGCAGCGCTCCCTCAGTACTGACCCTCCGACAGTGCAGCGCTCCCTCAGTACTGCCCCTCCGACAGTGCAGCGCTCCCTCAGTACTGCCCCTCCGACAGTGCAGCGCTCCCTCAGTACTGCCCCTCCGACAGTGCGGCTCTCCCTCAGTACTGCCCCTCCGACAGTGCGGCGCTCCCTCAGTCCGGCCCTTCCGACAGTGTGGCGCTCCCTCAGTACTGCCCCTCGGACAGTGCAGCGCTCCCTCAGTACTACCCCTCCGACAGTGAGGCTCTCCCTCAGTACTGCCCCTCCGACAGTGCGGCTCTCCCTCAGTACGGTCCCTCCGACAATGCAGCGCTCCCTCAGTACTGCCGCTCCGACAGTGCAGCGCTCCCTCAGTTCTGCCCCTCCGACAGTGCTGCCCTCCCTTAGTACTGCCCATCCGACAGTGCAGCTCCTCCTCAGTGCTGACCCTCTGACAGTGCAGCGCTCCCTCAGTACTGCCCCTCCGACAGTCCGGCACTCCCTCAGTACTGTCCCTCCGACAGTGCAGCGCTCCCTCAGTACTGCCCCTCTGACAGTGCGGCGCTCCCTCAGTACTGCCCCTCCGACAGTGCAGCGCTCCCTGCGTACTGACCCTCTGACAGTGCAACGCTCCCTCAGTACTGCGCCTCCGATAGTGCGGCGCTCCCTCAGTACTGACCCTCTGACAGTGCAGCCCTCCCTCAATACTGCCCCTCCGACAGTGCAGCACTCCCTCAGTACTTCCCCTCCGACAGTGCAGCCCTCCCTCAGTATTGCCCCTCTGACAGTGCAGCACTCCCTCAGTACAGCCCCTCCGACAGTGCAGCACTCCCTCAGTACTGACCCTCTGACAGTGCAGCGGTGAGCTCCCTCAGTACTGACCCTCCGACAGTGCAGCGCTCCCTCAGTACTGCCCCTCCGACAGTGCAGCGCTCCCTGAGTACTGACCCTCTGACAGTGCAACGCTCCCTCAGTACTGCCCCTCCGACAGTGCGGCGCTCCCTCAGTACTGACCCCCTGACAGTGCAGCGTTCCCTCAATACTGCCCCTCCGACAGTGCAGCACTCCCTCAGTACTTCCCCTCCGACAGTGCAGCACTCCCTCAGTACTGCCCCTCCGACAGTGCGGCGCTCCCTCAGTACTACCCCTCGGACAGTGCAGCGCTCCCTCAGTACTATCCCTCTGACAGTGCGGCGCTCCCTCAGTACTGACCCTCTGATAGTGCAGCGTTCCCTCAGTACTACCCCTCCGACAGTGCGGCGCTCCCTCAGTACTGCCCCTCCGACAGTGCAGCGCTCCCTCAGTTCTGTCCCTCCGACAGTGCAGCACTCCCTCAGTACTGACCCTCTGACAGTGCAGCACTCCCTCAGTACTGCCCCTCCGACAGTGCGGCGCTCCCTCAGTACTGCCCCTCCGACAGTGCGGCGCTCCCTCAGTACTGCCCCTCCGAAAGTACGGCGCTCCCTCAGTACTGCCCCTCCGCCAGTGTGGCGCTCCCTCAGTACTGGCCATCCGACAGTGCGGCGCTCCCTCAGTACTGCCCCTCCGACAGTGCAGCGCTCCCTCTGTACTGACCCTCCGACAGTGCAGCGCTCCCTCAGTACTGACCCTCCGACAGTGCAGCGCTCCCTCAGTACTGCCCCTCCGACAGTGCAGCGCTCCCTCAGTACTGCCCCTCCGACAGTGCAGCGCTCCCTCAGTACTGCCCCTCCGACAGTGCGGCTCTCCCTCAGTACTGCCCCTCCGACAGTGCGGCGCTCCCTCAGTCCGGCCCTTCCGACAGTGTGGCGCTCCCTCAGTACTGCCCCTCGGACAGTGCAGCGCTCCCTCAGTACTACCCCTCCGACAGTGAGGCACTCCCACAGTACTGCCCCTCCGACAGTGCAGCGCTCCCTCAGTACTGCCCCTCCGAAAGTGCGGCACTCCCTCAGTACTGTCCCTCTGACAATGCAGCGCTCCCTCAGTACTGACCCTCCGACAGTGCAGCGCTCCCTCAGTTCTGCCCCTCCGACAGTGCAGCACTCCCTCAGTACTGACCCTCTGATAGTGCAGCGCTCCCTCAGTACTGACCCTCTCACAGTGCAGCACTCGCTCAGTACTTCCCCTCCGACAGTGCGGCGCTCCCTCAGTACTGCCCCTCCGACAGTGCGGCGCTCCCTCAGTACTGCCCCTCCGACAGTGCGGCGCTCCCTCAGTACTGCCCCTCCGACAGTGTGGCGCTCCCTCAGTACTGCCCCTCCGACAGTTCAGCGCTCCCTCAGTACTGACCCTCCGACAGTGCTGCGCTCCCTCAGTACTGCCCCTCTGACAGTGCAGCGCTCCCTCAGTACTGACCCTCCGACAGTGCAGCGCTCCCTCAGTACTGCCCCTCTGACAGTGCAGCGCTCCCTCAGTACTGCCCCTCCGACAGTGCAGCGCTCCCTCAGTACTGCCCCTCTGACAGTGCAGCACTCCCTCAGTACTGCCCCTCTGACAGTGCTGCGCTCCCTCAGTTCTGACCTTCTGAAACTGCGGCGCTCCCTCAGTACTGCCCCTCCGACAGTGCGGCACTCCCTCAGTACTGTCCCTCCAACAGTGCAGCGCTCCCTCAGTACTGCCCCTCTGACAGTGCAGCACTCCCTCAGTACAGCCCCTCCGACAGTGCAGCACTCCCTCAGTGCTGACCCTCTGACAGTGCAGCGGAGAGCTCCCTCAGTACTGACCCTCCGACAGTGCGGCGCTCCCTCAGTACTGCACCTCCGACAGTGCGGCGCTCCCTCAGTACTGCCCCTCCAACAGTGTGGCGCTCCCTCAGTATTGGCCCTCCGACAGTGCAGCACTCCCTCAGTACAGCCCCTCTGACAGTGCAGCGCTCCCTCAGTACTGACCCTCCGACAGTGCAGCGCTCCCTCAGTACTGACCCTCCGACAGTGCAGCGCTCCCTCAGTACTGCCCCTCTGACAGTGCAGCACTCCCTCAGTAGTGCCCCTCCGACAGTGCAGCGCTCCCTCAATACTGCCCTTCTAACAGTGCAGCACTCCCTCAGTACTGTCCCTCTGACAGTGCGGCGCTCCCTCAGTACTGACCCTTTGACAGTGCGGCGCTCCCTCAGTACAGCCCCTCCGACAGTGCAGCACTCCCTCAGTACTGACCCTCTGACAGTGCAGCGCTCCCTCAGTACTGCCCCTCCGACAGTGCAGCGCTCCCTCAGTACTGCCCCTCCGACAGTGCAGCGCTCCCTCAGTACTACCCCTCCGACAGTCCGGCACTCCCTCTGTACTGCCCCTCCGACAGTGCAGCACTCCCTCAGTACTGCCCCTCCGACAGTGCGGCACTCCCTCAGTACTGTCCCTCCGACAATGCAGCACTCCCGCAGTACTGCCCCTCCAACAGTGCAGCGCTCCCTCAGTTCTGCCCCTCCGACAGTGCAGCACTCGCTCAGTACTGACCCTCTGACAGTGCAGTGCTCCCTCAGTACTGCCCATCCGACAGTGCAGCTCTCCCTCAGTACTGCCCCTCTGACCGTACAGCGCTCCCTCAGTACTGCCCCTCCGACAGTGCAGCGCTCCCTCAGTACTGCCCCTCTGACAGTGCAGCACTCCCTCAGTACTGCCCCTCTGACAGTGCGGCGCTCCCTCAGTACTGACCCTCTGAAACTGCGGCGCTCCCTCAGTACTGCCCCTCCGACAGTGCGGCACTCCCTCAGTACTGTCCCTCCAACAGTGCAGCGCTCCCTCAGTACTGCCCCTCTGACAGTGCAGCACTCCCTCAGTACAGCCCCTCCGACAGTGCAGCACTCCCTCAGTGCTGACCCTCTGACAGTGCAGCGGAGAGCTCCCTCAGTACTGACCCTCCGACAGTGCGGCGCTCCCTCAGTACTGCACCTCCGACAGTGCGGCGCTCCCTCAGTACTGCCCCTCCAACAGTGCGGCGCTCCATCAGTACTGACCCTTTGACAGTGCGGCGCTCCCTCAGTACAGCCCCTCCGACAGTGCAGCACTCCCTCAGTACTGACCCTCTGACAGTGCAGCGCTCCCTCAGTACTGCCCCTCCGACAGTGCAGCGCTCCCTCAGTACTGCCCCTCCGACAGTGCAGCGCTCCCTCAGTACTACCCCTCCGACAGTCCGGCACTCCCTCAGTACTGCCCCTCCGACAGTGCAGCACTCCCTCAGTACTGCCCCTCCGACAGTGCGGCACTCCCTCAGTACTGTCCCTCCGACAATGCAGCACTCCCGCAGTACTGCCCCTCCAACAGTGCAGCGCTCCCTCAGTTCTGCCCCTCCGACAGTGCAGCGCTCCCTCAGTACTGCCCCTCCGACAGTGCAGCGCTCCCTCAGTACTGCCCCTCCGACAGTGCAGCGCTCCCTCAGTACTGCCCCTCCGACAGTGCGGCTCTCCCTCAGTACTGCCCCTCCGACAGTGCGGCTCTCCCTCAGTACTGCCCCTCTGACAGTGCAGCACTCCCTCAGTACTGACCCTCTGACAGTGCAGCGGTGAGCTCCCTCAGTACTGACCCTCCGACAGTGCAGCGCTCCCTCAGTACTGCCCCTCCGACAGTGCGGCGCTCCCTGAGTACTGACCCTCTGACAGTGCAACGCTCCCTCAGTACTGCCCCTCCGACAGTGCGGCGCTCCCTCAGTACTAACCCCCTGACAGTGCAGCGTTCCCTCAATACTGCCCCTCCGACAGTGCAGCAGTCCCTCAGTACTTCCCCTCCGACAGTGCAGCACTCCCTCAGTACTGCCCCTCCGACAGTGCGGCGCTCCCTCAGTACTACCCCTCGGACAGTGCAGCGCTCCCTCAGTACTAGCCCTCCGACAGTGCAGCGCTCCCTCAGTTCTGTCCCTCCAACAGTGCGGCACTCCCTCAGTACTGACCCTCTGACAGTGCAGCACTCCCTCAGTACTGCCCCTCCGACAGTGCGGCGCTCCCTCAGTACTGCCCCTCCGACAGTGCGGCGCTCCCTCAGTACTGCCCCTCCGAAAGTGCGGCGCTCCCTCAGTACTGCCCCTCCGACAGTGCAGCGCTCCCTCAGTACTGCCCCTCCGACAGTGCAGCGCTCCCTCAGTACTGCCCCTCCGACAGTGCAGCGCTCCCTCAGTACTGCCCCTCCGACAGTGCGGCTCTCCCTCAGTACTGCCCCTCCGACAGTGCGGCTCTCCCTCAGTACTGCCCCTCTGACAGTGCAGCACTCTCTCAGTACTTCCCCTCCGACAGTGCAGCCCTCCCTCAGTATTGCCCCTCTGACAGTGCAGCACTCCCTCAGTACAGCCCCTCCGACAGTGCAGCACTCCCTCAGTACTGACCCTCTGACAGTGCAGCGGTGAGCTCCCTCAGTACTGACCGTCCGACAGTGCAGCGCTCCCTCAGTACTGCCCCTCCGACAGTGCGGCGCTCCCTGAGTACTGACCCTCTGACAGTGCAACGCTCCCTCAGTACTGCCCCTCCGACAGTGCGGCGCTCCCTCAGTACTAACCCCCTGACAGTGCAGCGTTCCCTCAATACTGCCCCTCCGACAGTGCAGCAGTCCCTCAGTACTTCCCCTCCGACAGTGCAGCACTCCCTCAGTACTGCCCCTCCGACAGTGCGGCGCTCCCTCAGTACTACCCCTCGGACAGTGCAGCGCTCCCTCAGTACTAGCCCTCTGACAGTGCGGCGCTCCCTCAGTACTGACCCTCTGACAGTGCAGCACTCCCTCAGTACTGCCCCTCCGACAGTGCGGCGCTCCCTCAGTACTGCCCCTCCGACAGTGCGGCGCTCCCTCAGTACTGCCCCTCCGAAAGTGCGGCGCTCCCTCAGTACTGCCCCTCCGACAGTGTGGCGCTCCCTCAGTACTGGCCATCCGACAGTGCGTCGCTCCCTCAGTACTGCCCCTCCGACAGTGCAGCGCTCCCTCTGTACTGACCCTCCGACAGTGCAGCGCTCCCTCAGTACTGACCCTCCGACAGTGCAGCGCTCCCTCAGTACTGCCCCTCTGACAGTGCAGCGCTCCCTCAGTACTGCACTGGAGTGTCATAGAACATAGAACATAGAACAGTATAGCACAGTACAGGCCCTTCGGCCCTCGATGTTGTGCCGAGCATTGTCCGAGACCAAGATCAAGCTATCACACTCCCTATCACTCTGGTGTGCTCCATGTGCTTATCCAATAACCGCTTGAAAGTTCCTAAAGTGTCCGACTCCACTATCACAGCAGGCAGTCCATTCCACACCCCAACCACTCTCTGAGTAAAGAATCTACCTCGGACATCCCTTCTATATCTCCCCCCATGCACCTTATAGTTATGCCCCCTTGTAACAGCTGCCTCTACCCGAGGAAATAGTCTCTGAACATCCACTCTATCTGTCCCCCTCATCATCTTATAAACCTCTATTAAGTCGCCTCTCATCCTCCTCCGCTCTAAAGAGAAAAGCCCCAACTCCCTCAATCTTTCCTCATAAGACCTCCCCCGCCAAACCAGGCAGCATCTTGGTAAATCTCCTTTGCACTCTTTCCAATGCTTCCACGTCCTTCCTATAGTGAGGTGACCAGAACTGCACACAATATTCCAAATGTGGTCTCACCAAGGTCCTGTACAGTTGCAGCATAACCTCACGGTTCTTAAACTCAAACCCTCTGTTAATAAACGCCAACACACCATAGGCCTTCTTTACTGCTCTATCCACTTGAGTGGCAACCTTCAGAGATCTGTGGATATGAACCCCCAGATCCCTCTGCTCCTCCACGTTCCTCAGAACCCTGCCGTTGACCCTGTAATCCTTATTCAAATTTGCCCTACCAAAATGAATCACCTCGCACTTATCAGGGTTAAATTCCATCTGCCATTTTTCGGCCCAGCTCTGCATCCTATCAATGTCTCTTTGCAGCCTACAACAGCCCTCCACCTCATCCACTGCTCCACCAATCTTGGTGTCATCAGCAAATTTACTGATCCACCCTTCAGTCCCCTCCTCCAAGTCATTGATAAAAATCACAAACAGCAGAGGACCCAGCACCGACCCCTGTGGCACACCGCTGGTAACTGGTCTCCAGTCCGAAAATGTTCCATCCACCACCACCCTCTGCCTTCTATGAGATATGATGCGGAGATGCCGGTGTTGGACTGGGGTGGACAATATTGAGAGGTCGCACAACACCAGGTTATAGTCCAACAGTTTTATTTTAAATCACAAGTTTTCGGAGTTACAACTCCTTCGTTCTATGAGATAGCCAGTTACTTATCCAATCGGCCAAATTTCCCTCTATCCCACAACTCCTTACTTTCTTCATGAGCCGACCATGGGGAACCTTATCAAACGCCTTACTAAAATCCATGTATACGACATCAACTGCTCTACCTTCATCTACACACTTAGTTACCTCCTCAAAGAATTCAATCAAATTTGTTAGGCAAGACTTACCCTTCACGAATCCGTGTTGACTATCCCTGATTAAATTGCCCCTTTCCAAATGGTCATAAATCCTATCCCTCAGGACCTTTTCCATTATCTTACCAACCACCGAAGTAAGACTAACCGGCCTATAATTACCAGGGTCATTCCTATTTCCTTTCTTGAAGAGAGGAACAACATTCGCCACTCTCCAGTCCTCTGGCACCATTCCCGTGGACAGTGAGGACCCAAAGATCAAAGCCAGAGGCTCTGCAATCTCCTCCCTTGCCTCCCAAAGAATCCTAGGATATATCCCATCTGGCCCAGGGGACTTATCGACCCTCAGGTTCTTCAAAATTGCTAAAACATCTTCCCTCAGAACATCTACCACCTCCAGCCTATCCACCTTTATCACACTCTCATCCTCAAGAACATGGCCCCTCTCCTCGGTGAACACTGACGAAAAGTATTCATTCATCACCTCTCCTATCTCTTCTGACTCCATGCACAAGTTCCCACTACTGTCCTTGACCGGCCCTACCCTCACCCTGGTCATTCTTTTATTTCTCACATAAGAGTAAAAGGCCTTGGGGTTTTTCTTGATCCGACCCACCAAGGACTTCTCATGCCCCCTCCTAGCTCTCCTAAGCTCTTTTTTTAGCTCATTCCTTGCTACCTTGTACCCCTCAATCGACCCAACTGAACCTTGTTTTCTCATCCTTACATACGCTTCCTTTTTCCTCTTGACTAGACATTCAACCTCTTTTGTGAACCATGGTTCTCTCACTCGGCCATTTCCTCCCTGCCTGACAGGGACATACCTATCAAGGACACGCAGTAATTGCTCCATGAAAAAGCTCCACTTTTCGTTTGTGCCTTTCCCTGATAGTTTCTGTTCCCATCTTAGACTCCCTAATTCTTGCCTAATCGCATCATAATTACCCCTCCCCCAATTATAAACCCTGCCCTGCCGTATGGCCCTATCCCTCTCCATTGCAATAGTGAAAGTTACCGAATTGTGGTCAGTATCTCCAAAGTGCTCTCCCACATACAAATCAAACACTTGGCCCGGTTCATTACCCAGTACCAAATCTAACGTGGCCCCAGCTCTTGTCGGCCTATCCACATATTGTGTCAGGAAACCCTCCTGCACACATTATGCAAAAACTATCCCATCCGAACTGTTTGACCTATAAAGGTTCCAATCAATATTTGGAAAGTTGAAGTCACCCATGACAACTACTCTGTGACCTCCACACCTATTCATAATCTGCTTTGCAATTTCTTCCTCCACATCTCTATTACTATTTGGGGGCCTGTAGAAAACTCCTAACAACGTGACCGCTCCTTTCCTATTTCTAACTTCAGCCCATATTACCTCAGACGGCAGATCCCCCTCGAACTGCCTTTCTGCCGCTGTTAAACTATCCTTGATTAACAATGCTACTCCTCCACCTTTCTTACCAACTTCCCTACTCTTACTGAAACATCTATACCCCGGAACTTCCAACAACCATTCCTGTCCCTGTTCTAACCATGTCTCCGTAATGGCCACCACATCGTAGTCCCAAGTACCAATCCACGCTCCAAGTTCTCCTACCTTATTCCGGATGCTCCTTGCATTGAAGTAGACACACTTCAAGCCATCTTCCTGTCTGCCGGTACATTCCTGCGACCTTGATACCCTCCTCAGTACCTCCCTACACTCACCACTGGCTCCTGGACTACAGCCCTTTTTCCCATCCCCCTGACAAATTAGTTTAAACCCCCCCGAAGAGCCGTAGCAAATTTCCCTCCCAGGATATTGGTGCCCCTCTGGTTCAGCCTGGATTATGGGCTCAAGTCTCTGGAGTGAGGCTTGAGCCCACGACTTTCTGTCTCAGAAGCAAGAGTGCTAGCCAGAGAAACCCCCATAGCCTGATACACACAGATTGATGGATGTTTCCTGGGTGTGCTGATTTACATGTTCATTAGTGCAAGCATTAGGTGTAAAAGCGGTGCGTGGAGCCGAAGCAGCATGGAGTGTCTGTGCAGCCTTTAATTGCAGTGTTCAGCCGGTGTTATTGAGCAGAGCCCCGGGGGGATACGAAGGTGAGGCAGGAGCAGTGCTCAGCTCTTTCATCTCTCTCTCAAATTGCTTCACTGCATGTCTTACTAATATTTTTACTACACTTGGACAGAATTATGAACAGTGTGAAAAATATCTTAGGAAAAGGAAGAGGAGCAATAAAGAGTAAGTTTATTGGGGGGCTGTATATCAAGGCCCCTGATTGTTATTTTTAATAGAAAGCGGGCCTGCTGCTTGTGGCTATAACTGTAACTGTCACTGCTCGCGTACTTCAAAAAGTAATCAGAATGCAAGGAAGACTGATTGTGACAGAGCTGACACAGTGAAGACGGAATGCTGTTGCTCAGTGCTCCTCATTAACGCCTCCATCAGTCTGAAAAAATTAAAAATTCTGGGTCACTGCGAGTCTTTTTTTCTCGCTGCCAATATGGGCGATTGATTTAATGTTTGGAGTCCCCCCAAGGTTCCATCCTTGGCCCCCTCCTCTGCCTCACCTACACGCTGCCCCTCGGGGTCATCTTCCACACCCCGCTCTACCTCGCCACCAGTTTTCCCTTTAATTTTTTTTTGGGGGTGCGCGGCCCCGTTAACGGGCTGCGTGGCCCATTCAAAGTTCCGAGCATGCGCAGTTTTTCCATTTAAAAGCCAGTGAGCAGCCTACGCGGGACCTCCAGACTGCGTGGCCACACAGCGTAACGGGAACATTGCTCACCACCACCTCTGTGTTGTCAGACTGCTTGTCTGACATCCAGTCTTGGATGAGCTGCACTTACCTCCAATAAAACATTGTGGAGACTGAATCCATCACCTTCAGCTCCCATCACAAATTCTGTCCCCTCGCCACCGACTGCACCCTTCTCCCCGGCCACCAGCTCAGGTTGAACCAGACTGTTCACAGATTTGATCTCCTTGTCGTCCGTGAGCAGAGCTTGCGACCCATATCCTCTCTATCACAAAGACCACCTGCTCCCACCCCCCGTAACGCCCCCTCCTCTAGCGCTGCCTCAGCCTATCTCCTGGTGAAACTCTCATCCGTACCTTTGTCACCTCCAGACTCGAATATTCCCCTGCTCCCCTGGCTGTCCTCCAATCCTCCGCCTTCCACAAATATCAGCTCATCCAAACCTCTGCTGCCCGTGTCCTAACTCGCACCAAGTCCCGTTCACCCATCACCCCTGTGCTCGCTGACCGACATTGGCTCCTGATTAAGCAACGCCTCGATTTTAAAATTCTCATCCTTGTTTTCAAATCCCTCCATGGGCCTCACCCCTCCCTATCTCTGTAATCTCCTCCAGCCCCACAACCCCCGAGATCTCTGCGCTCCTCTAAATCTGGCCTTCAGTATCCCCCACTTTCTTCACTCCATCATTGGCGGCCGTGCCTTCAGCTGCCTGGGCCCTGAGCTCTGGAATTCCCTCCCTAAACCTCTCCGCCTCTCTCTCCTCCTTTAAAACCTACCTCTTTCACCCAGCTTTTGGTCACCTGTCCTAATATCGCCTTCTTCGGACTGGCATCCATTGTGGTCTGATTACGCTCTAGAAAGCACCATAGGACCTTTTTCTACGTTAGATAAGGCGCTATATAAATGAAAGTTGCTGTTTTTACTACAGTGGAGAATTCTGTCGCTGAAATCATGATAAATATTCGGGTGGAAAACTTGGGCTGGATGAATTTAAAAAAATGAAAGGCCCAGTGAGTAAAGACAGAGCCCAGTGTATAAGTAGGCCACGGCTGTCAGAAGGTGCAGGCTTCGATCGCGGGTCGGTGCTGTGGGAGTTGCTCTCAGATAAGGCAGCATTATTGGTGTTACATATTGGCCTCAGACACCCTGGATTATGCAGGGGGGAAAAGAGCAGCCATGGTTCCTGCTCCCGATCACGACCCCGTGAGCCCTGCTGGAGAGCATACGGGTGAAATTCGGGTGAGAACAGTATCAGTTTGGGCTGATTGGGAATAGCCTGCCAGAACGCCCTGTGCAGGCTCACACACAAAGAATGGCCACAGAGCCGAGGTACCAGAGGCTGGGCAACCTTAGCCCAGGCAGAGTCAGCGCCATTAGGAAAGGGGGAGGTAAGGGAGAAAAGCAGGGGATTGTTACAACCTCCCTGTATCTCTGGCACTCTCTGACCATGTGGAAGATTGGGATCAGGTAATGATTGTTGCTGGTACACCCCCGATATGAGTAACCCCCCTCCCCCATTGAAGCACTGAGTGGAAATGGTGTCCGCCCATTGTCTGGTGCTTCTGTGGCAGCAAGCTCTCACCCACTGGAGAGCTGTCTCTCGCTGTGTAACATGCTGCAATGTTAATAAGCTGATTCACAAAATGATGTTTTTTTCTTAAGCACCACATTCTTGAAAATATTTCCACCAAAACTCCTGGATTGTGGAAATGGTTCGTGGCTTCAAAGATTGCCTGCTTTACTGAGTGACGTGAGACTCAAGCTGCTGATACCTGTCCATTCACAGGAGTCCAACCCACATTCTACCATCCCACTCAGATCATGTCTTAAAGAAAGAAAGACTTGCATTTCTATTGTGCCTTTCACGACCTCAGGACGTCCCAAAGGGCTTTACAACCAATTAAGTATTATTTTTTGAAGTGGAGTCTCGGTTGTAATGTAGGAAACACAGCAGCCAACTTGCGCACAGCAAGCTCCCACAAACAGCAATGTGATAAATGACCAGATAATCTGTTTTAGCGATTTTGATTGAGGGATAAATATTGGCCAGGACGTCGTGGAGAACTCCCCCTGCACTTTTTTGAAATAGCGCCATGGGATTTTTTATGTCCACCTGAGAGGGAAGACAGGTTCTCAGTTTAATGTCACATCCGAATGACGGCCCCTCCGACAGTGCAGCGCTCCCTCAGTACTGCCCCTCCGACAGTGCAGCGCTTCCTCAGTACTGCCTCTCCGACAGTGCAGCGCTCCCTCAGTACTGCCCCTCTGACAGGGCAGCGCTCCCTCAGTACTGCCCCTCTGACAGGGCAGCGCTCCCTCAGTTCTGCCCCTGGACAGTGCATCACTCCCTCAGTACTGCCCCTCCGACAGTGCAGCGCTCCCTCAGTTCTGCTGCTCCAACAGTGCAGTGCTCCCTCAGTACTGCTCCTCCGACAGTGCAACTCTCCCTCAGTACTGCCCCTCCGACAGTGCAGCACTCCCTCGGTACTGCCCCTCCGACAGTGCAGCGCTCCCTCAGTACTGCCCCTCCGACAGTGCAACTCTCCCTCAGTACTGCCCCTCCAACAGTGCAGCACTCCCTCAGTACTGCTCCTCCGACAGTGCTGCGCTCCCTCAGTACTGCCCCTCCGACAGTGCAGCGCTCCCTCAGTACTGCCCCTCCGACAGTGCGGCGCTCCCTCAGTTCTGCCCCTCCGACAGTGCAGCGCTCCCTCAGTACTGCCCCTCCGACAGTGCAACTCTCCCTCAGTACTGACCCTCCAACAGTGCGGCGCTCCCTCAGTACTGCCCCTCCGACAGTGCAACTCTCCCTCAGTACTGACCCTCCAACAGTGCGGCGCTCCCTCAGTACTGCCCCTCCGACAGTGCGGCGCTCCCTCAGTACTGCCCCTCCGACAGTGCGGCGCTCCCTCAGTACTGCCCCTTGGTCAGTGCAGCACTCCCTCAGTACTGCCCCTCCGACAGTGCAGCACTCCCTCAGTACTGCCCCTCCGACAGTGCAGCGCTCCCTCAGTACTGCCCCTCCGACAGTGCAGCTCTCCCTCAGTACTGCCCCTCCAACAGTGCGGCGCTCCCTCAGTACTGCTCCTCCGACAGTGCTGCGCTCCCTCAGTACTGCCCCTCCGACAGTGCAGCGCTCCCTCAGTACTGCCCCTCCGACAGTGCGGCGCTCCCTCAGTTCTGCCCCTCCGACAGTGCAGCGCTCCCTCAGTACTGCCCCTCCGACAGTGCAACTCTCCCTCAGTACTGACCCTCCAACAGTGCGGCGCTCCCTCAGTACTGCCCCTCCGACAGTGCAACTCTCCCTCAGTACTGACCCTCCAACAGTGCGGCGCTCCCTCAGTACTGCCCCTCCGACAGTGCGGCGCTCCCTCAGTACTGCCCCTCCGACAGTGCGGCGCTCCCTCAGTACTGCCCCTTGGTCAGTGCAGCACTCCCTCAGTACTGCCCCTCCGACAGTGCAGCACTCCCTCAGTACTGCCCCTCCGACAGTGCAGCGCTCCCTCAGTACTGCCCCTCCGACAGTGCAGCTCTCCCTCAGTACTGCCCCTCCGACAGTGCAGCTCTCCCTCAGTACTGCACTGAAGTGTCAGCCTGGATTTTGTGCTCCAGTCTCTGGAGTGGGACTTGAACCCACAACCTTCTGAATCAGAGACGAGTGTACTGCCCTTAGCAATCAATGGATAGTGCAGTGCCAGGGGGCATTCTCCTTGAAAGGGCTGCTCTAACCTTGATGACTTTCTAAGAGCAGATGGAAGCCCCACACATTAGGAAGTAAGCGCTTAGTAAGTACAGAGTGTTGGCCTGTCATTAGCAGCTCAGAAGAGATTTTGAATCTAGTAATCCCAGGTGCTGCGCTCTGCTTGTCATACTAGAATTAATCTGCTTTGCCTCAGGTTAATTCCATACTGGGACTTAGGGCTGGACTCACCAATTAGACAGACATGCCTGGTTGTGAGTCTCTGGTGACAGATGCTCAGTCGGACGATCAGCTGTTTGATCTGTTTCATTGGAGAAGCACAGGAGGCCATAACCGACTTCTGTCAACTAGGATTTGCAAATATGCCTGGGTGCAGTCAGATGTAGAGGTGTGGCTCTGACTGCAATGGTACATTATGCCACGCAGTGAGTCTGCAGTTGGCCACGATGTGTATCTCACTCTGCCATCTCTGCTGCACTGCGTGTCTGAGGATACTGGGCTGTTCCGTCACTTCCCCTCAGCCCTCCTGGTGAGTTGGGCATCTGATTGGGCAATGCTGATCTAACGCCACCTCCTGTCTTCTTCTTTCTGTGTCAGATCACCCTGCCACCCCGTATCTCTGCTTTCTCTTTATGTTTGCTTCTGAGTATATCGAATCTCTAGCACAGAAACAGGCCATTCGGCCCATCTGGTCCGTGCCGGTGTTTATGCTCCACACGAGCCTCCTCCCACCCCTCTTCATCTCACCCCATCAGCATATCCTTCTATTCCTTTCTCTCTCATGTGTTTTTCCAGCTTCCCCTTAAATACATCTATACTATTCACCTCAACCACTCCCTGGGGTAGCGAGTTCCACATTCTCACCACTCTCTGGGGAAAGAAGTTTCTCCTGAATTCCCTATTGGATTTATTATTGACTATCTCATATTGATGGCCCCTGGTTCTGGTCTCCCCCACAAGTGGAAACATCCTCTCCATGTCTACCCTATCGAACCCCTTTCAGAATTTTAAAAACCTCTATCAGGCCAGCCCTCAGCCTTCTCTTTTCTAGAGAAATGAGCTCCAGCCTGTTCAATCTTTCCTGATAGTAAGTTTTGTGCTATTGTTGGATTGCCGTCTCCATGGACCATTCAGAAATAGGCAAGGTTGTTGAACTTGTCACTGTGATGGACAGTCTCTAAAATAATACGCCCGCAATCCTTATTTCCCCGTGTTGTGCTTTTATTTGAATTCATTTGTGTACTCTAGCTTTTCTTCAGTTCTGCTGTCCAGGGGTCTCCCATCACTGGAGTTCAGACTGACTACCTCCAGATCCAGCTCCCCTTCCTCCTGTCCCCATGGACATGTCTACTGCAGCAAAGCAGAAGATTCACACCAGAACAACATAAACCTCCTGCAGATTTCACCTTGAAATCAAACGTCAGTGAGTGCAATGGGCACGTAATCTAATAGTGTACAGCAGAGTGATTGGGACAGCGCTGGGCGGGAACCTCAGGAGTTTGATGTGTTACTGCAACATAAAACATGAGCGCTGCTCAGTGAGCAAAGACTCTGAGTTACACCACAGGAGCTTCATCTTTCAACTTCATCTGCAACTTAGAATAAAGTTAGTAACCTTTCCTTGCTAACAATGGACGGACAACATGGCCCAGTGCACCTGGCACATCACAAATTAAACCTCACCACTGCCAAAGACCAAGCAGCACCGTTACTGTGTCATTTACAATCGGAGAATCATACACCAAAATAGGCCATTCGGCCCATCCTGCCTGTGCCGGCTCTTTGAACGAGCTCTCCAATCAGTCCCACTCCCCCTGCTCTTGCCCCACAGCCCTGCAAATTTCTCCTTTTCAAGTATTTATCCAATTCTCTTTTGAAAGTTACTATTGAATCTGCTTCCACCGCCCTTTCAGGCAGCGCATTCCAGATCACAACAACTCGCTGCGTAAAAACATTTCTCATCATCTCCCCTCTGGTTCTTTTGCCAATCACCTTCAATCTGTGTCCTCTGGTTACCGACCCTCCTACCACTGGAAACGGTTTCTACTTTGTGTCAGCCATGGCTCAGTGGGTCGCTCTCTCTCGCCTCTGAGTCAAAAGGTCGTGGGTGTGAGTTCCACTCCAGAGACTTGAGCACAAAATCCAGGCTGACACTCCAGCGCAGTGCTGAGGGAGCGCCGCACTGTCCGAGGTGTGCAGTCTTTCGGAGGAGACTTTAACCGAGGCCCCGTCTGCCCCTCGCAGGTGAATGTAAAAGATCCCACGGCACTATTTCAAAGAAGAGCAGGGGAGTTCTCCCTAGTGACCTGGGCCAATATTTACCCCTCAACCAACATCACTAAAACAGATGATCTGGTCATGATCACATTGCTGTTTGTGGGACCAGAATTGCACACAGTCCTCCCAGTGAGGTTCACTCAGTGCATTATAAACCTCAGTGTGACCTCTGTACACTTAGAAAGCTCAAAATGACTGTGAGCAACGTTATCATTTGAATGTTTCCAAAGCTTCTACTAAATTCCTCTCTCCGCTCTTTTAGCAGACACATTAACCAGTTTATTTTAAAAAGTCGCACCTATGTTGAGCAGGTTGGACCTTTACTCATTAGAGTTTAGAAGAATGAGAGGTGATCTTATAAGATTTTGAGAGGGCTTGACAGGGTAGATGCTGAGAGGATGTTTCCCCTCGTGGGTGAATCTAGAACTCGGGGGCATAGTCTCAGAATAAGGGGGCACCCATTTAAAACGGAGATGAGGAGGAATTTCTTCTCTGAGAGGGTCGTGAATCTTTGGAATTCTCTACCCCAGAGAGCTGTGGAGGCTGGGTCAGTGAATATATTCAAGGCGGAGATAGACAGATATTTGAGCTACAGGGGAGTCAAGGGTTATGGGGATCAGGCGGGAAAGTAGAGTTGAGGTCGATGATCAGCCATGATCTTATTGAATGGCGGAGCAGGCTCGAGGGGCCGAATGGCCTACTCCTGCTCCTATTCCTTATGTTCTTATATTCTTATGTTGAAGGAGCAAAGCGAGAAACTTGTTATAGTGCAGTGCGATAGCATCACTCATGGTCAGTTACAGTAATCCACTCTTCTGCCTGCTTATTCCACCGTTCTCTTTGCTTTTCTAATTGCTTCTCCACACTGCCTCTACATTGAATGTCAGAAGTCGACTATAACTCCCAGCTATGTCTCCTTGTTGTGCACTTATGTCAGAGTGCTGCGAGTGTGCGGCTACACTGATTTACTTTGGCTTTGAATGCTGCATCTCTGCTGCTCTACCAGTCTTGAGAAGTCTTGAGAGGTTACAGTGATGGTCAGAGCTCCTCACCCTGTGGGGAAAATGTCAATATTGAGGGAGATTCAGTCAATCCCAGGTGGTTTTAAAATGTGTCCAGGAAGTCCAAGGACCTCCCTGTCCACCCCAAGCGCTCAACTCCTAGTGTCGCCAAACCAACTTCCTCCAGGAAATTCATCATTGCTTTTCTGCGGAGAAGTTTCTTGTTCTCCGACAAAAAGTGCCTCAGTACAAAGCAAAAGTTACAATATAGAAAGAAAGAAAGAAAGAAATAACTTGCATTTCTCCAGCGCCTGTCACCACCTCTAGACATCCCAAAGCGCTTCACAGCCAATGAAGGACTTTTGAAGTGTAGTCGCTGTTGTAATGTAGGAAACACAGCAGCCAATCTACGCACAGCAAGATCCCACAAACTGCAATGTGATAACGACCAGATAATCTGTTTTAGTGATGCTGGTAGCACAGTCCTTCTTGAAGCCGAGATCTTTGAGGGTTTTAGCACCTTGTGTATCGGAGCTATGACCAGCAAACGATCAGTCGAACTGTACTCTGGGAAAAGTTGAGAGCAAGTTTTGGATTCCATATGTTGATAAGTTCATTCTTTGAATAAATTTGAATTTGTTCTGAGCCATTAGCCGTCCCCTCATAGCAATGGCGTTATCTCGATAGGAGTCGTTTTATCCGAGTTCCACAAAAAAATGTTTTATTCTGTGAACCTTCAAAGGCATCATGATATCATTATCTCCCTCATTAATCACTATACTGTACCTTTCTGAGCTTGAATCCACAGCACACATTGCCTTTCTATCGACAATAGTTGGCATTGGTATTTTAGGCATTCCTGAACTATAGGGGGGGAAAAATTCAGTATCGCCCCGTTTGGGGTGCAATTATCAGCCGGGCGCAAAGGTTAGCGCCTGGCGCTAATTATCGCCTCCGACTGCAAACTTGACTTTTATCGCCCCTGGAGGTGATTGGAGCGCTAAATCAGGCGCTACACACCTGTCTTAAGGCGCAAAGGCCGAGGAGCAAGGCGCTAACTCAGAGCACTGGCGAAGCTCATGTAATGTCAGTCAGCAATGGAACACAGACACAATGGCGCCGGCCAGTTCTTAAAGGGGAGGGTTGATCTTGCTCTCCATCCACATCCTGCTCATTGCAGCCTTGAATCTCGGCCTGGAGAGACCTCTACATCAAATCTGCAGGAAAGAACAATGGAGAGAACCAGGGAAAGAGCTCAGAGTGCAGCCCCCACAGTCTTTTCTAAATCGATACAAGGAAGGGCAAATCAAAATGAACCTGCATAGTGCTGCTCAGTACCCAAAACTCCTTCACACAGCGTTGAATCTCTCCAGAAGCCTCTATCTCTCTCTCTCAGAATGCGTGGTTCAAAAATGTCACCAACAAAAAAAGGCAGGAAGCGGTCGCCTTTAAATAGCGCTCCCCCAGTCCCTTCCTGACTGCAAAACGCTCCCCTCAACCTGTCGTTGCTAGCAGCAGGCGGTAAGGCAGGGGGCGCCACTCAATATCCGCTCCGGGGCGCTACCGGGGCGTTGCGCACTCGATTGACGTCACGATCTGCTGGCGCAGGAGATCATGGCGGTAGTGTTTTGCACCGCCGCAAAATGTCTAGTTAATTTCGCGAGCGGCGCAAACATCGCCGCGCCTAGGCGCTAGTTGTTTTGCGCCCCATTAGCGCCCTCTTAAGGCGCTAACGGGAGGCACAACCAACTGAATTTTTCCCCCTAGGTCTCCACCATTTGAGCTCCTGAACACATCAAATCTGACCATGACAGAGAAATTGGTATAGGGCTGGAAACAGATGCATTCTTCTCTGCAGCCTTCATATCTGTGAATAGATGCAGACCACAGTGGTGGGTAAAGTTTTAGAAACAATAATCAAGGAAAAAATTAACGGGCATTTGGAGAGGTTTAAGCTAATTAAGGAAAGCCAACACAAATATGTAAAAGGCAGATTGTGTTTGACTAATCCAATTGAATTTTTTGATGAAGTAACAGAGAGGATTGATGAAGGGAATGCAATGGATGTTGTCTACATGGATTTTCAGAAGGCGTTTGACAAAGTACCACATAGAAGGCTGGTTAACAAAATTGAGGCTCTTGAATAGGTGGGTCAGTGGCAGCTTGGATAAGGAATTGGCTTAAGGACAGAAAACAGCGAGTTGTGGTAAATGGCTGTTTTTCAGACTGGAGGGTGGTAGACAGTGGCGTTCCCCAAGGATCAGTGCTGGGGCCACTGCTTTTTTTGATATATATATAAATGACCTGGATATTGGAATACAGAGTAGAATTTCTAAATTTGCCAATGACACCAAACTTGGGGGTGTGGCAAACAGTGATGATGATATCAATCGACTACAACAGGACATAGAAAGGCTATCAGAATGGGCAGACAAGTGGCAGATGGAATTTAATACAGAGAAGTGTGAGGTGATGCATTTTGGCAGAAGGAACAGGGAGAGGCAATATACACTTAATGGCACAGTTTTAAAGAGTGTGCAGGTACAGAGGGACCTGGGAGTTAATGTGCATAGGTCCCTGAAGGTGGCAGGACATATTGAGAGAGTGGTTGACAAAGCATATGGGATCTTGAGCTTCATAAATAGAGGTATTGAGTACAAAAGTAGGGAAGTTATGCTGAACCTTTATAAAGCGCTGGTTAGGCCACAACTGGAGTATTGCGTCCAGTTCTGGTCACCACACTTTAGGAAGGATGTGAAGGCCCTTGAGAGGGTGCAGAGGAGATTTATCAGAATGGTTCCGGGGATCTTAGCTACAAGGACAGGTTGGAGAAGCTGGATTTGTTTTCATTAGAGCAAAGAAGATTGAGGGGTGATTTGATAGAGGTGTACAAGATTATGACGGGTTTGGATAGGCTAGACGGGGAAAGGCTGTTCCCACTAGTTGATGGTACAAGGACTAGGGGACACAGATTTAAGATTTTGGCCAAGAGATACAGGGGGAATATGAGGAAAAACTTTTTTACGCAGCGAGTGGTGATGACCTGGAACTCGCTGCCGACGGAAGTGGTGGAAGCGGAGACACTCAATGTTTTCAAGGGGAGACTGGATAGGCACTTGAGGGAAATAAACTTGCAGGACTACAGGGATAGAGCGGGGGAATGGGGCTGACTGGATTGCTCTACAGAGAGCCAGCACGGACTCAATGGGCCGAATGGCCTCCTTCTGTGCCGTTATGACTCTATGACAACTGGACCTAGTGACAGGTGTGTCTTTTGTCAGCTGTGGCTCAGTGGGTAGCACTCTTGTCTTTGAGTCAGAAGGTTGTGGGTTCAAGTCCCACTCCAGAGACTTGAGCACAAAAATTTAGACTGACACCAATGCAGTATCGAGGGAGTGCTGCACTGTCAGAGGTGCCGTCTTTCAGATGAGACGTTAAACCGAGGCCCCATCTGCCCTCTCAAGTGGATGTAAAAGATCCCATGGCCACTATTTCAAAGAAGAGCAGGGGAGTTCTCCCCGGTGTCCTGGCCAATATTTATCCCTCAATCAAAATCACTAAACAAACAGATTATCTGGTCATTAAGGGCAACACGGTGGCATAGTGGTTAGCACTGGTGCCTCACAGCGCCAGAGACCCGGGTTCGAATCTGACCTCGGGTGACTGTCTGTGTGGAGTTTGCACATTCTCCCCGTGTCTGCGTGGGTTTCCTCCGGGTGCTCCGGTTTCCTCCCACAGTCCAAAAATGTGTGGGTTAGGTTGATTTGGCTATGATAAATTGACCCTTAGTGTTAGGGGGGATTAAATATGTGGGGTTATGGGGATAGGATGGGATATGTTAGGGGGAATTAAATACGTGGGGTTACGGGGGTAGGGTGGGATATGTGTACTGTGGGGATTAAAGCAGGGACAGGGTACTGGATTTGGATGATCAGCCATGATCGTATTGAATGGCGGAGCAGGCTCGACGGGCCGAATGGCCTACTCCTGCTCCTAGATTCTATGTTTCTATGTTTCTATTATCACATTGCTATTTGTGAGAGCTTGCTGTGTGCAAATTGGCTGCTGTGTTTCCTACATCACTACAGTGACTGCACTTCAAAAGTACTTCATTGGCTGTAAAGCGCTTTGGGACGTCCTGAGGTGGTGAAAGGCGCTGGAGAAATGCAAGTCTTTCTTTTTCTTCCCCTTTGCATTCTGGACATGTCTCACGGAGACAGTTTGCCGTCAGTGACACTGGGTGGTAACAGGTGTTAGTTTTGCCCTACAGTGATAGTCCAGTGGTGCTGTAAACACAGTTTATTATGCTACCAAGGGAATCGCTTCGGAAAAGATGTCAGATTAATGCTGACTTTACTGTACTGAAGTCGGGGCGATGTGGGAGTGGGAGGCTGGTGCGTCTTCTGACTTCTTCGATGAATTCTTGCCCATCTCCAGTACTCTTTTGTCAGATGTAACCTCAGAAGCCTGCACCCTCCCCCCACAGTGAGCTAGTTGTCCATTCACTACACCAGCCATTCCAAGCCCTTTCTAAACAAGATTGCCAATTTAATGCCAGATTTAGATGTAGACGGGTGCCGTGGACCCATGCCTGGATTGACACACTCAGTCTTCTTTCAGGTCGGATCCTCCCAGTCAGCACCTGGAGGAGATTTTCATCCTATAAGTCTGGGTTGGATGCCATCATGTCCCTACAAGTGGTACATCACAACGTAGCCAGTTACAGAAAGAAATACTTGCATTTTTACAGCGCCTTTCACCACCTCAGGATGTCCCAAAGTGCTTTACAGCCAATGAAGTACTTTTTGAAGTGTAGTCACTGTTGTAATGTAGGAAATGTAGTAGCCAATTGCACACAGCAAGCTCCCACAAACAGCAGTGAGATAATGACCAGATAATCTGTCCTTGGTGGTGTTGGTTGAGGGATAAATATTGGCCAGGACACCGGGGAGGACTCCCCTGCTCTTCTTTGCCGTGGGATCTTTTACATCCACTTGTGAGGACAGACGGGGCCTCGGTTTAACATCTCATCTGAAAGACAGCACCTCCGACAGTGCAGCACTCCCTCAGTACTGGCACTGGGAGTGTCAGCCTGGATTATGGGACTTAAGTCTGGAGTGGGGCTTGAACCCACAACCCATCGAGAGTGCTGTCCCTGAACCAAGGCTGACAATTTGATCCCTCACTGGGTGAGTGGAGATGCCATGGGGATGGGGTGGGATTGGAGGGGAAAGGGATGTGGAAGTGAAGAGGTCCCCACCCATCCCCAAATAGGGGAGAGGCAAAAAGATCAGAGGGCAGATCAACCGAGCCAGCAGCTCCAATTGTTTGAGTTACGTAGCAGTCCGGTGCCTTTCAGAAGAGGATTGATGAGGAGCTCTGCTCGGGGGAAAACACCGAAAGGGAATATCATTTTCCCTGATGGCCTAATTGCGGTCTGTAGCATTTAATTGAGCTTCAAGATCTCGGGATTCATCTGTGGTTTGAGGTGAGACACCTCAACAGGTTTGCAGCAAGGCCGTTACAAATTGACTCATCATCCCTGAGCTCGCAAGAGGGAAATCAGCCAGGCCTCCTGCTCCTGCTCACTGACCAGCGAATCCTGCTGTGCATGTGTAGTCCTTGGGTAAAGACAGACCAGGGGTAAACGCCCACTGCCACTCACAACAAATGGCCACTTGGCCAAAGTGCCAGAAGATGCCCCGGGCTCACAGCATCCTATCCCAGCAAGGGTTGGCACCATTAAGAGAAGAAAGGGAAATAAGGGGAAGAGAGTTCCAGAAATTGCTGAACGCCCAACCCTCTGTTTCCCAATGAGTGTGTTGTTGGATTCAGTCATGACTCGCAAGTTGCAGGGACGGGAGGGAGCGAGTGAAGAGTCTTTAACACACATGGCTGACCTGCAGTAATGCACCTGTCACTGCTGCGATATGCTGTACAGCTCAAAGACGATTATTGTTCCATCACTACATTATGTTGTAACATCCTTACTTGGCATTGTGCTGTGAAATGCTTCACATAACTCTAATATGGACACAAAGAAAAGGGGGGAATGGGTGGAGGCAATACAGTAAATATTCTGTCATCTCACCCAAGGGAGCAAAACTATCCAAAAAAAGGACAGAGCAGCTCCTCCTATGTTTTCCTGTAGTGATCCCTGCCTCAGTGTTTTACAGCATAGCTGGAATTAATCCACAGCACGGGTTAGATACAGAGTAAAGCTCCCTCTACACTGTCCCATCAAACTCTCCCAGGGCAGGTACAGCACGGGTTAGATACAGAGTAAAGCTCCCTCTACACTGTCCCATCAAACACTCCCAGGGCAGGTACAGCACAGGTTAGATACACAGTAAAGCTCCCTCTACACTGTCCCATCGACACTCCCAGGGCAGGTACAGCACGGGTTAGATACAGAGTAAAGCTCCCTCTACACTGTCCCATCAAACACTCCCAGGGCAGGTACAGCACGGGTTAGATACAGAGTAAAGCTCCCTCTACACTGTCCCATCAAACACTCCCAGGGCAGGTACAGCACGGGTTAGATACACAGTAATGCTCCCTCTACACTGTCCCATCAAACACTCCCAGGGCAGGTACAGCACGGGTTAGACACAGTGTAAAGCTCCCTCTACACTGTCCCATCAAACACTCCCAGGGCAGTTAGAGAATGAGTTAAGTCTGATCTTTACATTAACCAGTAATTGGACTCAACTCTTAACCCTTAAAAACCGACATCACTGTGTTGCGATGTTTCCTGTTGCCTCAGCCCGAGGTCAGGCAGCTGAAGATGATGAGTTACTGTGGACACTTATCACTAGAGCCTTTAAACATGCCACGTTTGTTGGGAGACTTCTTTTGTCCAGGAATTCGGTGGAAGATGGTTTATCCTCTGATGTGCAGCTGGAAGATGTATTGAAACAATACAGTCCTCTCTCCTGACTCAGCCGGCCAAAGAGGAAACCAGGGGTCATGATGTAGTAGGTGTAGTGTTGAGCAGCGAGCCTCACCTGGTATCACACCTCCATGTAGAGGCAACACCTGGGCAATGCCGACCACAATATTGCTTTCAATTGGCTGGCAGAACCAAAGGCATTGAGAATCTACAATTAATTCCAGATTTCACAAGAGCTAACTTTAATAAAATAGCAGAGGGTTTGGAACAGGTTAATCCTCCTGGGTGGGGACGCAACTGATGCAGAATGTAAGTGGCAGGTTTTTAACAGCAATGCATCGAAGCCACGTAGATCCCTAAAGTCAAAAGAAGGAGAGTGGTCAGTTGAAGCCAAGGCGGCTCACTGGTCGAGTACAAAGAGAAATCAGACGTGAACAGAAATGTTTCAATAAAAGTACCCAATACCCAGCCATAGAAAGAGAAGTACCGTGAACCATTAGAGGAAACAGGCTGGTATCAGCAAAAAGGTTATCAGAAAAGAAGATAGTGGGCAACTGTGGTAGTAATGGGAAAAGCTTTTTCAGCTACGTGAAGAGTCAGAGGACCATCGAAGACCATACTAGGCCGTTGATAGATCTTCATGGACAGGTCAGGAAGGATTCTCTGGATATGGCGGACGACACCAACATATATGCGAGGGGTTAGGACTCTAGAGGATGCTCGACTATTGCAAGCAGATCCCGATGTGTTGGGGGAGTGAGCCCGTGACTGGCAAATGATGCTTAACTGAGAGAAGTGCAGTGTTATGCACATGGGCAGGGCGAATACTGAATGTACTTACACCCTACAGGGAACAGAATTAGAACCAGTGGTGAAAGAAGAATATGTGGGTGTTTTAGTGCATCACTCTCTAAAGATTCATGAATAATGTCGTGAAGTTATAGCAAAGTTAAAGCAAACAGGGTTCCAGGTTGTATTCACAGGGCATTTCACTATAACACAAAGCATACCATTGTGTCCTTGTGCAGACCTTGGTTGCACCTCAGTCAGAATACAGTGTCCAGATTGGTGATCTTACATGGCAGGGAATATTGAGACACTGGAAAGGGTGCAGAGCAGGGCCACAAGATTAATTCACAGTCTACAACACCGTACTTACCCCAAGGCCGAGAGCTGGCTCTGTATACTTTAGAGAAGTGTCGATTATGGGGAGATTTGATCAAGGTTTGTAAAATAATGAAAGGACGAGACTGTGTTTACGTAGATCAATTATTTCAACTGGATAGGTTAGAGGGGACCAGGAGTCACGATTACAAGTTATGTAAAGGCGGAACTAGATTGGATGTTGGGCGGTTCTGTTCCCAGCGAATAGTGGATGTGTGCAAGAGGCTGCCGATTCGAGCTGGTGATTAATGATCTTAGTCTCTACCTTCCCCAGCAAATGCGTTCACTGTGATTTGGATAGATTTGAAGTGTTTTGTAATGTTCCTGTGCGATTGTGTCGAGGATGAACTTTAAGTGGATAGAAGCAGTGAATGATAATTACGCATTAGGTCCAGTTCTGCACCCATTATTCGCTGTGAATTCTCTCTTAATTGGACCCAAAATCACCAGAACTGTTGTTTGGTTTTTGAAGCAATTCTGGAATTGAGGTGTTATCACTGAGAACGTCCCTCACAAAGCAGCTTGTCCAACTCCATGCCCATCACTGCCCCACTTCCCTGCCTCGGGAACTCATTGATTTTAGTTGCAGGATTTTAACTTTGCGTAAAACACAATGAACATTTCAAAAAGAGGAATTATCCTTTTGCTAACTGAAAGGATTTGGTTTTTTTTGGTTCTGTTTTCTCCAGTAACAGTTTCACTTTGACTCAGGTTAGGAGAGTGGTTCTTGCAGAGATAGTGTGACCTGGGTTTAACAAATACACCATTCTAGTAATCTGCAAATTAGACCTTATGTAACTCGTGTTTGATGGGACAGTGCAGAGGGAGCTTTACTCTGTATCTAACCCGTGCTGTACCTGCCCTGGGGGTGTTTGATGGGACAGTGCAGAGGGAGCTTTACTCTGTATCTAACCCGTGCTGTACCTGCCCTGGGAGTGTTTAATGGGACAGTGTAGAGGGAGCTTTACTCTGTATCTAACCCGTGCTGTACCTGCCCTGGGAGTGTTTGATGGGACAGTGTAGAGGGAGCTTTACTCTGCATCTAACCCGTGCTGTACCTGCCCTGGGAGTGTTTGATGGGACAGTGTAGAGGGAGCTTTACTCTGTATCTAACCCGTGCTGTACCTGCCCTGGGAGTGTTTGATGGGACAGTGTAGAGGAAGCTTTACTCTGTATCTAACCCGTGCTGTACCTGCCCTGGGAGTGTTTGATGGGACAGTGTAGAGGGAGCTTTACTCTGCATCTAACCCGTGCTGTACCTGCCCTGGGAGTGTTTGATGGGACAGTGTCGAGTGAGCTTTACTCTGTATCTAACCTGTGCTGTACCTGCCCTGGGAGTGTTTGAATGGACAGTGTAGAGGGAACTTTACTCTGTATCTAACCCGTGCTGTACCTGCCCTGGGAGTGTTTGATGGGACAGTGTAGAGGGAGCTTTACTCTGTATCTAACCTGTGCTGTACCTGCCCTGGGAGTGTTTGATGGGACAATGTAGAGGGAGCTTTACTCTGTATCTAACCCGTGCTGTACCTGCCCTGGGAGTGTTTGATGGGACAGTGTAGAGGGAGCTTTACTCTGTATCTAACCCGTGCTGTACCTGCCCTGGGAGTGTTTGAATGGACAGTGTAGAGGGAACTTTACTCTGTATCTAACCCGTACTGTACCTGCCCTGGGAGTGTTTGATGGGACAGTGTAGAGGGAGCTTTACTCTGTATCTAACCCATGCTGTACCTGCCCTGGGAGTGTTTGATGGGACAGTGTAGAGGGAGCTTTACTCTGTATCTAACCTGTGCTGTACCTGCTCTGGGAGTGTTTGATGGGATAGTGCAGAGGAAGCTTTACTCTGAATCTGACCCGTGCTGTACCTGCCCTGGGAGTGTTTGATGGGACAGTGTAGAGGGAGCTTTACTCTGTATCTGACCCGTGCTGTATCTGCCCTGGGAGTGTTTGATGGGGACAGTGTAGAGAGAGCTTTACTCTGTATCTAACCCGTGCTGTACCTGCCCTGGGAGTGTTTGATGGGACAGTGTAGAGGGAGCTTTACTCTGTATCTAACCCGTGCTGTACCTGCCCTGGGAGTGTTTGATGGGACAGTGTAGAGGGAGCTTTACTCTGTATCTGACCCGTGCTGTATCTGCCCTGGGAGTGTTTGATGGGGACAGTGTAGAGAGAGCTTTACTCTGTATCTAACCCGTGCTGTACCTGCCCTGGAAGTGTTTGATGGGACAGTGTCGAGGGAGCTTTACTCTGTTTCTAACCCGTGCTGCACCTGCCCTGGGAGTGTTTGATGGGACAGTGTAGAGGGAGCTTTACTCTGTATCTAACCCGTGCTGTACCTGCCCTGGGAGCGTTTGATGGAACAGTGTAGAGGGAGCTTTACTCTGTATCTAACCCGTGCTGTACCTGCCCTGGGAGAGTTTGATGGGACAATGTAGAGGGAGATTTACTCTGTATCTAACCCGTGCTGTACCTGCCCTGGGAGTGTTTGATGGGAGAGTGCAGAAGGAGCTTTACTCTGTATCTAACCCGTGCTGTACCTGCCCTGGGAGTGTTTGATGGGACAGTGTAGAGGGAGCTTTACTCTGTATCTAACCTGTGCTGTACCTGCCCTGGGAGTGTTTGATGGGACAGTGTAGAGGGAGCTTTACTCTGTATCTAACCCGTGCTGTACCTGCCCTGGGAGTGTTTGATGGGACAGTGTAGAGGGAGCTTTACTCTGTATCTAACCCGTGCTGTACCTGCCCTGGGAGTGTTTGAATGGACAGTGTAGAGGGAACTTTACTCTGTATCTAACCCGTGCTGTACCTGCCCTGGGAGTGTTTGACCTTCAAAACATCCTACGCGCTCTCATCCCACGTAATCCCCGCGTGGGAGACTTCTACTGCCTCCCAAAGATACACAAAGCCAACACACCCGGACGTCCTATCGTATCAGGCAATGGAACCCTGTGTGAGAACCTCTCTGGATACGTCGAGGGCATTCTGAAACCCATCGTACAGGGAACCCCCAGCTTCTGTCGCGACACTACAGACTTCTTACAGAAACTCAGCACCCACGGACCAGTTGAACCAGGAACACTCCTTGCCACGATGGACGTATCGGCACTCTACACCAGTATCCCCCACGATGACGGCATCGCTGCAACAGCCTCAGTACTCAACATCAACAACAGCCAATCTCCAGACGCCATCCTACAACTCATCCGCTTCATCCTTGACCACAATGTCTTCACCTTCGACAACCATTTTTTTACCCAAACACACGGAACAGCCATGGGGACCAAATTCGCACCCCAATACGCCAACATCTTCATGCACAAGTTCGAGCAAGACTTCTTCGCTGCACAAGACCTCCAGCCAACGCTGTACACCAGATACATCGACGACATTTTCTTCCTTTGGACCCATGGCGAAGGATCACTGAAAAGACTACACGATAACATAAACATGTTCCATCCCACCATCAAACTCACCATGGACTACTCCTCAGAATCAGTCTCATTCCTGGACACACGAATCTCCATCAAAGACGGACACCTCAGCACTTCACTCTACCGCAAGCCCACGGACAACCTCACGATGCTCCACTTCTCCAGCTTCCACCCTAACCATGTTAAAGAAGCCATCCCCTATGGACAAGCCCTGCGAATACACAGGATCTGCTCAGACGAGGAGGAACGCGATGGACACCTACGGACGCTGAAAAACGCCCTCGTAAGAACGGGATATGACGCTCGACTCATCGATCGACAGTTCCGACGGGCCACAGCGAAAAATCGCATAGACCTCCTCAGAAGGCAAACACGGGACACAACCAACAGGGTACCCTACGTCGTCCAGTACTTCCCCGGAGCGGAGAAACTACGCCATGTTCTTCGCAGCCTTCAACATGTCATCGATGACGACAAACACCTCGCTAAGGCCATCCCCACGCCTCCACTACTTGCCTTCAAACAGCCGCCTAACCTCAGAAGTACCATCGTTCGCAGCAAATTACCCAGCTTTCAGGATAACAGCGACCACGACACCACACAACCCTGCCATGGCAAACTCTGCAAGACATGCCAGATCATCAACACAGATACCACCATCACACGTGAGGACACTACCCACCAGGTACATGGTACATACTCATGTGACTCGGCCAACGTTGTCTACCTCATACGTTGCAGGAAAGAATGCACCGCGGCATGGTACATCGGCGAGACCATGCAGACACTGAGACAACGTATGAACGAGCACCGCGCAACAATCGCCAGGCAGGATTGTTACCTCCCAGTCGGGGAACACTTCAGCAGTCAAGGACATTCAGCCTCGGATCTGCGGGTAAGCGTTCTCCAAGGCAACCTTAGAAACACACGACAACGCAAAATCATCGAGCAGAAACTGATAGCCAAGTTCCGCACTCATGAAGACGGTCTCAATCGGGATCTTGGGTTTATGTCACGATACATGACGTGATCCGGACTCGAGTCGTCGTTAGCTTGTTCACAGATGTGATTCCCAGTAAAAAAGTAAAAAAATGTTAAAGCTTTTCGTTTTACATACAGATGGCAGCTTTTGACACGTTAGAACCCCTGCGACTACACCTCATTGTCTCAGTTGTATCTTGCTATGTCTTTGATGTGGTACCTTCCTGGCTGACTTAATTAACTTTATCACACCTCGGCAGATAGTCAGGATGATTTAATTTTTTGGTCTGCAATTGTAAAGTACACATTCTTTGTTTTCCATCTATATATGCTTTGGAGATTCTGTATCTAATTTACTTCACCTGAGGAAGGAGCAAATCGATAGCTCCGAAAGCTTGTGATTTCAAATAAAACTGTTGGACTATAACCTGGTGTTGTGCGACCTCTCAATTAGTGTTTGAATGGACAGTGCAGAGGGAGCTTTACTCTGTATCTAACCTGTGCTGTACCTGCCCTGGGAGTGTTTGATGGGACAGTGTAGAGGGAGCTTTACTCTGTATCTAACCCGTGCTGTACCTGCCCTGGGAGTGTTTGATGGGACAGTGTAGAGGGAGCTTTACTCTGTATCTAACCCGTGCTGTACCTGCCCTGGGAGTGTTTGAATGGACAGTGTAGAGGGAACTTTACTCTGTATCTAACCCGTGCTGTACCTGCCCTGGGAGTGTTTGATGGGACAGTGTAGAGGGAGCTTTACTCTTTATCTAACCTGTGCTGTACCTGCTCTGGGAGTGTTTGATGGGATAGTGTAGAGGAAGCTTTACTCTGAATCTGACCCGTGCTGTACCTGCCTTGGGAGTGTTTGATGGGACAGTGCAGAGGGAGCTTTACTCTGTATCTGACCCGTGCTGTATCTGCCCTGGGAGTGTTTGATGGGGACAGTGTAGAGAGAGCTTTACTCTGTATCTAACCCGTGCTGTACCTGCCCTGGAAGTGTTTGATGGGACAGTGTCGAGGGAGCTTTACTCTGTATCTAACCCGTGCTGCACCTGCCCTGGGAGTGTTTGATGGGACAGTGTAGGGGGAGCTTTACTCTGTATCTAACCCATGCTGTACCTGCCCTGGGAATGTTTGATGGGACAGTGTAGTGGGAGATTTACTCTGTATCTAACCCGCGCTGTACCTGCCCTGGGAGTGTTTGATGGGACAGTGTAGAGGGAGCTTTACTCTGTATCTAACCCGTGCTGTACCTGCCCTGGGAGTGTTTGATGGGACAGTGTAGAGGGAGCTTTACTCTGTATCTGACCCGTGCTGTATCTGCCCTGGGAGTGTTTGATGGGGACAGTGTAGAGAGAGCTTTACTCTGTATCTAACCCGTGCTGTACCTGCCCTGGAAGTGTTTGATGGGACAGTGTCGAGGGAGCTTTACTCTGTTTCTAACCCGTGCTGCACCTGCCCTGGGAGTGTTTGATGGGACAGTGTAGAGGGAGCTTTACTCTGTATCTAACCCCATTCTGTACCTGCCCTGGGAGTGTTTGATGGGACAGTGTAGAAGGAACATTACTCTGTATCTAACCCGTGCTGTACCTGCCCCGGGAGTGTTTGATGGGACAGTATAGAAGGAGCTTTACTCTGTATCTAACCCGTGCTGTACCTGCCCTGGGAATGTTTGATGGGGACAGTGTAGAGGGAGCTTTACTCTGTATCTAACCCGTGCTGTACCTGCCCTGGGAGTGTTTGATGGGAGAGTGTAGAAGGAGCTTTACTCTGTATCTAACCTGTGCTGTACCTGCCCTGGGAGTGTTTGATGAGACAGTGTAGAGGGAGCTTTACTCTGTATCTAACCCCGTGCTGTACCTGCCCTGGGAGTGTTTGATGGGACAGTGTAGAGGGAGCTTTACTCTGTATCTAACCCGTGCTGTATTTGCAGTGACATTCCTCAGTACTCACAGTGGGTGCCTGAAATGGCCAAGTATACTTATTGATGATAATGAAGAGAATGTACAGTCTGTATACCGAGCGGGATTTCAGGCAAACTGTTTGTTTTATCCATCTGGGAATTGTGTGGTCAGTAATGTAAAATATGCTGTGAAAAAAAATCCATATTTAGTGAATTTTCGCACCATAGAAACATAGAAACATAGCAAATAGGTACAGGAGTAGACCATTCGGTCCTTCGAGCCTGCACCGCCATTCAATGCGTTCATGGCTGAACATGCTACCTCAGTACCCCATTCCTGCTTTCTCGGCATACCCCTTGATCCCCCTAGTTGTGAGTGTTATATCTAACTCCCTTTTGAATATATTTAGCGAACTGGCCTCAACAACCTTCTGTGGAAGAGAATTCCATAGATTCACCACTCTCTGGGTGAAGAAGTTCCTCCTCAGCTCAGTCCTACCATGTGTGGTGTAGTAGCCATGAGGTTTATTCGTGAAGGCAGTCCTGTTTATATTGTGGTGTGTCGCGGGTTTATGGGGTTAGGGTCATGTTGCGGTTGGAGGACCCATAGCAAAGTGTCTGCTTGAATGACACCGCTGATAGACCTGGCGACTGTGCTATTAACGCACTGACAGCCACATTCCCCGTCCTGTCCTGCTGTGGTCCAGGTCACCAGGCAAACACCCGAACGCCAGTCTCACAACAGTGCTTGTTGAAAGCAGTGTTTTCTCTCCCACTGTTTCTCTGGATCAATGACATACAGAGAGAGGAATCTGCAGGAATAACACTGTGCTGTAGCCTGCCAAAGCTGAATGGATCCAGAGCTTCAGCAGAATCAGCAAAGCCTTCTTCACAGCGCTGGATCTTAACACTCCGATCAGTAAGCCTAGTGAGGACAGCGATCTTTGCATTGATGAACAGATTGTTGATTTGACTATTTACCTGATCTTTCCAGAATTTTCCATACGTTCTCCTACTTGTTATACAATGCTTACTGAAAAATAATTTGGTGCTTTGGATTTTCTGGTATGGGTGGCCCAATGCTGCATGTTTGCTGTGTGCATGGACCAATGCTGCATGTTTGCTGTGTGCATGGACCAATGCTGCATGTTTGCTGTGTGCATGGACCAATGCTGCATGTTTGCTGTCTGCATGGACCAATGCTGCATGTTTGCTGTGTGCATGGAACAATGCTGCATGTTTGCTGTGTGCATGGACCAATGCTGCATGTTTGCTGTGTGCATGGACCAATGCTGCATGTTTGCTGTCTGCATGGACCAATGCTGCATGTTTGCTGTGTGCATGGAACAATGCTGCATGTTTGCTGTGTGCATGGACCAATGCTGCATGTTTGCTGTGTGCATGGACCAATGCTGCATGTTTGCTGTGTGCATGGACCAATGCTGCATGTTTGCTGTGTGCATGGACCAATGCTGTGGGTTTGCTGTGTGCATGGACCAATGCTGTAGGTTTGCTGCCACCCTGGGCTTGAGTCGGAGTGGGTTGGGTTCCTGTGGACATGCATTGGTTGCAGCGCTGGGTTTGAGGGCCATTGGCCTGTCTTGCCGTTGGGCAGACTGGTGTTTTAAGGCCCTCCTTAAAGCTTGTGCTCACTTGTCCTAATGTCTCCTTCTTTGGCTCGGTGTCAATTTTTTTTGTCTGATAACGTTCCCGTGAAACGCTTCGAGCCGTTAAAGGCACTGTATTAACGCAAGTAGTTTTAAAACAACTGAAAATGACAACGGACTCCAAGTGACCCGATATGAGTCAGCCTCTCCGAGGGGAGATTACACTGGATTGAAGAAGCAGGCGCTGCCTGTTGCTGGGCTATTCTTAAACTGGCAGCGGACTTTTCACCATCTCCCTCTTTCCCACTGTGTTCTTTGAAACTGATTATTGACGGGCAGTGAGTGCCCCACTGACACCCGCCACGAAACATTGAAGTGTCTTTGTGCCACCTTTGCTCCGCTATCTTTGGGATTATTCTCTTTCCTGCTGATTATTGCTCACTTCAGGAGAACAGTGTGCCCCCTGGGGATGCACCTTTCCCCTTTGTTGCCGCTGTGTTAGAGATAGTCTTGAAGAAGCAATGAATGCAGCCCTCTCTCTCCACACCAGGGAGGCAGCCTGGCCCCGACCCAGACCATCTCTCCCACTGCCGCCCCAGGAATAAAACAGGGACCTCACTACATACATTTTCACACAATGCCTCAAATGTCCGGCAGTCACAAGTGGAATGTTTTCAGTTAAAAGCAACCGTTAAGATTCTGACCCAAGCAATTGAAGGAGGTGTAATGCCCCGGCACGCTGGCACGTCCTGCTGCAAAGTCTCTTTGCATCACTTTCTCTCTGTCTTTCGTTCACAGGCAGTCAGGCACAGTCTCCACTGACCCAGAATGTGACGGCGGTCGAAGGAGGAACTGCAACGTTGACCTGCAAGGTTGACCAAAATGACAACACCTCCCTCCAGTGGTCAAATCCAGCTCAGCAGACCCTTTATTTTGATGACAAGAAAGGTAATGGTTTGTTTTTTGCTCTTTCCTGCAATGATGAGGGGAGATGTGTTGGTGTTTTGCTCCCCGTTCTCACACCGCCTGTCAGTGCAAAGTTCACGGTGTGAGTGCAATGCAAGGGAGTGCAGAAAATGCCAGAGAAAAGAGAATATGCTGACATTTCTGGAGTCATTGCAAATGTATTTAATTTTCCACTGTATAGACAATTAAACCTGCCTGGCATCACAATTCTGCACAGTTAGCACAGGGCACGGGTAGATGAGCAGTAAATGTGAAAAGTGTTGATAATGGGTTGGTACTTAAGAACATAAGAACTGGCCTAGCAACCCTACCCACCTTCTCCCCATATCCCTCAACCCCACCTACCCACCTTCTCCCCATATCCCCCAACCCCACCTACCCACCTTCTCCCCATATCCCTCAACCCCACCCACCCACCTTCTCCCCATATCCCCAACCCCACCTACCCACCTTCTCCCCATATCCCCAACCCCACCTACCCACCTTCTCCCCATATCCCCAACCCCACCTACCCACCTTCTCCCCATATCCCTCAACCCCACCTACCCACCTTCTCCCCATATCCCTCAATCCCACCCACCCACCTTCTCCCCATATCCCCAACCCCACCTACCCACCTTCTCCCCATATCCCCAACCCCACCTACCCACCTTCTCCCCATATCCCCAACCCCTCCTACCCACCTTCTCCCCATATCCCTCAACCCCACCCGCCCACCTTCTCCCCATATCCCCAACCCCACCCACCCACCTTCTCCCCATATCCCCAACCCCACCTACCCACCTTCTCCCCATATCCCTCAACCCCACCTACCCACCTTCTCCCATATCCCTCAATCCCACCTACCCACCTTCTCCCCATATCCCTCAATCCCACCCACCCACCTTCTCCCCATATCCCCAACCCCACCTACCCACCTTCTCCCCATATCCCTCAACCCCACCTACCCACCTTCTCCCCATATCCCTCAATCCCACCTACCCACCTTCTCCCCATATCCCTCAACCCCACCTACCCACCTTCTCCCCATATCCCTCAATCCCACCTACCCACCTTCTCCCCATATCCCTCAACCCCATTATCCATACTGTCTGCTCCAATGGCTTGCCGAGTCCATTTCCAGTTCATCCGTCATCTCAAACCTCCACTTTTTGCAAGAAACCAGGACTAGGCATGTTGATTGTGCGCTTATCCAGTGAGCAGTTTGAAGACGGTGTTGTGGGAAAGATTGCTACCACCCAAAAAGTCTTAATTTGTTACTATTCTCCAGTGAGGACCACAGGCCTGAAAATTGTCTGTTTTTCCTTGGAAGCTGGGATTTCTGCAACAGGTTCGGTTTGCTGCCAAATGCACAAAACCTTTTTATAACAAAGTTGTGTTACAAAGGCAGGTAAATGGAATTAGAACATAAGAACATAAGAAATAGGAGCAGGAGTAGGCCAATCGGCCCATCGAGCCTGCTCCGCCATTCAATAAGATCATGGCTGATCTGATCCTAACCGCCAATCTACTATCTATCACAGAAACATCTCCTGCATCTAAATTGATTGAGGTATAAATCAGCCATGATCTCACTGAATGGCGGAACAGGCTCGAGGTGCTGAATGGCCTCCTCCTGTTCCTATGTACTGCACACTTCCTATTTTATATAGAGAATGACAGAAGACTCGAGGGGTATTGCTAGGCTGGAGCAGAGTCAATGGGCTGGATTTTGATACTGGGGCGGGTTGGGATCGTGTCATCCACTTTTCGTGTTATCCACCCGACTGCAATTGGTTGTGGGAGATTGATGCGATTTTCACCTAATTGGGCAATTGAGTTCCAGCATGTGGGAACCCATGAACCAATTAGTGTTTTCAGTCTGAAAGTCGCCTCTGATGATGTCATCATTGCTGCTGCATTGAAGGTCTGCAAAGACTGCCTGGCCTTTGCTGTGAGAGGACCTGGATGCAAAATGAGCAGCAGCAGCCCTAAGTCTGCTCCCAGATATTTTTACACCACCACTCCCAGATATGTCTCCTCCCCATCCATCCATATATGCATCCCCATAGCCAGCCAGCCAACCAAACAAATGTGCTACCTCCAGCCAGCCAGCCAAATGTGCTCCCGCCAGGTTTCACATTCGTGGTTCAGAACAGGCGTGCTTCACGTAGAAAAAGGGTTAAAATCACAAAGGCCTTTCAAAATGGCATAATAGAGGCAATTTAGTGCTTGTTAAGGGCCTTAACAGCCTATCCCGCCTCTTAGAGGCGGGACCAGCAGACACGATTTAATGAAAATTGTGTGGAGGTGGGATGGAGGCAGGCTTGTGCCCGCCCGCCAGTTTTCGCAATTTTAACCCCCCACACGCCTCCAAACCCGCCTCCACGGGTCAATGAAAATCCAGCCCCATGTGTTAGGATGACTTCTGTCAACTATGCAAGTCTTATATCCTGTGAGCACAGAATCTATCCCTTGAACATATGCCAGACTGTTTATGTTTTTACACTATTTCTGTGTATAGTTTAAATTGGGTATCAGAATCTGGGTGTGTGTCAGATAGAGAATAACAGCTCATGCAAGGCACATTGCTACCTTATAGCTTTGTTATATTGCTTGTTTCCTTCAAATTTTCCTACAATTTTCTCCCTTCCCAAAGTAGCACCTGTTGAGGTACATTTGCAACCTTAGTGTTGTGTTTGACCCTGAGCTGAGCTTCCAATCACATCTCGGCACCATCACCAAGACCGCCTACTTCCACCTCTGGAACATCGCCCGTCTCCGCCCCTCCCTCAGCTCATCTGCTGCTGAAACCCTCATCCATACCTTTGTTACCTCTAGACTCGACTATTCAACGCTCTCCTGGCTGGCCTCCCATCTTCCACCCTCCATAAACTTCAGCTCAACCAAAACTCTGCTCTGTGTCCTAACTCTCACCAAGTCCCGTTCACCCATCACCCCCTGTGCTCGCTGACCTACATTGGCTCCTGGTCCAGTAACACCTCCGTTTTAAAATTCTCATCCCTGTTTTCAAATCCCGACATGGCTTCGCCCCTCCCTATCTCTGTAACCTCCTCCAGCCCTAAAATCCTCCAAGATCTCTGCGCTCCTCCAACTCTGGCCTCTTACGCATCCACGATTTTAATCGTTCCATTATAGACTATCAAATAGCAGTAAGAATTAAAGGAGGAGATTTGTTCACAGAAGTAAGAGGCTGCAGGTAATTCCTTCTCAACTTCTCTGCCATGTTCAGCTCGGTTGCCCACACCTTCCTCCACCTACAATTGCTTTGACATTGCCCCTGTACTCACTGACCAACATTAGCTCCCGGTCCCCACTGCGTCAGATTTAAATTTTGTGTTCTTATCGTTGTCTTTAAATCCCTCCCCATACAACCCCAAATACTCTGTGCTTCTGACTCCATCCTCTCGTGTACCCCTCCTCTCTTTGCCCCACCATTGACAGGACACTCGTTCAGCCACTTAGGTGCCATTCTCTAGAATTCCCTCCCTAAAATCAGCAATGTGTCAGCCGTGGCTCAGTGGGCGGCACCCTCGCCTCTGAGTCAGATGTGGGTTCAAGTCCCGCTCCAGAGACTTGAGCCCATAATCTAGGCTGACAGTCCAGGGTAGTGCTGAGGGAGTGCTGCACTGTCAGAGGTGCTGTCTTTTGGATGTGATGTTAAACCGAGGCCCCGTCTGCTCTCTCAGGTGGATGTAAAAGATCCTATGGCACCATTTTGAAGAAGAGCAGGGGAGTTCTCCCCAATGTCCAGGCCAATATTTATCCCTCAACCAGCATCATTAAAACAGATGATCTGGTCATTATCACATTGCTGTTTGTGGGAGCTTGCTGTGCGCAAATTGGCTGCTGCGTTTCCTACATTACAACAGTGACTACATGTCAAAAAAAACACTTCATTGGCTGTAAAGCGCTTTGGGACGTCCGATGGTTGTGAAAGGCGCTGGAGAAATGACTTTTTTTAAACCCCCGCACCTCTCCACCTTTAAGTCCTCCCTTAAAACCCATCTCTTTGACGAGGTTTATTGTCCCCTTGCTAAACTTCTCCACATCAAGGTAAGTTAAAAAAAACTTTAGAGTGAGCTAAACTAAATATGTGAGTGGGCCAAACAATGAACTTTAATGCACGTAGGAAGCAAAAATGGGCAACAGGAATACTCCATGGATGGTGCTGAGATACAAACAACTTGACGGTCAAGAAAAGACCAGCTGGTCTGCCAAGCCTGCCCCACACCATGATGGCCGGAGCATCCTGACTAAACACTTGTTCTCTCCCTCCCTCCCCCGCACCCCCCAGCCCATCCTGCACCCCTACCCCCACAGCCATGTAACCTCCTGGGACAGGCAAAAAAAGCTGAATAAACCCGGGGCCAATAAGGGAAAAAATTAGGCTGGAACATTCCTCTCCGACCCCCTCAGGCGATGGAAGTGTTCTCTGTAAAGACACTGACCTTCTCTACAATGCGATCTCTGCCCCAGTCAGGAACCGGTCCAGCTCCCTCTTGAAGGTCGAGAGTCAGCGCCCAATGCACCAGCCGGCAACGCATAGAAACATAGAAACATAGAAACTAGGAGCAGGAGTAGGCCATTCGGCCCGTCGAGCCTGCTCCACCATTCAATACGATCATGGCTGATCATCCAAATCCAGTACCCTGTCCCTGCTTTCTCACACAGAATCCCCATCGAGCCTGCACCGACACATATCCCACCCTATCCCCGTAACCCCACGTATTTAATTCCCCCTAACATATCCCTTCCTATCCTATCCCCGTAACCCCACATATTTAATCCCCCCCTAACACTAAGGGTCAATTTATCATAGCCAAATCAACCTAACCCGCACATTTTTGGACTGTGGGAGGAAACCAGAGCACCCGGAGGAAACCCACGCAGACACGGGGAGAATGTGCAAACTCCACACAGACAGTCACCTGAGGCCAGATTCGAACCCGGGTCCCTGGCGCTGTGAGGCACCAGTGCTAACCACTATGCCACCGTGTTGCCCAACATCCAACACCCAGTCTATTCCTGCTCTTACACATGTCCCCTGGTCCTGGAATAATCTCTCAAATGGAGATGCTATTCAGCCCTTTCATTAGTTTATAAAGCTCTATCAGGTCGCCACTAAGTCTGTACTGCTCTAAGATAAACAGACCAAGGTCCTTGAGCCTATCTGTGTAGCTGAGGTACTTCAGCTAGAAATCATTCCTGTAGCTTTCCTCTGGACCTTTTCCAAGGCCACTGTATCTCACATCTATCTCACTTTATTAGCTTATTTGAACCATTAGAAACAGAACTTAGAAAAAGATATGCCACACCCAGAGAGGGAATACCTGGACAATGTTGCTGGTTGACTCAGTGTGCAGTTCAATTGGAAGCTGTTCTTTATTGCACATTAGAATCATAGAATGGTTACAGCACAGAAGGAGGCCATTCAGCCCGTCGAGCCTGTGCCCGCTCTCTGCAAGAGCACTTCAGCTAGTCCCACTCCCCCGCCCCTTTCCCCGTAGCCCTGAAATTTTTTTTCCTTCAGGTACTTATCCAACTCCCTTTTGAAAGCGGTGATTGAATCTGCCTCCACCATTCCAGATCATAACCACTCGCAGCGTAAAAAAGTTTCTGCTCATGTCGCCTTTGGTTCTTTTGCCAATCACCTTAAATCTGTGTCCTCTGGTTCGCAATCCTTCCACCAATGGGAACAGTTTCTCTCTATCTACTCTGTCTAGACCCCTCATGATTTTGAATACCTCTATCAAATCTCCTCTCAACCTTCTCTGCTCTAAGGAGAACCCCAGCTTCTCCAGTCTATCCACGTAACTGAAGTCCCTCATCCCTGGAACCATTCTCATAAATCTTTTCTGCACCCTCTCCAAGGTCTTCACATCCTTCGTAAAGTGCGGTGCCCAGAATTGGACACAATACTCCAGTTGAGGCCGAACCAGTGTTTTATACAGGTTCATCATAACTTCCTTGCTTTTGTACTCTGTGCCTCTATTTATGAAGCCCAGGATCCCGTATGCTTTTTTAACCTCTTTCTCAACCTGCCCTGCCACCTTCAATGATTTGAAGGAACACTACTGTGCACCTTCCTCCAGTCCGATAAACAACTGTTCACCACTACACTCTGTTTCCTGTCACTTAGCCAATTTCGTATCCATGCTGCCACTGTCCCTTTTTTACCATGGGCTTCAACTTTGCTGGCAAGCCTATTATGTGGCACTTTATCAAACGCCTTTTGGAAGTCCATGTACACCACCTCAACTGCATTGCCCTCATCAACCCTCTCTGTTACCTCATCAAAAACTCAATATTTCAGTCTGTCTGTTTTAGTCTTCCGTCTGCTCTCTGCACCCTATCCTTTTGTGAAAAGTATGAGAGTGCTCTGGTTACTTCAGTTCACGCGCTCGGGGGATCTTGACCAAGAGACCCCAGTTCAAACATTCACACCAGCTGCCTCCCCTCTCCGCGCCCCGACCCCCCCACCCCCTCTCCCCACCCCCTCTATCCCTAAAGGGTTAGTTTGACCTGCCTTGAGTAGTTGTCCAGAGAGGGAATGTTCGCTGAAGCACTAAAGTTCGACTCTGACCAGCCAACTTAGGCTGGCCTCTGTGCAATCTACAGGAGATGTTAATATGTTGGCCTCTGTTGGGAAAGAGTACAGCAGCAATTAAGGAAAAACAGAAGATGCTGGAAACACATAGGATCATAGAATCATGGATCGTACAGCACAGAAGGAGACCATTCGGCCCATCGTGTCTGTGCCGGCTCTTTGAAAGAGCTCTCCAATTAGTCCCACTCCCCCCTGCTCTTTCCCTATAGCCCTTAAAATTTCTTCTTTTCAACTATTTATCCAATTCCCTTTTGAAAGTTACTATTGAATCTGCTTCCACCGCCCTTTCTGGCAGCGCGTTCCAGATCACAACAACTCGCTGCGGAAAAACAAATTCTCCTCATCTCCCCTCTGGTTCTTTTGCCAATTACCTTCAATCTGTGCCTTCTGGTTACCGACCCTCCTGCCACTGGAAACTGTTTCCCTTTATTTACTCTAGCAAAAGCCCTCATGATTTTGAACCCCTCTATTAAATGTAATAAACAATAAAGGATCAGTTACTGTCTGAAGAGTAAAGCTGGGATTGGTCATCATACCATGGACCTAGGAGTCCAATTTGGAGATGAGCTGGGCATTGACCATAAAAGCTGGTGTCTTCCTGTCCACTGGCAGGAAGCAGTTGGTCAGTGAGTGTCGATCATAGCAGGAGACTTCATAAAATGACCGGAGTTTCCCCATTAATAACAGCACTGCGCACTGAACACCTCGTGGAAACTCTGCTATTGAGATGTTGAAGAGAAAAGAACAGGCTCATTAAAGTAAAAATGAGAAGTCGCACAACACCAGGTTATAGTCCAACTGATTTATTTAATTTTACAAGCTTTCGAAGCAGTTCGCTCCTTCGTCAGGTAAGTTAGCAATGAGAGAATTGCAGGGAATAATGTGAATAGATTTTGTCTGGGTTTAAATTGTGAATTCTGGGAGATTCTCTCATTGCTAACTTACCTGACGAAGGAGCGAACTGCTTCGAAAGCTTGTAAAATTAAATAAATCAGTTGGACTATAACCTGGTGTTGTGCGACTTCTCATTTTTGTCCACCCCAGTCCAACGCCGGCATCTCCACATCATGATCATTAAAGTAAGTGAGAGAAAGCCTGGAGGGCTGTTAGGTGGTGGGAAAGTGTGAGCCCGTGCTGGTGAGACAGAATGAAATGTACTGGGCTGTTGAAGTTGCCCAGGCTAAGTGTGAAACGCTTCCAGTCTGTCTGTTCTGAGCTGTTTGATGAAAGGACTCCTTTGGACAGTTAATACAATGCGGTGATCAATTGAAGAATGTGTTGCTGGGAATTGCATAGAATTGCTCCTTTGAGCGCAGCTGTGGGGGAATTTCTGGAAGATTTACAAGCACAGAGCCTCATTGCTTAATCAGAAGGTGGTGCAGCCCACTTCTCAACATGCACCTCGCGTACCAGGCTGGCTCTCGGTCATCGTGTGAAATCCGGGGGCCTCGCCGTTTCACCAGGCTCTCTTCTAGATCCCTTTCAACACAAAGTTTTATCACTCAGATAAATCAGACAGAAAATAGGAAATGCACCAAGCATGACACTAGCGTTAACAGGAGAAAGAATGGATTGCGACTGCAGCAGGCTGGCAACAGGCTGCTCTCTCACTCACTCCAATGTCACGCAAAGGTTACTGTGTTGTCAGGAGGTTTACTGCAGAGGTTTTATGGGCTAAGTCTGTAATCAAGGTAAGAGAAAGCAGCTGGAGAGGGATAAAGAACTTGCATTTATATAGGGTGGGAAGAGAGTATGAAGCAGCATGGCAGGAGGAGAGATAGGGGCAGTTCGATTCAGGTGATCTGTAACCCTCTCGGCACAGCATTCTGCTGCATGCTGCAAATCACCACCAATTTCACACTTTCAAACTGCTACCTGACTCAACACGCCAATATTATGGAGGAAATTTGCACAGTTATTCCAGGCAAATTGTCCACGTGAGGTGGTATAAATACCCCTAATACACACCAGAGATATGCCCATGTGAGGTGGTATAAGTGGCTCTTGAACCAAAATTTCTGGATTTGATTTATTGCAGAGGCAAATTGTATCTCAGCACCAGCTTAAATGTGAGTTAGAAATTAGAGGGTAGAAATTCGAGGCCCAATTTCGGGGATAAATGACCTGCGCCCCAAGGACGCCTGAAAAATGTCCGACTCAAAATTAGGTCAGGACATTTTTCAAGTGTCCCTGGCGGCCGCTTAAAACAGGTGTTAAAACCCAGCGAATAGTAAGTGGGAGAGGAACACAGGGCACTGAAGGTGGAGTTGAGGTCGAAGATCAGCAATGATCTTATTGAATGGCGGAGCAGGCTCGAGGGGCCGAATGGCCTACTCCTGCTCCTAATCCTTATGTTCTTAACCTGTACTTGGAGAACAGTAAGTGGGAGACAAACACAGGGCAAGTACAGTCAGCGAGTACAGCACTAAAAAGAAAATCTAGCGCATTTCCTTTTGTTTTTAAGCAAGTGTAAGAGAAAAGAAGGAACAGCTACCTGAGATCGTGCCTTCTGTAGAAGTATTCACCCACCTACAATCCTCACATACAAGGAGACACCTCACCACTTTAACCCCAAAGTGTGCTATACATTTGCTACCTTATACACCATTTCATTAAACAATTCTTCTTCCAATTTTTGAGTCATGTCCCAGATGCAAGGACTAATGCCAGTAGTGGGTGGGGGACCTTAGCTTCCTCACTAATTGCCAGTGGCAGGCAGGTTGGAATGCACTGGACCAAGGCAGAAATTCATCTTCCATGTTCCAGGGACAAGTTCCAGGCCCTTCTGCTGAAGAGAATAAAAGGTGTCATACTTCACGCCTATTCTCTAATCTAATAGGCATCATCAGGAAGACAGATCACTGGGTTCAGAGTGTTTCTGATTCCGATCCATGTGATAGAGCATCTTCCTTTTTCGAATGATAAAGTTGGTCAGAATGGGTTGTGGATGGCTGAGCATTAGTCATACCTCTGGCACTTGCTGCCTGTTCTCATTTTCTCATAGATCCTCAGCTTGCATCAGCTTTTTCAACAACAACAACAACTTGTATTTATATAGCACCTTTAACAGAGTAAAATGTCCCAAAGCACTTCACAGGAGCGTAAATCAAACAAAATTTGACACCGAGCCACATAAGGAGATATTAGGGCAGGTGACCAAGAGCTTGGTCAAAAGTTTTAAGGAGCGTCTTAAAGGAGGGGAAAGAGGTAGAGAGGCAGAGGGTTTAGGGAGGGAATTCCGGAGCTTAGGGCCCAGGTAGCTGAAGGCACGGCCGCCAATGGTGGAGCGATGGAAATCGGGGATGCTCAAGAGGCCAGAATTAGAGGAGCGCAGAGATCTCGGAATATTGTAGGCCTGAAGGAGATTACAGAGATAGGAAGGGTCGAGGCCATGGAGGGATTTGAAAACAAGGATGAGAATTTTAAAATCGAGGCGCTGCTTAACCGAGAGCCAATGTAGGTCAATGAGCACAGGGATCTTTAAAGATTCCAGCTGTCCTTAAAGATTAGGTGAGTTTCCCCGATAGGAACGCTAGCCTTGCCTAGGGCCCTGGGATCAGAATTCCTGCTTCAGTTTGTTTTTGCACCAGTCGTTGGCTGGAAGGGATGAAGTTTCATCAACAAATCAACTTCTTATGAAATGCCATCTTAGGAACACAGGAACAGGAGGAGGCCATTCAGCCCCTCGAGCCTGTTCCACCATTCAATGAGATCATGGCTGATCTGTGACCGAACTCCATATACCCGCCTTTGGCCCATATCCCTTAATACCTTTGGTTAACGAAAAGCTATCAATATCTGATTTAAAATTAACAATTGATCTAGCATCAATTGTCGTTTGTGGAAGAGAGTTCCAAACTTCTACCACCCTTTGTGTGTAGAAGTGATTCCTAATTTCACTCCTGAAAGGCCTGGCTCTAATTTTTAGACTGGGGTGGGGGAGGGAACTTAAAACAATCACTATCACTAGAGAGAAAGTACTAGGCAAACTAATGGGACTAAAGGTGGACAAGTCCCCTGGACCCGATGGCCTGTATCCTAGAGTCTTAAAAGAGGTGGCAGCAGAGATAGTGGATGCATTGGTTGTAATCTACCAAAATTCCCTGGATTCTGGAGAGGCCCCAGCAGATTGGAAAGGAGGGAGACAGAAAGCAGGCAACTATCAACCAGTTAGCCTAACATCTGTCATTGGGAAAATGCTGGAGTCCATCATTAAGGAAGTGATAGCAGGACATTTAGAAAATCATAATATAGTCAAGCAGAGTCAGCATGGTTTTATGAAAGGGAAATCATGTTTGACAAATTTGCTGGAGTTCGTTGAGGATGTAACAAGCAGGGTGGATAAAGGGGAACCAGTAGATGTCGTGTATTTGGATTTCCAGAAGGCATTCAATAAGCTGCCACATAAGTCTGCCACAGGGAAAGTCATCGCAAGAATCCTCCTCAATCGCCTTCTCCCAGTGGCTGAAGAGCTCCTCCCAGAGTCGCAATGCGGATTCCGCCCACAAAGGGACACAATGGACATGATCTTCACCGCACGTCAATTACAAGAGAAATGCAGGGAACAGCACCAACCGCTGTACATGGCCTTCTTTGGCCTCACAAAGGCCTTCGACACTGTCAACCGTGAGGGATTATGGAGTGTCCTCCTCAAATTCGGCTGCCCTCAAAAGTTTGTCACCATCGTCCGCCTGCTTCATGACGACATGCAAGCCGTGATCCTGACCAACGGTTCCACCACAGACCCAATTCACGTATGGACCGGGGTCAAGCAAGGCTGTGTCATCACACCAACGCTCTTCTCGATCTTCCTTGCTGCAATGCTCCATCTCACCCTCAGTAAGCTCCCCGCTGGAGTGGAGCTAATTTACAGAACAAACGGGAAACTGTTCAACCTCCGTCGCCTCCAGTCCAAATCCAAGGTCGTCCCATCCTCTGTCGTCGAATTACAGTATGCAGACGACACTTGTGTCTGCGCACACTCGGAGGTCGAACTCCAAACCATCGTCAACACCTTCACCGAAGGGTACGACAGCATGGGCCTTACACTAAACATCCGTAAGACAAAGGTCCTCTACCAACCTGCCCCCTGCCACACAGTACTGCCCCCCGATTATCAAAATCCACGACAAGGCCTTGGACAACGTGGACCACTTTCCATACCTCGGGAGCCTACTGTCAACAAAGGCAGACGTCAATGACAAAGTCCAACACCACCTTCAGTGTGCCAGTGCAGCCTTCGGTCGCCTGAGGAAGAGAATGTTTGAAGACCAGGACCTCAAACCCGGCACCAAGCTCATGGTCTACAGAGCAGCAGTGATACCCGCCCTCCTGTATGCTTCAGAGACATGGACCATGTACAGCAGGCACCTCAAAGCACTGGAGAGGTACCACCAATGCTGCCTCCGCAAGATCCTGCAAATCCATTGGCAGGATAGGCGCACCAACGTCAGTGTTCTCGCTCAGGCCAACATCCCCAGCATCGAAGCTTTGACCACGCTCGATCAACTCCGATGGATGGGTCACATCGTCCGCATGCCCGATACGAGATTCCCAAAACAAGCGCTCTACTCGGAGCTCCGTCACGGCAAGAGAGCCTCAGGTGGGCAGAGGAAACGCTTCAAGGACATCCTCAAAGCCTCCTTGAAAAAGTGCAACATCCCCACCGACTCCTGGGAATCCCTGGCCCAAGACCGTACAAAGTGGAGGAGAAGCATCCGGGAAGGCGCTGAACACCTCGAGTCTCTTCGCCGGGAGCAAGTGGAAGCCAAGCGCAAGGAGCGCACGTCAACCCAAGCACCCCACCCACCTGCCCCTTCAACCACCATCTGCCCCACCTGTCACAGAGACTGTAGGTCCCGCATTGGACTCATCAGTCACCTGAGAACTCATTTTTAATGTGGAAGCAAGTCATCCTCGGTTCCGAGGGACTGCCTAACAAGACATAAAAGGTTACTAAACAAGATAAGAGCTCACGGGGTTGGGGGTAATATATTAGCATGGATAGAGGATTGACTAACTAACAGAAAACAGAGAATCGGGATAAATGGGTCATTTTCAGGTTGGCAGGGATCAGTGCTGGGGCCTCAACTATTTACAATCTATATTATTGGGCCAGAAATTCGGCTCTCCGCTTCCCGCGGGTGCAAGAATCGCGCGCGTACTTACATACCGCGCCTGCTGTTGTGCTTCGGGCCCGAGTGGAATTCGGCTCCTGGGCCTCCTGCAGCTGCTGGCGCGCAGTGCTTGCGTATCCCAGGGGCGCAGTTACTTTGAAGCGTCCCCTGGGATCATGTGGGCCATGGAGAGCCAATCGGAGCAGGGAATCTTCATTCATAGATTTGACAGGAAGACCTGTCAAATCTATGAATAGAGGTCGGCCCCAAAACCTCACTAAAACGTCAAATAAATAAAAAAAAAAATCACATTTTTAAAATAACTATAAATTACATAAATTAACTACTTTAAACAAAAATTTTAATTTTTGAAAAAATTAATTACACTTTTTAACGGTGCTAAAAATAAACTTACCTTTCTTTAAAGTATGTAAAAAAGATAAACCTGTTGAAAAAATGTTTAAATTGTACTTAATTCACCCCTTACCTTGTTAAAAGCAGGCCTTGCGCCTCCTTTTTCCCCGCGCAGCTTCTCCGTACTTACCCTCACGGAGAAACCTGAAAAAAAAATGAAGTTCGAGGTCTACGCGCTGCCTCTCCGGCGCACGCGTTCGACCTCTGAACCCCTTCCTTCAGGGGAACGGAAGTTCCGGTTTCCAGCGCATGCGCAGTGCATGCAGGAAACCGGCACTTTCATTGGGTCTACGGGTGAGTACACAGCGCGTACTCACCTGTGGAGACCCGAATTTCTGGCCCATTACTCAGATGAAGGGACCAAGTGTAATGTAGCCAAATTTGCTGATGTTACAAAGATATGTGGGAAAGAAAATTGTGTGGAGGACGCAAAGAATAAGAACATAAGAAATAGGAGCAGGAGTAGGCCATTCGGCCCTTCGAGCCTGCTCCGCCATTCAATGAGATCATGGCTGATCTTCTGCCTCAACTCCATTCACCGGCCCTATCGCCATATTCCTTGATGCCCTTACTAGTCAGAAATCTATCGACTTCTGTTTTGAATATACCCAATTCTCCCAGGATCCACCCTATCAAACCCTGAAATAAATGTTGTATGCTTCAATGAGATCCCCTCTCATTCTTCTAAACTCTAGTGAATACAGGCCTAGTTTACTCAATCTCTTCTCATACGACAGTCCCGCCATCCCAGGAATCAATCTCGTGAACCTTCGTTGCACGCCCTCTATGGCAAGTATATCCTTCCTTAGGTAAGGAGACCAAAATTGTACACCGTACTCCAGGTGTGGTCTCACCAAGCCCCTATATAATTATGGAGTAAGACTTCTTTACTCCTGTACTCAAATCCTCTTGTGATGAAGGCCAGCATACCATTTGCCTTCCTAATGGCTTGCTGCACCTGCATATTCACTTTCAGTGACTCATGTACAAGGACACCCAGGTCCCTTTGACGAAGGAGCAGCGCTCCGAAAGCTTGTGATTTCAAATAAAGCTGTTGGACTATAACCTGGTGTTGTGCGACTTCTCACATTTATTGCAAAGGGAATGGAGCATAAAAGTAGGGAAGTCCTGTTACAACTGTACAGGGCGTTGGTGAGACCACACCTGGAGTACTACATACAGTTTTGGTCACCTTATTTAAGGAAGGATACATAGATACATAGATACATAGAAGATAGGAGCAGGAGTAGGCCATCTGGCCCTTCGAGACTGCTCCGCCATTTAATGAGATCATGGCTGATCCTCCAATTCAGTATCCCGTCCCCGCCTTCTCTCCGTAACCCTTAACCCCTTTTGCCTGTAGAAATATATCTAATTCCCTCTTAAATATATTTAATGAGCTGGCGTACACTGCCCTCTGTGGCAATGAGTTCCACAGGTTCACCACCCTCTGAGTGAAGAAATTCCCCCTCATTTCTGTCCTAAATGGTTTAGCCCTTATCCTTAAATTATGTCCTCTAGTTCTGTTCTCACCCGCCAAGGGAAACATTCCTTCTGCATCTAGTCTGTCTAGACCTGTCAGAATTTTATACACTTCTATGAGGTCCCCTCTCAATCTTCTAAACTCCAGTGTGTACATCCCTAAACTACATAGTCTCTCCTCATAGGTCAATCCCGCCATTCCTGGTATCAGCCTGGTGAATCGCCGCTGCACCCCCTCCATGGCAAGAACATCTTTCCTCAGATGAGGCGACCAAAACTGTACACAGTACTCGAGGTGTGGTCTCACCAGTGCCCTGTACAGCTGCAGCAAGGTATCCCTGTTCCTGTATTCCAACCCTTTTGCTATGAAGGCCAGCATACCGTTTGCCTTCTTGACCGCCTGTTGCACCTGCATGCTCGCCTTCAGTGACTGGTGTACAAGAACACCCAGGTCTCTCTGTACTTCCCCCTCTCCCAATTTATTGCCATTTAAATAATAATTTGCCCTCCCGTTCCTGCACCCAAGGTGGATAACTTCGCACTTGTCCACATTATAGTGCATCTGCCATTTATCCGCCCAATCACCCAGTCTGTCCAAATCGCTCTGGAGCTTCCTGGTCTCCTCCTCTGAGCCCACCCCCCCTCCGAGTTTAGTGTCGTCTGCAAATTTGGAAATGCTGCATCCGACTCCCTGATCCAGGTCATTAATGTAAATTGTGAACAGCTGGGGACCCAGGACAGATCCCTGCGGTACCCCACTTGTTACTGCCTCCCATTCAGAAAATGAGCCGTTTATTCCAACTCTCTGTTTTCTATCTGACAGCCAGTTCTCTATCCACGTCAATACTTTCCCCTTTATCCCATGAGCTTCAATTTTCCCTGCTAATCTTTTATGTGGGACCTTATCGAAGGCCTTTTGGAAGTCCAGGTACACCACATCTACTGGCTCTCCCCCATCTATTTTACCAGTTACTCCCTCAAAAAATTCCAACATGCATTGGAGGCAGTTCAGAGAAGGTTCACGAGGTTGATTCCGGAGATGAAGGGGTTGTCTTATGAAGAAAGGTTGAGCAGGTTGGGCCTATACTCATTGGAATTTGGAAGAATGAGAGGGGATCTTATTGAAACATAAGATTCTGAAGGGGCTTGACAGGGTAGATGCAGAGAGGATGTTTCCTCTCGTGGGGAATCTAGAACTAGGGTGCATAGTTTCTAAATAAGGGGGCACCCTTTTAAATCGGAAATGAGGAGGAATTTCTTCTCTCAGAGGGTCGTGAATCTTTGGAATTCTCTTCCCCAGAGAGCTGTGGAGGCTGGGTCATTGAATATATTTAAGGTGGAGTTAGACAGATTTTTGAACTATAAGGGAGTCAAGGGTTATGGGGAGCAGGCAGGGAAGTGGAGTTGAGGCCAAGATCAGATCAGCCATGATCTTATTGAATGACGGAGCAGGCTCGAGGGGCCAAATGACCGACTCCTGCTCCTACATCTTATGTTCTTATGTTCTTATGTAGACTATGCCCCCTAGTCCTAGATTCCCAAACAGCGTAAGCAGTTTCTCTCTATCTACCCTATCAGTTCCTCTTAATATCTTGAAAACTTTGATCAGATCACCCCTTAATCTAAATTCCAGGGAATACAACCCTAGTTTGTGTAATCTCTCATCATAATTTAACCCTTGAGTCCGGGTATCATTCTGGTAAACCTACGCTGCACTCCCTCCAAGGCCAATATATCCTTCCTAAGGTGTGGTGCCCAGAGCTGCTCACAGTACTCCAGGTGTGGTCTAACCAGGGTTTTGTATAGCTGCAGCATAATTTCTATCCCCTTGTATTCTAGTCCTCTAGCTATAAAGGCCAGCATTCCATTAGCCTTTTTGATTATTTTTTGTACCTGTTCATGACATTTTAATGATCTATGTACCTGGACCCCCAAGTCTCTTTAGACCTCCACTGTTTTTAGCTTTTTACCATTTAGAAAGTCCCCTGTTCTATCCTTTTCGGTCCAAAGTGGATGACCTCACATTTGCCTACATTGAAATCCATTTGCCACAGTTTTACCCATTCACTTAATCTATTATTGGCCTAGAAATTCGATTGGAGGCTTGCCGCGGGGGTAAGGATCGCGCGCGATATCACCCACCGCGCCGGCCGTTGTGTTTTGGGCGCACAGGAACTTCGGGTCCTGGGCCTCTCCCAAGAGCCGGCGCGCAGTGTGTGCGTGTTCCAGGGGCGCAGTTAGTGCGATGCGACCCCTGGGATCACGTGGGCCATGGAGAGCCAATGGCAGCAGACCATCTTTCATTCATAGATTTGACAACCTGTCAAATCTGTGAATTGAAATCGGCCCCAAAAGAACAGCTAAACCTCAAATAAATTTAAAAAAAAACCATCACATTAATAAAATAACTATAGTTAAATAAATTAACCACTTTAAACAAAAATTTTAATTTTTGAAAAAATTAAAATACTTTTTAAAAGTTATAAAAATAAACTTACCTTTCTTTAAAGTCTGTAAAAAAGATAAACCTGTTGAAAAATTTTTAAAATTATACTTAATTAACTACTTACCTTGTTCAAAAGGGGTCTTAAGCCTCCTTTTTACTTGTGTAGAATCTTCCATACTTACCCTCGCGTTGAAACCTGAAAAAAAACCTAAGTGTGCTGTGTGCGCGCAGCCTGTAGTGCGCACGCGGTTCACCTAGGAACCGCCCCCTTCGCCATACCGGAAGTGCCGGTTTCCCGCGCATGCGCAGTGCATGCAGGAAACCGGCACTTCGGGGCCGAATACGGGTGAGTACGCACTGAGTACTCACCCGAGAACGGCCGAATTTTTGGGCCATTATCTCTATGCAATTTTATGCTTCCATCTACACTGCTTACAATGCCGCCTATCTTTGTATCTTCGGCAAATTTGGATATATGACTTTCTATCCCATTATCTAAGTCGTGAATAGTTGAGGCCCCAACACCAATCCCTGCGGACACCACTAGTCACATCCTGCCAATTTGAGGACCTGCCCATTATCCCTACTCTCTGTCTCCTGCCGCTCAGCCAATTTCCTAACCAGGTCAATAATTTGCCTTCAATTCCATGAGCTTCAACTTTAGCTAACAGTCTCTTATGAGGGACTTTATCAAATGCCTTCTGGAAGTCCATATAAATAACATCCATAGATATTTCCCTATCCACTACTTTATTTAGCTCATCAAAAAATACAATCAGGTTCGTCAGGCATGACCCACCTTTACAAATCCATGCTGGCTCTCTCTGATCAGCTGAAAATTTTCAAGGAGTTCAGACACTCTGTCCTTAATTATAGGCTCTAGCAATTTCCTCACAACAGATGTTCGGCTAACTGGTCTGTAACTCCCTAGTTTCCATCTCTCAACTTTCTTACATAGCGGAGTGACATGTACAATTTTCCAATCTAAAGTAACGGTTGCTGAATTGACAGAACTTTGGAAGATCATAGTTAGGTCATCTGCAATAGTCTCACCTACTTCCTTTAAAACCCTGGGATGAAAACCATCTGGTCCTGGGGATTTGTCACTCCTAGTGCCATTATTTTCTTCATTACTGTACATTACTTCATTACTGTGGCTTTCAAAAGGGAGTTGGATAAGTAGCTGAAGGAAAAAAATTTGCAGGGCTTCGGGGAGAGGGCGGGGGAGTGGGACGAGGTGAGGTGCTCTTGCAGAGAGCCGGCACGGGCTCGATGGGCTGAATGGCCTCTTTCTGTGCTGTAACCATTCTATGATTCGATGATTTTGCTTACGTTAATTTTGGTGAGCCCCCGTCCCAGATTCAATATTAGTTTCCTTGGGATGTCCGGCATGTTATTCTCGTCCTCTACTGTAAATACTGACGCAAAGTAATTATTCAACATGTCCACCCTTTCCTTATTGTCATTGACAATGTCACCATTATCAGTTTTAAGGGGCCCACATTGCTCCTGATCACCCTCTTTTTCCTACATGTGAACTTAATGACGAGTCACAGGAAGAAGAGAAGCTGATGACGAGCTCTGGCCTTTCCTCTGTGACTCGTGGAGAGCGGTAATGGGCGCAGACTGCACTGGTGTGCTCGGTACAAGTGTGGCCCCTAGTGGAACCTCAGGTTCTGAGACAACACACGCTGCTAATGACCATAATGTACAGTTACACAGCCGGGACCCAATGGGCATCCGCAGATTAGATTCCCATTGGGTGAAATGCCCTTCCTATTATCAAAGGAGGCTGCCCCTTGTGGCTGAATCTTCAAAGTTTGCAGATGACACAGAATTCCAAAATGCAGTAAACAGTGAGGAGGATAGTAACAGACTTCAGGAGGACACAGACAGACTGGTGAAATGGGCAGACACACATATATATATATATATATATATATATTAATGACTTAGACTTGGGTGTACAGGGCACAATTTCAAAATTTACAGATGACACAAAACTTGGAAGTATAGTGAACAGCGAGGAGGATAGCGATAGACTTCAAGAGGACATAGGCTGGTGGAATGGGCAGACACGTGGCAGATGAAATTTAACGCAGAGAAGTGTGAAGTGATACATTTTGGGAGAGAGAATGAGGAGAGGCAATATAAACTAAATGGTATAATTTTAAAGGGGGTGAAGGAACAGAGAGACCTGGGGGAGGCAGGAACAGTTGAGAAGGCTGTTTAAAAGCATACGGGATCCTTGGCTTTATAAATAGACTTCACCTGACGAAGGAGCAGCGCTCCGAAAGCTTGTGATTTCAAATAAAGCTGTTGGACTATAACCTGGTGTTGTGCGACTTCTCACTTTTATAAACAGAGGCATAGGGTTCAAAAGCAAGGAAGCTATGCTAAACCCTTATAAAACACTGGTTAGGCCTCAGCTGGAGAATTGTGTCCAATTCTGGGCACCACACTTTAGGAAGGATGTCAAGGTGCAGAAGAGATTCACCAGATTGGTACCAGGGAGTGTGTGAGCGTGCGTGTGTGCGTGCACGCACATAACCCACAAATGATATGGAACCTAGAGATGTTTTTGTATGAGTTCAAATGATTTACTGTCTATAGGGTTCAGTTTCAGTGCAAGATGTGGAGCGCAGGCCTACAATGAGTGTGTGCTGAATCATACCAGCAGATGCCACAGTCCGACCTAACCCGGGACACTGGGATTTACATTGTCCACATCGCAAGGACTGACTGTTGCTTGCTTTGCTTTTTTTAAGGACTTATTAACCTGCGTCACAACTTTTATCCCTCTGATCCTCTACCCCATTTAGACTCTTATTATCCAAGCACTATGTGGCCTCCTTATTCTTCCTACCAAAATGCACCACCTCACACTTATCTATATTGAAATTCATTTGCCAATTACATGCCCATTCTGCGAGTTTGAAGTGTTGTATGCAGTTAATTGCAGGCCCTGGTTCACTGCTTGGATTGTATTACCAATCAGCTGTTAGAATGCAAGCTGCTACATGCTGGACATCAGAGGAGAGATGGTTCATTGCTTGTTTGGGCATCGTTCCTTTCCTGACCTTTGTTTCATTACCTGTACACTTTGATCTGACAAGGTCCTTCTGTAAGACACTGGATTCCAAATCGATGCTTTTGTTGGCAACAAAACACATGCTTGTGCTGCAGGGAGCAGGTCAGGGTATAATTACTGGGCACCGTGAAACACTTTAACCCTCGAGAGTGCCTTAAATATTGAAGCTCTTCAGCTTAGCCTTTGGAATTTAAAAAAAGTTCCTTTCTTTTTGTCTTTCTCGAGCAGTAAATCTTCAGTGCGTTCTAGTTTGTGATTTGACCACAGACGGGATTGTGGCCAATCCTGACCCTGCCCTCAGCATACATCCAACGCACATTCACTTTGCACCAGCGTGTCACTGGATAATGACCAGGAGCAGGAACCCTGGCTGATTCAGGGCGCTGGCTGTGATCACAGGTTAGAATCAGTGTGCCTTATTTAGAGAGTTTCAAGATTTTGAACACCTCTATTAAACCGCCACTTATCCTTCTCTGCTCTAAGGAGAACAATCCCAGCTTCTCCAGTCTCTCCACATAACTGAAGGGCTGGATTTTGCCAATGGGGAGCTTTTGGAGGCGGGACTCCCACTTGTTGGGTTTCAGTCCCGCCTCCATCAACTTCTGGCCAACCCACGCTATTTTCCCTTGATTGACCTTGTTAAGCCCGCCCAGCAGGTTTAGCAGGCCAATTGGTTGACAGATGGATTGTCATCGTGTGACAGCTCTGTGAAGCTGTCAAACACTGACATTCTCTGTAGTTTAATGAGTTCTTGAATTCAAGACTCATCAAACCTCTTTCTTTTGCAGAAATTAGATGGTTGTTGCATTGGAGAATGCAGCAGCCATCTGTCATCTCTGCCGCGGAGGTGCGAGACTCTCCGCATACCCACCGATTGAAGCCTGCAGGAAGAAACAAAGGTAAGTAAACTTTTTCTAACACTTTCCACTTAGCTCAGATACTCACCTCTCCACACTTGCACCCATCACTCACCTCCACAGCACACTTTTGCACCCCTCAACCCCCGCAGACCCACTACTCGCCTCGGTGACCCTGGCGGGTTTCAGAGCCTTCGGGAAGCCCGCACTTGTGTGGGCAAAATGGGGATAATCCTCTTATCTGCCTGTTAACTACCTGTTAACAGGCAGTTAAGTGGCTGTAATCCCCTTCCCGCCTCCAAGGAGACGGGACCCGGCGCGGGTCAGCTACCCGCCTCCTGGCAAGATGGTACAGAGGCGGGCTGGGCACCCACCCCCAAATTCTGCCATTTTCCCGGCAGTCCCGCCTCCAAACCCGCCTCCCCAGGGCTGGCAAGATCGCGCCCATGTCCCTCATTCCTGGTACCATTCCAGTAAATCTCCTCTGCACTCTCTCTAAGGCCTTGACATCCTTCCTAAAGTGTGGTGCCCAGAATTGAACACAACACTCCAGCTGAGGCCGAACCAGTGTTTTATAAAGGTTCAGCGTAACTTCCTTGCTTTTGTACTCTATGGGCTGGATTTTGATACTGGGGCGGGTTGGGGTCGTGTCATCCACCCGACTGCAATTGGATGTGGGAGATTGATGCAATTTTCACCTAATTGGGCAATTGAGTTCCAGCATGTGGGAACCCATGAACCAATTAGTGGTTTCAGTCTGAAAGTCGCCTTTGATGATGTCATCATTGCTGCTGCATTGAAGGTCTTCAAAGACTGCCTGGCCTTTGCTGTGAGAGGACCTGCAAAATGAGCAGCAGCAGCCCTAAGTCTGCTCCCAGATATTTTTACACCACCACTCCCAGATATGTCTCCTCTCCATCCATATATCCATCCATCCATATATCCATCCATCCACATATCCATCCATCCATCCACATACCCATCCATCCATCCATCCACATATCCATCCATCCATCCATCCACATATCCATCCATCCATCCATCCAGCCAGCCAGCCAGCCAGCCAGCCAAACATGCTCCCCGCCAGCCAGCCAGCTAAATGTGCTCCCCGCCAGCCAGCCAGCCAAACGTGCTCCCCACCAGCCAGCCAAATGTGCTCCCCACCAGCCAGCCAAACGTGCTCCCCACCAGCCAGCTAAATGTGCTCCCCGCCTGCCAGCCAGCTAAATGTGCTCCCCGCCTGCCAGCCAGCTAAATGTGCTCCCCGCCTGCCAGCCAGCCAAATGTGCTCCCCGCCAGCCAGCTAAACGTGCTCCCCGCCAGCCAGCCAGCCAAATGTGCTCCCCGCCTGCCAGCCAGCCAAATGTGCTCCCCGCCAGGTTTCACAATCGTGGTTCAAAACAGGCGTGCTTCACGTAGAACAAGGGTTAAAATCACAAAGGCCTTTCAAAATGGCATTGTAGAGGCAATTTAGTGCTTGTTAAGGGCCTTAACAGCCTATCCCGCCTCTTACAGGCGGGACGGAGTCGGGACCAGCAGACACGATTTAATGAAAATTGTACAGAGGCGTGATGGAGGCAGACTTGTGCCTGCCTGCCAGTTTTCGGAATTTTAACCCCCCACACGCCTCCAAACCCGCCTCCACGGGTCAATGAAAATCCAGCCCTTTGCCTCTATTAATAAAGCCAAGGATCCCATATGCCTTTTTTAAAAGTCTTCTCAACTTGTCCTGCGAACATCAAAGATATATGTCCGTCCACCCCCAGGTCTCTCTGTTCCTGCACCCCCTTTTATAATTGTACCATTTAGTTTATAGTGCCTCTCCTCATTCTCCCTCCCAAAATACCTCACTTCACACGTCTCTGGGTTTTTTAAATGCTGAAGTCCCTTTAATGATCTGGGCTGCCGTTTCTTGTAGTGATGATAAATTGTGACAAGCATTAGCATGAAGTAGATTCTTGTGAAATGTTGTAGGAACACCTGTGCACTCTAAGGAATCCACAGCTCTCGCTGTTGGACTTAATTAGAAAAATACGATTGGGGAATAAATATTTCCTGGTTTAAATCGGTCGTACTGATCCTTTTCAAAATTGATTTATTTCACAGAGAACTCTTCTATCATCAAAGCCTATCTGGAGGATACAGTTTGTTCAGCTAAAGATGACAGATTATATATATATACACACACACATATATTCCCTTTCTTTTGATGTAATACTCAACGCAATGGCTGAGCTCTGAGCTTTAGATCGGCTTGTGATTGGCAGAAAACAATGCTGTAAAAACCGCTGTCTAGTTAGTTGGGGAGGAGGTCGGTGAGCGCAGTGTTCAGCCAATGTCGGCGAGCATGAGACTGGAACACATTCTCAGATATATTGGGAAGAGACCGTGAGGATACTCCTGCGCTTGGAAAGGTTGGGAGGCACAGCAAGGCCTCAGGTTGAGTGTTACCCTCGTGTATTCCTTTAATTCAGGCCAGTTTTAGCTTCTTCCAGTGGCCCAGGGGATTGATGCTCTGCCTGGGGTGCCAGCTGCCAGGTTCGATCCCTCGCCTCGGCCACGTTACCTTGGCCAGGGTGGGCGGAATTGCTGCTGCACTTCGCCTCAGGGACCCTGCGCCGGCCGGAGAGGGAGGAAATGAACCAGACACTGTCCCCGACCCTGATCACTATCTCGATGGAATTTCACTCTGGGTGGGTCTGTACGATTGAATATTCCACCAGCATTACTGTCCAGGATTGCAGATGGGGATTGCTCACTTGGGGGAGGTGCCTCAGTGCGTGAGCTGAGGCCCCGGGGCTAATTCCACCTTAGAGAGATAGTGTAAAACGGGCGCTATCGATTCAGCCGCTCGTTATACATCTCTCCCCATTGTCATTTCCATTGAAGTCAATGGGAGAGATATATAACCAGCGGCTGAATTGATATTGCCCATTTTACACTGCGGCCCAAAGTCAATATCACCCCCAGTGAGCGTTAGTTAAAGAAAGAAAAAAGAAAGATTGCATTTCTGCAGCGCCTTTCACGACCACCGGACTTCCCAAAGCGCTTTACAGCCAATGAAGTACTCTTTGAAGTGTAGTCACTGCTGTAATGTAGTTGGCCTTAGAATGTGCCAAGCCGATCCCAGTGCTGTCCTCGCCTAAAGTCTACAGCTGTACGTTTTACAGCAGCATCTGGATGTCAGTGAGGAGCTGGAACCCCGCACGAACCCTGATGCGCCAACGCAGCACAGACTGGGAACTAACCCCGGTCTCTACGGCTCATCTACAGACCGCATAGTGCCGTTTATACACTGAGCCAGGCGAGAGGCAAGCTTGGCTTATCTACAGAAATACTAAAAATATAGTTTGCGTTGCAAATGCAGAATCAATACAGAGGGTGAATGGCCCTTTGTGTAGCTCTTGTATCCTGTGTTGGTGCTTTTTCAGCAATTAGGATTCTAATTGGATTTACACTGCGATAGAGATGGAGCCGATTAGCAACCATTAGGCCCGGATGCAGGCTGAAGCCTAGTAGGATATTGATGTCATAATGCCAAGATAGCAGTTAAGATTGGCTAGATTGTGAGAAATTAAAGCTCAGCTTCCTTTAAGTGAACGGCCACAATATTGTAGCTGGACTAGCACTTGAGAAACAATGTAAGGGAACTGTAAACTAACCAGACGGACAGAGCCTTTGACTTAGTTGAAGCATTCCCGCCTCTGGGTGAGATGGTGCAGTGTTCGATTCCCACTCTGGGCAGTCCCGGTGACTGGAGGTCGGAGGTCCAGCTCGGAATCCTGGGTTGACATCCAGCGGGATCCTCGCGTGCGGTGGGTGTGGATGACCACCCCCCCCCTCATCGTATGGGTTGTGAGAGCCCATAAACCCTCCCCCCTGTATAGGACCAACCCCCCTACATCACTGCAATAAAGATGTGTTCACGTGGCGGCCTGTCAGACTGTTAGTCAGCAAATCCTTCCACTACTTCCCGCTCTTCCCCAAGGGAAGAGCGCAAAGATACAAGAAACAGCAAGAACTAACCAAATAGACCACCTCAAAAGCTGATCCACAGCTTCAAAGGGCTGACGTACCGGATGAGCAGAAATTTCCTCCAACTAAATATTGGGAAGTCCGAAGCCACTGTCTTTGGTCCCTGCCACAAACTCCGTTCCCGAGCCACCGACTCCATCCCTCTCCCTGGCAACAGTCCGAGGCTCAACCAGACTGTTCGCAACCTTTGACCCAGGGATTATAATCAGGGATGCGCAAGAGACCAGAATTAGAGGAGCGCAGATATCTCGGAGGGTTGTGGGGCTGAAGGAGATTACAGAGTTAGGGAGGGACGAGGCCATGGAGGGATTTGAAAACAAGGATGAGAATTTTGAAATCGAGGCGTTGCTTAACCGGGAGCCAATGTCGGTCAGCGAGCACAAGGGTGATGGGTGAACGGGACTTGGTGCGAGTTAGAACACGGACAGCTGAGTTTTGCATGATCTCAAGTTTACGTAGGGTAGAATGTGGGAGGCCAGCCAGGAGTGTATTGGAATAGTCAAGTCTGGAGGTAACAAATGCATGGATGAGGGTTTCAGCAGCGGATGAGCTGAGGCAAGGGCAGAGACGGGCGATGTTATGGAGGTGGAAGTAGGCGGTCTGTTATGCTGCGGATATGTGGTCGGAAGCTCATTTCAGGGTCTAATATGACACCAAGGTTGCGAACAGTGTGGTTCAGCCTCAGACAGATGTTAGGGAGAGGGATGGAGGGAACGGAGTTTGTGGCGGGGACCAAAAACAATGGCTTCGGTCTTCCCAATATTTAATTGCTACCACAGGGAGTGGTTGAGGCAAGTAGCATAGAAACATAGAAAAATAGGAGCAGGTGTAGGCCATTCGGCCCTTCGAGCCTGCTCCGCCATTCAATATGATCATGGCTGATCCTCTATCTCAATACCATATTCCCGTTCTCTCCCCATACCCCTTGATGCCTTTTGTGTCTAGAAATCTATCTATCTCCTTCTTAAATATATTCAGTGACTTGGCCTCCACAGCCTTCTGTGGTAGAGAATTCCACAGGTTCACCACCCTCTGAGTGAAGAAATTTCTCCTCATCTCAGTCCTAAATGTCCTACCCCGTATCCTGAGACTGTGACCCCTCGTTCTAGAGCCCCCCAGCCAGGAGAAATATCCTCCCTGCATCCAGTCTGTCTAGCCCTGTCAGAATTTTATACGTTTCAATGAGATCGCCTCTCATTCTTCTAAACTCTAGTGAATACAGGCCTAGTCGACCCAATCTCTCCTCATATGACAGTCCTGCCATCCCAGGAATCAGTCTGGTGAACCTTCGCTGCACTCCCTCTATGGCAAGTATATCCTTTCTTAGGTAAGGAGACCAAAACTGCACACAGTACTCCAGGTGTGGTCTCACCAAGGCCCTGTATAACTGTAGTAATGATGCGGAGATGCCGGCGTTGGACTGGGGTGGACAAAAATGAGAAGTCGCACAACACCAGGTTATAGTCCAACAGATTTATTTAAAATTACAAGCTTTCGGAGCTGTCGCCCCTTCGTCAGGTAAAGTTACTGTAACTTTACCTGACGAAGGGGCGACAGCTCCGAAAGCTTGTAATTTTAAATAAATCTGTTGGACTATAACCTGGTGTTGTGCGACTTCTCATAACTGTAGTAAGACATCCTTGCTCCTGTACTCAAATCCTCTTGAAATGAAGGCCAACATACCATTTGCCTTCCTAAGTGCTTGCTGCACCTGCATGTTTGCTTTCAGTGTCTGGTGTACAAGGACACCCAGGTCCCTTTGTACATCAACATTTCCCAATCTATCACCATTTAAATAATACTCTACCTTTCTGTTTTTCCTACCGAAGTGGATAACTTCACATTTATCCACGTTATACTGCATCTGCCATGTATTTGCTCACTCACTCAACTTGTCTAAATCGCCTTGAAGCCTCTTTGCATCCTGCGCACAACTCACAATCCCACCTAGTTTCGTGTCGTCAGCAAACTTGGAAATATTACATTTGGTTCCCTCATCCAAATCATATATATATATTGTGAATAGCTGGGGCCCAAGCACTGATCCCTGCGGTACCCCACTAGTCACCGCCTGCCACCCCGAAAAAGACCCATTTATTCCTACTCTCTGTTTCCTGTCTGTTAACCAATTTTCAATCCATGTCAGTATATTACCCCCAATCCCATGTGCTTTAATTTTGCACACTAACCTCTTATGTGGGACTTTATCAAAGCCCTTCTGAAAATCCAAATACACTACATCCACTGGTTTTCCCTTATCTATTCTACCAGTTACATCCTCAAATAACTCCAGTAGGTTTGTCAAACATGATTTCCCTTTCATAAGACTTTGTCTAATCCCGTTGATATTTTCTAAGTGTCTTGTTATCACATCCTTTATAATAGACTCTAGCATTTTCCCAACTACTGATGTGAGGCTAACCGGTTTGTAGTTCCCTGTTTTCTCTCTCCCTCCTTTTTTAAATAGTGGGGTTACATTTGCCACCCTCCAATCTGCAGGAACTGTTCCATCATCTATAGAATTTTGGAAGATGACAACCAATGCATCCACTATTTCCATGGCTACCTCTTTTAGTCCTCTGGGTTGCAGATTATCAGGCCCTGGGGATTTATCAGCTTTCAGTCCCATTAATTTCTCCAGCACTATTTTTTTTACTAATACTAATTCCCTTTAATTCCTCCTCACTAGACCCTTGGTTCCCTAGCATTTCTGGGAAGTTATTTGTGTCCTCTTCCGTGAGGACAGAACCAAAGTATTTGTTTAATTGCTCTGCCATTTCCTTGTTCCCCATTATAAATTCTCCCGTTTCTGACTGTAAGGGGCCTACATTTGTCTTCACTAATCTTTTTCTTTTTACATACATGCATTTAAGGGGAAGCTAGATAAACACAGGGGGGAGAAAGGAATAGAAGGTTATGCTAATAGGGTGAGATGAAGAGGGCTGGGCGGAAGCTCGTGTGGAGCAGCATCACCGGCACGGACCAGTTGGGCCGAATGGCCTGTTGCTCTGCTGTACACTGGATGTAATTCTATGTGTTAGCCTAGACAGCGAGTGTTGACAGCCCAGTCCATTCAGACATGGGGGTGTTGGGGAAGGAGATGGTGTCACTGTTGATCCATATCTGTGGCCTGTCAAACAGGAGTCACTGCAGAAAGAGCAGGGGCAGGAACCCTGGCTGCACCACCTCGGTTCAGAGAAGTCAGCTCAGCAGGGGCTGGATCAGCCTCGGGGAGACTGTTTATCCATTTTAATGAAAGCCTTCACCAGGAATGCTTACCAGGAACAGGGAGTTAATTAAGAGTTTAAAACTGGAAAGGGACCTGCTTACATCCCCCAGTTGATCTGGAGATGTAAAACCCTCTGGCTGGCCTTGGAAGTAAAATATAATTATATATAGAACTGAGAGAGTCTTTGAGATCTATGAATTGTAGAGTAATGGTTACCATGGTTACTGTAAACTGGAAACTAACCTTGTTATAAATTAATAATTCACATTCTAAAAGTTAGTAAGAAGAGAGGGTTTTTATTTCAAGGTCAGCGCTGTGACATCTTATTGATTCGGCGTTAAATGCTGACCCCAGAGAAAGCCTCCAGTTACCGACCAGAGTTAAAAGCTATAGAATTAACAATCTCCAAGCAACGTATAAAATTAACAAGTCAGCGGTTGTCCATCTGTTGAGTGCCTCATGGGGAATTTGAACTTGAGCAGCAAGAACTTCAAAAGAAACAAATTCTGGTCCAACTGCAAAGGCACAAAGGAGCTTTGGATGGTTAGATTTCCCGAAGCTTAGACATTTCAACCAGCTGAATGTTGAGGTGAGCGGGCTTCAGGGAAACGGAGACTCTAAGCCTTTTTGTTCTTTCAGCTGCAGTTTTCTTTTACAAGTGCTGTGTTGCTAGTCCTCAAAATTGGCTCAGCAATTTTTGTCCTTGAGGAACCTTGCCAGAATCGCAAATGTGGGAATGAAATCAACTAATGCAGCATATCCTTATCCTCAGAGACTACAAACTAGAGCTAACTCCTCGTCCTGCTCTGCCCAGCTCCCCTCACTCAATCCCACCCTTCACATCTGCCCCACCCACACCCCAGGCTACTGCCCTGGCCTCTCCATCTCCCGTGGCTTCTCTGCTCCCGATGGCGTGCTCACCAGCAGGACTATCTCTGGCCACTTTCTCGCTCACATCCCTCTACTTTCCCCAACGTCACTATCCTTACAGAAAAAACACTCTTCCCCCCCCCCTCAACTTATTCACTCTCAAACTCCCAACGCTCTCTGCTCTGGCCCTCTGCCTGACAGGACACCTCTGCTGCTGGTGAGCTGCTCTGCTTGCCTCTCCCTCGCCTCTGCTTGCCTCTCCCTCGCCTCTGCTTGCCTCTCCCTCGCCTCTGCTTGCCTCTCCCTCGCCTCTGCTTGCCTCTCCCTCGCCTCTGCTTGCCTCTCCCTCGCCTCTGCTTGCCTCTCCCTCGTCTCTGCTTGCCTCTCCCTCGTCTCTGCTTGCCTCTCCCTCGCCTCTGCTTGCCTCTCCCTCGCCTCTGCTTGCCTCTCCCTCGCCTCTGCTTGCCTCTCCCTCGTCTCTGCTTGCCTCTCCCTCGCCTCTGCTTGCCTCTCCCTCGCCTCTGCTTGCCTCTCCCTCGCCTCTGCTTGCCTCTCCCTCGTCTCTGCTTGCCTCTCCCTCGCCTCTGCTTGCCTCTCCCTCGTCCCCATCAATGTTAGGGAAGGGGGTTAAATTAAGAGCTGAGAAACTGTAAATTGCTAGTACTTATTAAATGAATAACTTAAACTAGATAAAATAATCAAACAATAAAACTAAAATATTGATTGAATAAAAGCTTTAACTAATTAATTAATAATAAAATAAGGTTAGAGATGGCAGGGCAGATGGTGTGTTGTAACTGCAGCGTGTGGGAGTTTGTGGAGAAAGTCATGATCCTGAGCAACCACATCTGCAGTAAGTACAAACATAGAAAAATAGGAGCAGGAGTAGGCATTCGGCCCTTTGAGCCTGCTCCGCCATTCAATATGATCATGGCTGATCCTCTATCTCAATACCATATTCCCGCTTTCTCCCCAAGTGTCTGCAAGTCTAGGAACTTCGGCTCAGAGTTGTTGAGCTGGAGTACGAGCTGCAGACATTGCGATGCATCAGGGAGGGGGAGAGTTACCTGGACACTTTGTTCCAGGAGGCAGTCACACCCTTTAGGTTAAGTAGTACTTTAGAGTTGGTCAGTGGTCAGGGACAGGAGGGTGTGACTGCGAGTCAGGAAGGTATGGGGACCCAGGATGTAGTGATGGAGGAGCCTCAGCCCTGGACCTTGTCCAACAGGTACGAGGTACTTTCTACCTGTACGGATGAGGAAAGGACTGCAGGGAGGATGGGCAACCTGACCACGGCACTGTGGTACAGGGAGCCATCCAAGTGGGGGGAGAAGGAAGGAATGTGGTAGTGGTAGGGGACAGTATAGTCAGGGGGATAGATACTGTTCTCTGCAGCCGCGAAAGAGAGTCCCGAAGGCTGTGTTACCTGCCCGGTGCCAGGGTTAAGGATATCTCCTCGCGGCTGGAGAAGAACTTGGAGTGGGGGGGGGGAGGATCCAGTTGTCGTGGTCCATGTAGAAACCAACGACATAGGTAGAACTAGGAATGAGGTTCTGCTGAGGGAGTTTGAGGAGCTAGGGTCTAAATTAATAAGCAGAACCTCAAGGGTAATAATCTCTGGATTACTACCTGAGCCACGTGCAAATTGGCAAAGGGTCAAGCAGATCAGAGAGTTAAATGCGTGGCTCAAAGAGTGGTGTGGGAAGAAAGGGTTTCAATTCATGGGGCACTGGCACCAGTACTGGGGAAAGAGGGAGCTGTTCTGTAGGATGACCAAAAAATTGATAAAAAGGGAAAAAATAGAATGAGAGAAAACTAGCAAAAAATATAAAAACAGATTGTAAGAGCTTCTACAAGTATGTAAAAAGGAAGAGAGTAGCAAAAGTAAACGTTGGTCCCTTAGAGGCTGAGACAGGAGAAATTATTATGGGGAATAAGGAAATGGCAGAAACATTAAACAAATATTTTGTATCTGTCTTCACAGTAGAACACAGAAAAAGCATACCAAAATGGTGGGGAACCAAGGGTCTAATAAGGGTGAGGAACTTAACGTAATTAATATAAGTAGAGAAAAAGTACTAGAGAAACTAATGGGACTAAAAGCCGACAAATCCCCTGGATCTGACGGCCTACATCCTAGGGTTCTAAAAGAGGTGGTTGCAGAGATAGTGGATGCATTGGTTTTGAACTTCCAAAATTCCCTAGATTCTAGAACGGTCCTAGCGGATTGGAAGGTAGCAAATGTAACCTCACTATTCAAGAAAGGAGGGAGAGTGAAAACAGGGTACTATAGGCCAGTTAGCCTGACATCAGTCGTCGGGAAAATGCTGGAATCCATTATTAAGGAAGGGCACTTAGAAAATCATAACATGATTAGGCAGAGTCAATCTGGTTTTATAAGAGGGAAATCGTGTTTGACAAATTTATTAGAGTTTTTTGAGGATGTAACTAGCAGGGTAGATAAAGGGGAACTAGTGGAGGTAGTATATTTGGATTTCCAAAAGGCATTCGATAAGGTGCCACATAAAAGGTTATTACACAAGATAAGGGCTCATGAGGTTGGGGGTAATATAGTTGCATGAATAAAGGATTGGTTAACGGACAGAAAACAGAGTAGGGATAAACGGGTCTTGTTCGGGTTGGCAGGCTGTAACTAGTGGGGTGCCGCAAGGATCAGTGCTTGGGCCTCAGCTATTTACAATCTATATTAATGACCTAGATGAAGGGACCAAGTGTAATGTATCTAAGTTTGCTGACAATACAAAGCTAGGTGGGACAGTAAGCTGTGAGGAGAACAAAGAGTCTACAAAGGGATATAGATAGACTAAGTGAGTGGGCAGTAAGGTGGCAGATGGAGTATAATGTTGGGAAATGTGAGGTTATTCACTTTGGTAGGAAGAATAGAAAAACAGAATATTTTTTAAATGGTGAGAAACTTTCAAATGTTGGTGTTCAGAGAGATTTGGGTGTCCTCGTGCAAGAAACACAGAAAGCTAGCATGCAGGTACAGCAAGCAATAAGGAAGGCAAATGACATGTTGGCCTTTATTGCAAGGGGGTTGGAGTATAAGAGTAGGGAAGTCTTGCTACAATTGTACAGGGCCTTGGTGAGACCACACCTGGAATACTGTGCACAGTTTTGGTCTCCTTATCTAAGGAAGGATATACTTGCCTTGGAGGCGGTGCAACGAAGGTTCACTAGATTGATTCCTGGGATGAGAGGGCTGTCCTATGATGAGAGATTGAGTAGATTGGGCCTATACTCTCTGGAGTTTAGAAGAATGAGAGTTGATTTCATTGAAACATACAAGATTCTGAAGGGGATTGACAGGGTAGATGCTGAGAAGTTGTTTCCCCTGGCTGGGGAGTCTAGAACTAGGGGACATAGTCTCAGGATAAGGGGTAGGCCAGTTAAGACCGAGATAAGGAGGAATTTCTTCACTCAGAGGGTTGTGAATCTTTGGAATTCTCTGCCCCAGAGGGCTGTGCATGCTGAGTCTTTGAGTATATTCAAGGCTGAGATAGATAGATTTTTGGACTCTAGAGGAATCAAGGGATATGGAGATCGGGCGGGAAAGTGGAGTTGAGGTCGATGATCAGCCATGATCTTATTGAATGGCAGAGCAGGCTCGAGGTGCTGTATGGCCTACTCCTGCTCCTAATTTTTATGTTCGTAATGTGTCTACCCTCCTCTCACCCCGGTCTTCCTCGCGATTGACTCCATATCTTCGCTCCCTCAAGTCAGAGGACTGCAAACTTGAGCACACCTGATGTGCACAACTGGCGCAATCATTCATCGCCAGAATTGGTTGAACCATGCCAAGCAGTGCCACGCCTCGTTCTCCTCAACCTACTGTAAGATCATTCTGGAGAGCAGGGACAACCCAAGGCTCCTTTTCTGCATGAATAACCTCCTAAAACTCCTTTCCCCAACCTCTCCATCCTCATCTCCAATGCACAACAACACCAACAACTTATGTTTATACATCACCTTTAATGTAGGAAAACCTCCCAAGGCGTTTCACAGGAGTGGTTATCAGACAAAAATTGACACTGAGCCAAAGAAGGAGATATTAGGACAGGTGAATAAAAGCTTGGTCGAAGAGGTAGGTTTTAAGGATCTTCTTAAAGGAGGAGAACGATATGGAGAGGCGTAGAGGTTTGAGGAGGGAATTTCAGAGCTTAGGGCCTGCATGACTGAAGGGACAGCCACCAATGGTGGGGCGAAGGGAGTGGGGAATACGCAAGAAGCCAGAGTTGGAGGAACAGGAGATCTCGGAGGGTTGTAGGGCTGGAGGAGGTTACAGAGATAGGGAGGGGCGAGGCCATGGAGAGATTTGAATACGAGGATCAGAATTTTAAAATCGAGGCGTTGCCGGATCGAGCACCAGTGTAGGTCAGCGAGCATAGGGGGTGATGGGTGAATGGGACTTGGTGCGAGTTAGGATACGGGCAGCCGAGTTTTGGATGAGCTCAAGTTTACGGAGAGTGCAAGGTGGGAGGCCGGGCAAGTGAGCGTTGGAATAGTCGAGTTTGGAGGTAACAAAGACATGGATGAGGGTACTTGCTGCTGCACTGAAATATCGGCCTGGGTTATGTGCCCAAGTCTCTGGAGTGAGGCTTGAGGAGCCTCAAAGGTACCTGAGCTAGACCACAGGTTAAAGAGGATCCATCCACAGTGAACTAGCCCAGGAATGGCTTACAGTCGGGCAAGTCATCTATTGATTGAATTGAGGCAAGTTGTGAGTGCAAAGCATGGAGGAACAAGTGCCAGCATTCTGAAGGTGGGCAGGAGGCACTGCGATGTTCAGCTACACACTGTACAAAAGAAGGCTTTGTGACAGATATAGCTTGGTGGCACTGAACTATCGGGACTAGCATATAGAGCTGCCCAACCCAAAGGCTGATGTGTTACAGGGATCCCACTGATTGGAAAAAACATCAACTCTTGGGGCTGTAGAACTGACAACTAGTAAGTTTTGGATTGGGTGACCGCTTTGCGGAACACCTCCGTTCAGTCCGTAAGGGGGACCCCGAGCTCCCGGTGGCCTGTCACTTTAATTCACCGCTTCACTCCCACTCTGACCTCACCGTCCTCGGCCTATTACACTGTTCCACGGAAGCTCAGCGTAAGCTCGAGGAACAGCACCTCATCTTTCGTTTAGGCACGCTACAGCCCTCTGGACTCAATATCGAGTTCAACAATTTTAGATCATAACCTCAGCTCCAATCACATTTATATTTTATTTTATCCACCCTTTTATTTGTCCCCCCCACCTTTTTTTTCCTCCTAGAAGCTGGCAGCTGTCCTTCATTCTGCCAGTGGATTTCACACTTCATTCAGCCTTAATCTGTCACATTAACACCACCTCTAGCCTTGCATATCTCTTAATGTCTCTTAATGTCTCTTCATCTCCTCCTTTGTTCCTTTATCCCCTCCCCCTTTTCCCAGCTTTACCCTGGCCTTAAATCTATTTGATTTCCAGCTCTTCCCAGTTCTGATGAAAGGTCATCGACCTGAAACGTCAACTCTCTTTCTCTCTCTACGGATGCTGCCTGGCCTGCTGAGTTTTTCCAGCGTTTTCTGTTGTTATTTCAGTAAGTTTTGGATCCCTGGCAAATTATGTGGTCAGAAGATGCCTTAATATCTAAGCCAATGCACAGGTATCAAGAGCTTCAGGTATTATCAGAAATAAAAACAGAAAATGCTGGGAATACTCAGCAGGTCAGGCAGCATCTGTGGAGAGAGAAACAGAGTTAACGTTTCAGGTCGTTGACCCTTCGTCAGAACTGGAAAAAGCTGGAGATGGAACAGGTTTTTAAGCAAGTGTAGGGGCAGGGAGAGGGGGGAGGAGAGGAAAGAACAAAAGGGAAGGTCTGTGATAGGATGGAAGGCAGGAGAGGTTAAGAGACAAAAGGGATGCTGGTGCAAGGCAAAAGGAGATGGTAATAGGACAAGATAAGAAATAAAAGATGACTCCAGATGAAGTGTAAATGACACTGGCAGAATGATTGACAGCTGCCATGTGAGGGAGAGAAAAAAAATGTAAAAAAAGATAGGGGCAGAGGTTATGGTCTGAAATTGTTGAACTCGATGTTGAGTCCAGAAGGCTGTAAAGTGCCTAATCGAAAGATGAGGTGCTGTTCCTCGAGCTTACGCTGAGCTTCATTGGAACAGTGTAAGAGGCCGAGGACGGAGAGGTCAGAGTGAGTGTGGAGCGGAGAATTAAAGTGACAGGTGACCGGAAGCTCGGGGTCCCCCTTACGGACTGAACGGAGGTGTTCCGCAAAGCGGTCACCCAGTCTGCGTTTGGTCTCCCCAATGTAGAGGAGACCGCATCGTGAGCAGCAAATACAGTATACTAAATTGCAAGAAGTACAAGTAAATCGCTGTTTCACCTGGAAGGGGTGTTTGGGGCCCTGGACAGTGGGAAGGGAGGAGGTAAAAGGGCATGTGTTGCATCAAAAGGGCAGGTATTATCAGAACTAGACAAAGAAGAATGGAGCACCTGGCGAGATTTGTAGCATTCTGCCAAAGGTTGGAGTCCTCCTTCATCTTGCTGTGTTGGGCCAGTGTCGTTACCGATTGCTTGTGACCTATTGATGAAGCCCTGCACCCAAGCTTGACCAATGTGGTGCCAGGACAAAGAGCTCTACGTGGCTGGGTGGCATATTGACCAAAGTTGCACAGGACAGGCACCAGTAAACCGCCCTCGATAATCTACACGACACTGCGAGGCTCTCACACTCTGTGAGGCTGTCGAAAGGAGAATGAACTAGATAGCTGTTAGGCAGAAGAAGCATTTATCTTGGCACATAGTGCACACAATTAACCAGTGTGATGGTGATCCTCTGGAGACCTCCTGGTCTGGAGGATGCTTCAACCACAATATTCTAGCTCCTTATCTGTATGATGCAGCTCAGTTTCCCATTGATATTCTCTCTCTTCTCATATCTCTGCACGCAAGAGTGACAAGCCGTCTATTCCCACACCGCTCACTTTACAATTGTAGAGCATTGCAGAAGGTTTGAATGCAGATATATATCAGAAAGATTGCTGCAATTCCTGAGTGTGACTGATGCCTTTGAGAGCATTACAAGTATCTCGAAACCTACTCCAGACCAGAGCTGCTGCTCTTGCCCGGGAATTGGAGATGTTCATCTTCTGATGACAGGATTGTCCCCTCGACTGTGGGGCCATTGTGCGGAGTCTCCTCAAACACGTGCCCATCTCTCTCCACACTGACTCAGACAGACCGTCTCCCCGCACTGACTCGGACAGACCGTCTCCCCGCACTGACTCGGACAGACCGTCTCCCCGCACTGACTCAGACAGACAGTCTCCCCGCACTGACTCAGACAGACAGTCTCCCCGCACTGACTCAGACAGACAGGGCTGGATTTTCATTGACCCGTGGAGGTGGGTTTGGAGGCGTGTGGGGGGTTAAAATTGCAAAAACTGGCGGGCGGGCACAAGCCCGCTTCCATCCTGCCTCCATGCAATTTTCATTAAATCGTGTCTGCTGGTCCCGACTCCGTCCCGCCTCTAAGAGGCGGGATAGGCTGTTAAGGCCCTTAACAAGCACTAAATTGCCTCTATAATGCCATTTTGAAAGGCCTTTGTGATTTTAACCCTTTTTCTACATGAAGCACGCCTGTTCTGAACCACGAATGTGAAACCTGGCTGGCTGGCTGTGGTGCAAGGGAGACATATCTGAGAGTGGTGGTGAATGGATGACATATATGGGAGTGGTGGTGAATGGGAGGCATATCTGGGAGCAGACTTAGGGCTGCTGCTGCTCATTTTGCATCCAGGTCCTCTCACAGCAAAGGCCAGGCAGTCTTTGCAGACCTTCAATGCAACAGCAATGATGATATCATCAGAGGCGACTTTGAAACTCAAAACACTAATTGGTTCATGGGTTCCCACATGCTGGAACTCAATTGCCCAATTAGGTGAAAATCGCATCAATCTCCCACATCCAATTGCAGTCGGGTGGATAACACGAAAAGTGGATGGCACGACCCCAACCCGCCCCAGTATCAAAATCCAGCCCATGGTCACCCTGCACTGACTCCGACAGACCGGGCTGGATTTTGATACTGGGGCGGGTTGGGGTCGTGTCATTCGCATTTCGTGTTATCCACCTGACTGCAATTGGATGTGGGAGATTGATGCGATTGTCACTTAATTGGGCAATTGAGTTCCAGCATGTGGGAACCCATGACCCAATTAGTGTTTTCAGTCTGAAAGTCGCCTCTGATGATGTCATCATTGCAGGTCAGAGACTGCCTGGTCTCAGATATTGCCTGGCCTTTGCTGTGAGAGGACCTGGATGCAAAATGAGCAGCATCTCAGAGAGAGAGAGAGAGAGAGAGAGAATGAGCGAATTTTTTTTGCAAACAAGTCCTCCCAGGCAGTCTCTGAAGACATTCAATGCAGCAGCGTCAGAGGCGACTGTCAGACCTAATACCTTCATCACATCTCCGTTGTAATAGTGGACCTGCAGCTGATAGTCAGCTATCCACTTGTGCTCCCGCCAGGTTTCACTGGCGTGTTTCACATCAGGCGTGCTTCACGTCGGAAAAGGGTTAAACTAGCTAAAACATTTCAAAATGGTATTACAGAGCCAATTTAGGACTTGTTAAGGGCTTTAATGGCCTCTCCCGCCTCTTGGAGGCGGGATGGAGTCGGGAACATCGCACATGATTTTATCAAAATTGCGTGGAGGTGGGTTGGAGGCGGGATGGGGTCGGGACCCCGAATCTGCAACTTTAACCCCCGACATGCCTCCAAACCCGACTCCACGGGTCATTGAAAATCCAGCCCACCGTCTCCCCGCACTGACTCAGACAGACCGTCTCCCCGCACTGACTCAGACAGACCGTCTCCCCGCACTGACTCAGACAGACCGTCTCCCCGCACTGACTCAGACAGACCGTCTCCCCGCACTGACTCAGACAGACCGTCTCCCCGCACTGACTCAGACAGACCGTCTCCCCGCACTGACTCAGACAGACCGTCTCCCCGCACTGACTCAGACAGACCGTCTCCCCGCACTGACTCAGACAGACCGTCTCCCCGCACTGACTCAGACAGACCGTCTCCCCGCACTGACTCAGACAGACCGTCTCCCCGCACTGACTCAGACAGACCGTCTCCCCGCACTGACTCAGACAGACCGTCTCCCCGCACTGACTCAGACAGACCGTCTCCCCGCACTGACTCAGACAGACCGTCTCCCCGCACTGACTCAGACAGACCGTCTCCCCGCACTGACTCAGACAGACCGTCTCCCCGCACTGACTCAGACAGACACTGCGCTGAGGCTGGTGGTGATAATTCCCTCAATTCTCACAGTATTTCCGATCACTACTTTTGTCAGCTTTCAGCTGGAGATAATCCGCATTTCATTTAATCAAAATGGACAAGAGCAGTGGCCAAAAATGATTAGTGTCCTAGTTAGGGAGAACACGCCATCAAAAACTCACTTTTCTCACAAAGAATGAATGGACTACAAACATTTCACCAATTTAATTTAATTGAAATGACAGCATTAGGGATTGGGATTTTTTCTCTTGAATTCACCTCGATTTGCGACAGATTTCCCTTTTATCCCTTGGCTTACCCGAGTATAAAGCCCGCTGCTTTTTGAAAATGCAATCTCACCACATATCAAGAAAGTGATTGACGTTCTTTAAAAGTATAGGGCATTTTTGAGTAATTTCACTCACTGATTTCTCTGTTTATGCCGATTCTCACCGAATTACCCCAGGATAATTCCTGACTTTCCCCCAAAGCAGACCAGACCCTCCTTCTGCCTGGAGAAAGAACATTGATTCTTTGTTTTTCATTCTTATGATGTGGGCGCGCTGTCATTAAATAATAGTGTGTGTGTCTGTGAGTGTGAGTGTGAATCTCTGTGTGTGAGTGTGAATCTGGGGGTGTGAATGTATATCCAGGTGTGTGTGGGAGTGTGTATCCGAGTGTGAGTGAGTCCAGGTGTGTGTGTTAGTATGAGTGTGTGTCTGTGATTGTGTCTGTGAGTGTGTGTGTGTATCTGTGTGTGTGTGTAAGTGTGTGTAAGTGTGTATCCGTGTGTGAGTGTGTGTAAGTGTGTGTCTGTGATTGTGTCTGTGAGTGTGTGTGTGTATCTGTGTGTGTGTGTGTAAGTGTGTGTAAGTGTGTGAGTGTGTGTAAGTGTGTGTCTGTGATTGTGTCTGTGTGTGTGTGTATCTGTGAGTGTGTGTGTGTATCTGTGAGTGTGTGTGTGTGTGTGTGTGTAAGTGTGTGTCTGTGATTCTGTCTGAGAGTGTGTGTGTGTATCTGTGTGTGTGTGTGTAAGTGTGTGTAAGTGTGTATCCGTGTGTGAGTGTGAATGTGTATCCAAGTGTGAGTGAGTGTGTGAGAGTCCAGGTGTGTGTGTGAATGTGTGTGTGTGTGTGCGAGTCGGGTGTGCGTGTGCGTGTGTGTGTGTGAGTGTGTGTGAGTCGGGTGTGTGTGTGTGTGTGTGTGTGTGAGTCGGGTGTGTGTGTGTGTGTGTGTGTGAGTCGGGTGTGTGTGTGTGAGTCGGTGTGTGTGTGAGAGTCGGGTGTGTGTGTGTGTGTGTGTGTGTGTGCGAGTCGGGTGAGTGTGTGTGTGCGAGTCGGGTGAGTGTGTGTGTGCGGGTCGGGTGTGTGTGTGTGTGCGGGTGTGTGTGTGTGTGTGTGCGGGTGTGTGTGTGTGAGAGTCGGGTGTGTGTGTGTGTGTGAGTCGGGTGTGTGTGTGTGTGTGTGTGAGAGTCGGGTGTGTGTGTGTGTGTGAGTCGGGGTGTGTGTGTGTATGTGTGTGTGTGTGAGTCGTGTGTGTGTGTGTGTGTGTGAAAGTGAGTCGGGTGTGTGTGTGTGTGTGAGAAAGTGAGTCGGGTGTGTGTGTGTGTGTGTGGTCGGGTGTGCGGGTGTGAGTCGGGTGTGTGTGTGTGAGTCGGGTGTGCGCGTGTGTGAGTCGGGTGTGTGTGTGTGTGTGAAAGTGAGTCGGGTGTGAGTGTGTGTGTGTGTGGTCGGGTGTGTGTGTGTGTGTGTGGTCGGGTGTGTGTGTGTGAGTCGGGTGTGTGTGTGCGCGTGTGTGTGTGTGTGAGTCGGGTGTGTGTGTGCGTGTGTGTGTGTGGTCGGGTGTGTGTGTGTGTGTGTGTGGGGTCGGGTGTGTGTGTGTGTGTGTGTGGGGTCGGGTGTGTGTGTGTGTGTGTGGTCGGGTGTGTGTGTGTATGTGTGTGAGTCGGGTGTGTGTGTGTGTGTGTGTGTGGTCGGGTGTGTGTGTGTGTGTGGTCGGGTGTGTGTGTGTATGTGTGAGAGTCGGGTGTGTGTGTGTGTGTGTGTGAGTGTGAGTCGGGTGCGTGTGTGTGAGTGTGAGTCGGGTGCGTGTGTGTGAGTGTGAGTCGGGTGCGTGTGTGTGAGTGTGTGAGTCGGGTGCGTGTGTGTGTGAGTGTGAGTCGGGTGCGTGTGTGTGTGTGTGAGTCGGGTGCGTGTGTGTGTGTGTGAGTGTGTGTGAGTGTGAGTCGGGTGTGTGTGTGAAAGAGTGTGAGTCGGGTGTGTGTGTGTGGGTGAGTGTGAGTCGGGTGTGTGTGTGTGTGTGTGTGAGTGTGAGTTGGGTGTGTGTGTGTGAAAGAGTGTGAGTCGGGTGTGTGTGTGAGTCGGGTGTGTGGGTGTGTGTGTGAGTGTGAGTCGGGGGTGTGTGTGTGTGTGTGTGTGTGTGTGAGTGTGAGTCGGGGGTGTGTGTGTGTGTGTGTGTGTGTGTGTGTGTGCGGGGGCGAGTCCGGGTGTGCGCGAGTGTGAGTCGGGTGTGTGCGGGGGTGAGTCCGGGTGTGTGCGGGGGTGAGTCCGGGTGTGTGCGGGGGTGAGTCCGGGTGTGTGCGGGTGTGAGTCCGGGTGTGTGCGAGTGTGAGTCCGGGTGTGTGCGAGTGTGAGTCCGGGTGTGTGCGAGTGTGAGTCCGGGTGTGTGCGAGTGTGAGTCCGGGTGTGTGTCCGGGTGTGTGCGAGTGTGAGTCCGGGGTGTGCGGGGGTGAGTCCGGGGTGTGCGGGGGTGAGTCCGGGTGTGTGCGGGGGTGAGTCCGGGTGTGTGCGAGGGTGAGTCCGGGTGTGTGCGGGTGTGAGTCGGGTGTGTGCGGGGGTGAGTCCGGGTGTGTGCGGGGGTGAGTCCGGGTGTGTGCGCGAGTGTGAGTCCGGGTGTGTGCGGGGGTGAGTCCGGGTGTGTGCGAGTGTGAGTCCGGGTGTGTGTCCGGGTGTGTGCGAGTGTGAGTCCGGGGTGTGCGGGGGTGAGTCCGGGGTGTGCGGGGGTGAGTCCGGGTGTGTGCGGGGGTGAGTCCGGGTGTGTGCGGGGGTGAGTCCGGGTGTGTGCGGGGGTGAGTCGGGTGTGTGCGGGGGTGAGTCCGGGTGTGTGCGGGGGTGAGTCCGGGTGTGTGTGCGAGTGTGAGTCCAGGTGTGTGCGAGTGTGAGTCCGGGTGTGTGCGAGTGTGAGTCGGGTGTGTGCGGGGGTGAGTCCGGGTGTGTGCGAGTGAGAGTCCGGGTGTGTGCGAGTGTTTGAGACTGACGGTATGTAGCTGTGGTTAGGAACACTTGTCTGAGGGAAAGCAGTAGCACTGGCGCCCTCGGGTGGGCATGGGCAGTCTGACAGGACACCCCAACCCTGAATATCAGGACAGATTTGACACTGGACAGTGCAGCTTCTGCAGAGAGAAGGGCATCCAGAAACTACTGTAATGTAAGGAAGGATCAAAAGTATGATTATTAAATAAAAGGAAAAGAAAAATCAAGGAAATGTCGATTTGGCATCTCACAGCTCATCCCCAGCTCCCCAACCTGGCAACCAGCTGCATTGTGACCCCAATAATGTTTGTGACTGTCTGACAGATTTTGCCAAACATTCTTCTCTCTTTGTGTAAGATTTGTTTCCCAAGATATTTCCTAAGAGGAATTTTCCAGAATGTTTTTCCTAATTGGCCTGGGTATTTTGAATCTGGTACTTTGGCTCTCAGGAGATTACACGGACCTCGGTGGGGTGTGGAGTGTCAGTATCATGATCTGTAACTGTACAGGACAGGCTGTATGGACTGGGGCTCCTTTCCTGGCCGGCAGATGTGTGGGTTTTCACCCATTTAAACTATTGCCCTCTGGTTTTACAGCCTTAACTTACCTTGAAGTACGACTCTGGGAAGCCTTTATCTACCTCATTTCACACGTTTCGTACCTCAATCAGATCACCTCATTGTTCTCTCTGGACTGTGGAGCTTAGAATCATAGAATGATGCAGCACAGAAGGAGGCCATTCGGCCCATCGTGCCTGTGCCGGCTCTTTGAAAGAGCTCTCCAATTAGTCCCACACCCCCCTGCTCTTTCCCCATAGCCCTGCAATTTTTCCTTCTCAAGTATTTCTCCAATTAGCTTTTGAAAGTTACTATAGACTCTGCTTCCACCGGCCTTTCAGGCAGCACGCTCCAGATCACAACAACTCGCTGGTGGCCAGGGCCAATATTTATCCCTCGATTAACATCACTAAAACAGATGATCTGGTGATTATCACATTGCTGTTTGTGGGAGCTTGCTGTGCACAAATTGGCTGCCGCATTTCCCACATTACAACAGTGACCACACTGCAAAAGTGCTTCATCGGCTGTACAGCGCTTTGGAAGCCTGAGGATGTGAAAGGCGCTGCAGAAATGCGAGATCTTTTCTATCCGAATGTTTTGACTCATTGCCTCGAGCCTCGCTCAGCTCCTGGCAGCACTGTGGTCAACTGCCACCTTCCAATCAGCATTCAAATCACCCACTGCACCTTCCTGAATGTGTTGAAATCCAGTCGGAAGCTGAGGATGATTAGTGGGAGCCGTGCTGGAGCGGGGAGGGGTGACCCACTGAGGGGGGGTGGGAGGGGCGTACTGGAGCTGTGGCCGCCTCAGTCGGAAGGGGTCGGGACAGAGGCGGATCCCCCAAAGCCACGTTGGCTGACCTCAAAATGATTGGGGGGGGGGGGGGGTCCCCCTGTCCCATCCCATCCCCCATTGGCTCCCTGCTGTGAAAGGGCGAGTCAAAATATCCAGACAGAGAATGTCACACAGGAGCCAGGCAGGAAGCTCATGAGAAGGCGCATGGGAACACCACCACCTCCAAGTTCCCCTCCAAGTCACACACCATCCTGACTTAGAAATATATCGCCGATCCTTCATCGTCACTGGGTCAAAATCCTGGAACTCCCTCCCCAACAGCACTGTGGGAGCACCTTCACCACACGGACTGCAGCGGTTCAAGAAGGCGGCTCACCACCGCCTTCTCAAGGGGTAACTAGGGATGGGCAATAAATGCTGGTCTAGCCAGCGACGCCCACATCCCATAAACAAATGTTAAAAATTCCATTGTGAGTTAGCTTGTGACGATTTCAGTGCTTTGTAGGACCTGAACCTTCATAGACACAGCCTGATAGACTCCGTGTTAGTTTTAAAAACAGCCATTCCCAACCAAATGGAGGGACACATGCTCCTTGTTTCACAACCAAGCCTGGCCTTTCCCTCGTGGAACGCTCACACTTCCCAGCATTGATGTCTAGGTGGTGGCCAGGGGTGGGAATCTGACCTTCCCATGCCGAGGCTGATTGTATCATCCTCACTACCAGAAGAAATCAGCTAATTCAGCACCTTCGTCCTCGGGAGAACTCGGGATCTTGTTGAAAGATTTACAACCGAAAGATTAGAATCATAGAAATTTGCAGCACAGAAGGAGACCATTCGGCCCATTGTACCTGTGCCGGCTCTTTGAAAGAGCTCTCCAATTGGTCCCACTCCCCCTGCTCTTTCCCCACAGCCCTGCTAATGTTTCCTTTTCCAGTATTTATCTAATTCCCTTTTGGAAGTTACTATTGAATCTGCTTCCACCGCCCTTTCAGGCAGCGCATTCCAGATCACAACTCGCTGCATAATTTTTTATTCCTCATGTCACCTCTGGCTCTTTTGCCAATTACCTTAAATCTGTGTCCTCTGCTCACCGACCCTTCTGCCGATGGAAACCATTTCTACTTATTTTACTCAATTAAAAGCCTTCATGATTTTGAAATCCTCTATCAAATCTCCCCTTAACCTTCTTTTAAATTATTTGTTTTTATGGGATATGGGCATTGCTGGCAAGGCCAGCATTTATTGCCCATCCCTAATTGCCCTTGAGAAGGTGGTGGTGAGCCGCCTTCTTGAACCGCTGCAGTCCGTGTGGTGAAGGTACTCCCACAGTGCTGTTAGGTAGGGAGTTCCAGGATTTTATCCCAGCGACGATGAAGGATTGGCAATATATTTCCAAGTCAGGATGGTGTGTAACTTGGAGGGGAACTTGGAGGTGGTGGTGTTCCCATGCGCCTGCTGCCCTTGTCCTTCTAGGTGGTAGATGTCGCGGGTTTGGGAGGTGCTGCCGAAGAAGCATTGGCGAGTTGCTGCAGTGCATCTTGTAGATGGTACACACAGCAGCCACGGTGCGCTGGTGATGGAGGGAGTGAATATTTAAGGTGGTGGATGGAGTGCCAATCAAGCGGGCTGCTTTGTCCTGGGTGGTGTTGAGCTTCTTGAGTGTTGTTGGAGCTGCACTCATCCAGGCAAGTGGAGAGTATTCCATCACACTCCTTACTTGTGCCTTTTGGATGGTGGAAAGGAGAACAACTCCAGCTTCTCCAGTCTCTCCACATAACTGAAGTCCCTCATCCCTGGTACCATTCTAGTAAATCTCCTCTGCACCCTCTCCAAGGCCTTGACATCCTTCCTAAAGTGTGGTGCCCAGAATTGGCCACAATTCTCCAGCTGGGGCCCAACCAGTGTTTTATAAAGGTTTAGCATAATTTCCTTGCTTTTGTACTGTGTGCCTCTATTTATAAAGCCAAGGATCCTGTATGCCTTTTTAACAGCCTTCTCAACTTGTCCTGCTACCTTCAAAGACTCATGTATGTACACCCCCAGGTCTCTCTGCTCCTGCATCCCTTTTAAAATTATACCATTTAGTTTATATGTCCTCTCCTCATTCTCTCTCCCAAAATGTATCACTTCACACCTCTGTTAAATTTCATCTGCCACGTGTCCGTCCATTCCACCAGCCTGTCTATGTCTTCTTGAAATCTATCGCTATGCTTCTCACTGTTCACTATACTTCCAAGTTTTGTGTCATCTGCAAATTTTGAAATTGTGCCCTGGACACTCAAGTCCAAGTCATTAATATATATCAAGAAAAGCAGTGGTCCTAGTATTGACCCCTGGGGAACCCCACTGTATACCTTCCTCCAGTCCGATACACAACCTACTCTCTGTTTCCTGTCACTTAGCCAATTCCGTATCCATGCTGCCACTGTCCCTTTTATTCCATGGGCTTCAACTTTGCTGGCAAGCCTATTATGTGGCACTTTATCAAACGCCTTTTGGAAGTCCATGTACACCACATCAACCGCATTGCCCTCATCAACCCTCTCTGTTACCTCATCAAAAAACTCAATCAAGTTAGTTAAACAAGATTTGCCTTCAACAAATCCGTGCTGGCTTCCCTTAATTAATCCACACTTGTCCAAGTGACTGTTAATTTTGTCCTGGATTATCGTTTCTAAAAGCTTCCCCACTACCGAAGTTAAACTGACTGGCCTGTAGTTGCTGGGTTTATCTTTACACCCTTTTATGAACAAGGGTGTAACATTTGCAATTCTCCAGTCCTCTGGCACCACCCCTGTATCTAAGGAGGATTGGAAGATTATGGCCAGTACCTCCGCGATTTCCACCTTTACTTCCCTCAGCATCCTAGGAGGCATCCCATCCGGTCCTGGTGACTTATCTATTTTAAGTACAGCCAGCCTTTCTAGTACCTCCTCTATCAATTTTTATCCCATCCAGTATCTCAACTACCTCCTCTTTCACTATGACTTTGGCAGCATTTTCTTCCTTGGTGAAGACAGATGCAAAATATTCATTTAGTACCTCAGTCATACGCTCTGCCTCCATGCGTAGGTCTCCTTTTTGGTCCCTAATCGGCACCACCCCTCCTCTTACTACCCGTTTATTATTTATATGCCTATAGAAGACTTTTGGATTCCCTTTTATGTTGGCTGCCAATCTATTCTCATACTCTCTCTTTGCCCCATTTATTTCCTTTTTCACGTCCCCTCTGAACTTTCAATATTCAGCCTTATTCTCACTTGTATTCTCAACCTGACATCTGTCATACGCGCTCTTTTTCTGCTTCATCTTACTCTCTGGGCTGGATTTTACTCACCGAGACAAGTTGGGGGCGGGACTGCTGCCTTCCGGGTTCTAGTCCCGCCCCCAGCAACATCCGACGCACAGACGCTATTTTCCCCTGATTGGCCTTGTTAAGCCCGCCCTGCGGGCTTGCTGGCCAATTAAGGGAAAGCTGGTGTCAGATGACGTCAGTTGATGACGCTTCATCTGCTGGTTTTCTTAATGGGACATGAAACATTTAATTTTGACAGATGATTTGACAGTGTTTGACAGCATTGAGGTGCTGTCAAACACTGACAATCACTGTACAAAGGTGAGCTCTTGCTCCCAGGCTCTCCAATGACGCTCTCCTTAGGATAAAACAGATGGCAGCTGCAGGTGAGGGTACAGAAGCGCTCTGTCACTTCTCCCATTGAGGTGAGGCCACACAAACACGTCAAAGCTTGTCACCTACAGAAAAGTCTAAATACATTAAAAATGACTTTTCCAACATTTCCTTACCTCTGATACTCACCAGTGTCCCATTGCATCCTTCACACCACTTCTGCAGCTGTCATCTATACAAAAACATTACAACCGACCCACAGCACGCCTCATTTACCCTGGCAGGGTTCCCCGACGTCAGGAAGCCCGCAGCAGAAGTTGCAAAATAGGAAAAAGCCTCTTAACTGCCTGTTAACTACCTGTTAACAGGCAGTTAAGTGGTTATAATCCTCTTCCCGCCACTAGGAGTCAGGTCCCTGCGCAAATCGGGGACCCAACTCCCGGGAAGATTAGTTGGCGGTGGGTTGGGAGCGGGTTCGGGACCCGCTCCCATTCTTTTTCATTTTCCCAGCAGTCTCGCCTTCAAACCCGCCTCCTCAGGGCTGGTAAAATCCAGCCCTCTATCTCTTTCATCATCCAGGGAGCTCTGGCTTTGGTTGTCCTACCTTTCCCCCCTCATGGGAATCTACCTCGACTGTACCCGAACTATCTCGTCTTTAAAGGCAGCCCATTGTTCGATTACAGTTTTGCCTGCCAATCTTTGATTCCTGTTTACCCGGGCCAGATCTGTTCTCATCCCACTGAAATTGGCCTTCCTCCAATTAAGTATTTTTACTATAGATTGCTCCCTGTCCTTTTCCATAGCTAATCTAAACCTTATGATACTATGATCACTGTTCCCTAAATGTTCCCCTGCTGACACTTGCCCTACCTCATTCCCCAGAACCAGATCCAGCAATGCCTCCTACCTCGTTGGACCGGAAACATACTGATCAAGAAAGTTCTCCTGAACACACTTCAGAAATTCTTCCCCATCTCTGCCCTTTACACTATTACTATCCCAGTCTATATTAGATTGTTGAAGTCCCCCATTATTACTGCTTTATAGTTCTTGCACTTCTCTGTAATTTCTCTGCAAATTTGCTCCTCTGTATCTGTTCCACTAGTTGGCGGCCTATAGAATACACCTAGTAGTGTAATGGCACCTCTATTGTTTCTCAACTCTAAACAAATAGATTCTGTCCTTGTCCAGGACATCCTCTCTCTCCAGCACTAACATTCTCCTTAATCAATAATGCCACCCCAGCTCCTTTCTTTCCTTCCCGATATTTCCTGAACACCTTGGCCTAAAAATTTGGTTGCTTTGCGCCTCCCGGTGCTAATGGGGCGCAAAGCAACCTGGGCACGGCGCCGCCAACACCTCCTGCGAAATTCAGCGGGAGGTTAGAGGCGGTGGTAACCATTGGCGCCCCGCTAAAAGTAGCCCCCCGGCGAAGTTAGCACCCCAAAGGGGGCGTGACTCAATTTTTCCCCCCTTATATCCAGGAATATTTAGTACCCAATCCTGCCCTTTTTTGAGCCAGGTCTCAGTTATTGCCACAACATCATATTTCCATGTGGCTATTTGTGCCTGCAGCTCACTTACCTTGTTTACCACACTTTGTGCATTCACACACATGCACTGTAAACCTGTCTTAGACCATCCTGTATTCTCTCTTTGTCTGACCCCACATAATACCGTAGTATTTCTTACTCTAGTGTTTTCCGTCTCTCCCAATCCTTTGTGCACCTTGTTTTTGCTTTCTAATGCTACATCCTGGTGCCCATCCCCCTGCCAACTTAGTTTAAACCCTCCCCAACAGCACTAGCAAATCTCCCCACGAGGACATTGGTACCATCTCTGTTGAGGTGCAACCCATATGTCCTGTACAGATCCCACCTCCCCCAGAACCAGTTCCAATGTCCCAGGAATCTAAAGCCCTCCCTCCTGCACCATCACTCCAGCCACGCATTCATCTGCTCTATCCTCCTGAACCGGGATGGGACCCATGTCCTAGCAGAAAGGGTTAAATAGGGAGGTGGCAAAGGCTTTAAACTAGTAAGATGGGGGGAGGGATCTACAAGAAACGTAACCAGCCTAAATATAAACAAAACAGGAAAAGAGCATAGGAAAGAATAAAGTAATGGAGGACATTCATGGCAAGGGAATAAATAGAGTTATAGAACAGGAATCTAAAAAGATGGTTAAACATAAAGTGAGAGGAAATCCGACTGAAAATGAGTTAAACTGTCTGTACAGCAATGCACACAGTGTCCGTAATAAAACAGGGGAGCTGGAGGAAATCAAACGTTGTGAGGAACCAGACATAGTAGGGATTACTGAGACATGGCTACAGAAAAATCAGGACTGGGAATTAAGCATTGTAAGGTATAACATATTTAGATGGGAGAAAAGCTGATTTTGAGGGACTGAGAATAGAACTTGGGGCAAAAAAAGGGCAACAATATTGGCAAACAACAATGTAGAACATCAATGGGAAACATTTAAAACGGTGTTCAACAGAGTGCAGGAAAAATATATTCCGCTAAAGGAAAGAACAAACTGAACAATAATGAGACTCCATGAATGAATAAACCCATAAGGGAACAATTGAGGGTAAGAAAAGAGGCATACATTAAGTACATAGACAGTAGGGGAGTGCATGATAAGAGAGAATACAAAAAGATTAGGAGATTAGTCAAAAAAAACAATTAGGGAGGCAAAGAGGAACTATGAAATTAAATTATCAAGGAACATAAAGCAAAATAGTAAAATATTTTACAGGCACATCAATAAAAAAAGGAAGGTTGGGATGGGAATAGGGCCATTCAGGGATAGACAGGATAATACCACAGGTAACGATAGAGAGATGGCAGAAATATAAAATCATTATTTCACTTCAGTATTTACCAGGAAGATAGAACAGATGGACATGACATTGGATGATGAGATAAGTAATGAGATAAGTGCATTTAAAATAAAAAAGGGGATATATTAAATAAACTAATCAAACTCAAAAAGATAAAACCCCTGGTCCGGATGGATTGCATCTACGCATTTTAAAAGAATCTAGGGAAGAGATAGCAGAGGCATTACTACACATACTTAATAATTCATTAGAAAATGGTATCGTGCCAGAGGACTGGCAGATAGCTAAGGTAATACCGATATTTAAGAAGGGGGATAGAACATGTCCAGGGAATTATAGACCAGTCTGCTTATTATGGGGAATAAGGAAATGGCAGAAACGTTAAACAAATATTTTGTATCTGTTTTCACAGTAGAAAACACAAAAAGCATACCAAAAATGGTGGGGAACCAAGGGTCTTATGAGGGTGAGGAACTTAACATAATTAGTATAAGTAGAGAAAAAGCACTAGAGAAACTAATGGGACTAAAAGCCGACAAATCCCCTGGACCTGACGGCCTACATCCTAGGGTTCTAAAAGAGGTGTCTGAAGAGATAGTGGATGCATTGGTTTTGATCTTCCAAAATTCCCTAGATTCTAGAATGGTCCCAGCGGATTGGAAGGTCGCAAATGTAACACCGCTATTCAAGAAAGGAGGGAGAGAAAAAACAGGGAACTACAGGCCAGTTAGCCTGACATCAGTCATTGGGAAAATGCTGGAATCCATTTTTAAGGAAGTGGTATCAAGTCACTTAGAAAATCATAACATGATTCGGCAGAGTCAACATGGTTTTATGAAAGGGAAACCGTGTTTGAAAAATTTATTAGAGTTTTTTGAGGATGTAACTAGCAGGGTAGATACAGGGGAACCAGTGGATGTAGTATATTTGGATTTCCAAAAGGCATTCGATAAGGTGCCACATAAAAGGTTATTATACAAGATTAGGGCTCATGGGGTTGGGGGTGATATAGTAGCATGGATAGAGGATTGGTTAACGGACAGAAAACAGAGAGTAGAGATAAACTGATCTATTTCAGGTTGGCAGGCTGTAACTAGTGGGGTGCCGCAAGGATCAGTGCTGGGGCCTCAGCTATTTACAATCTATATTAATGACCTAGATGAGGGACCGAGTGTAATGTATCCAAGTTTGCTGATAATACAAAGCTAGGTGGGAAAGTAAGCTGTGAGGAGAACACAAAGGGCAGAATTTTCATTGACCCGTGAAGGTGGGTTTGGAGGCGTGTGGGGTGGGAAAATAGCAGATTCGGGGGTCCCGAATCCATCCCGCTCCCAACCCGCCTCCATGCCAGTTTCCTAGGAGGCGGGTACCCGACCTGTGCTGCGACCCGCCTCCCCGAGGCGGGAAGGGGATTAGTGCCAATAAACTGCCTGTTAACAGGTAGTTAACAGGCAGTTTTTTGCCTAATCCCTATTTTTAGCCCTGAAGTGTGGGCTTCCCGACAGGTCTGAACCACGCCGATTTAGCGAGGCGGACCGTCGGTCTGGAGGGCTTGGAGGGGTCGAGATGTCCGGTGTGCAGGTGAGTGATGGGTGCATGAGTGCAGAGGTAAGTGTGTTTGGTGTGTGTAAAGTGTTTTAAGAACTTGTACTTAGCTTAACTTTGTCCTGCAGGCTTCCTTCCTTCAGTTCTCGAGAGTCCCTCAGCTCACCGGCACAGAAAGCAGAATGGCCGCGGAGCTGTCAAAAGCTGCAGTCTCTGCTTTCTGTGCTGGATTGATTTCTAAGTGAGTCTAAGTACAGGGACTCACGTTAGAAATCATATTGTCAGTGTTTGACAGCTGCACAGAGCTGTCAAACGCTGAAATTTCATCTGTCAAAAGCTCTTGACAGATGAAATTTCATTGGCTGACGTCACCTGTATCCAAGGGACCCTTGATTGGCCTGCTAAGACCGCTGGGCAGGGCTTAACAAGGTCAATCTAGGGAAAATACAGTGGGTTGGCCACAAGTCGATGGAGGCAGGACTACAACCCAAAAAGTGGGAGTCCCGCCTCCATCACGTCCCCATTGACAAAATCTAGCCCAAAGAGTCTGCAAAGGGATATAGATAGACTAAGTGAGTAGGCAGTAAGGTGGCAGCTAGAGTATAATGTAGGGAAATGTGAGGTTATTCACTTTGGTAGGAAGAATAGAAAACCAATATTTTTTTAAATGGTGAGAAATTTTCAAATGTTGGTGTTCAGAGAGATTTGGATGTCCTCGTGCAAGAAACACAAAACTAGCATGCAGGTACAGCAAGCAGTAAGGAAGGCAAATGGCATGTTGGCCTTTATTGCAAGGGGGTTGGAGTATATGAGCAAGGAAGTCTTGCTACAATTGTACAGGGCCTTGGTGAGACCACACCTGGAGTACTGTGTACAGTTTTCGTCTCCTTATCTAAGGAAGGATATACTTACCTTAGAGGCGGTGCAACAAAGGTTCACAAGATTGATTCCTGGGATGAGAGGGCTGTCCTATGATGGAGATTGTGTAGAATGGGCCTATACTCTCTGGAGTTTAGAAGAATGAGAGGTGATCTCATTGAAACATACAAGAATCTGAAGGGGATTGACAGGGTAGATGCTGAGAGGTTGTTTCCCCTGGCTGGAGTGTCTAGAACTAGGGGGCATAGTCTCAGGATAAGGGGTAGGCCATTTAAGACTGAGATGAGGAGGAATTTCTTCACTCAGAGGGTTGTGAATCTTTGGAATTCTCTGCCCCATATGGCTGTGAATGCTGAGTCTTTGAGTATATTCAAGGCTGAGATAGATAGATTTTTGGACTCTAGGAGAATCAAGGGATATAGAGATCGGGTGGGAAAGTGGAGTTGAGGTCGATGGTCAGCCATGATCTTATTGAATGGTGGAGCAGGCTCGAGGGGCCGTATGGCCTACTCCTGCTCTTATTTCTTATATTCTTATGTTCACATCGGTAGCAGGAAAAATAATGGAATCCCTACTAAAGGAGAAAATAGAAGAACATCTAGAAACCAAAAATATAATAATGAATAGTCAGCATGGATTTCAAAAGGGAAAGTCTTGCTTGACCAACCTCATTGAATTTTTTGAAGAGGTAACAGAGAGAGTAGACAATGCTAATGCAGTAGATGTAATTTATCTGGATTTTCAAAAGGCCTTCGATAAGGTACCCCATAATGGACTGATGAACAAGGTAAGAGAATGTGGAGTTAGGGGACAAGTAGCAGAATGGATTGCTGGCTGGCTTCAGGACAGGAAGCAGAGAGTAGGAGTAAAGGGTAGCTATTCACAGTGGCAGAAGGTGGGCAGTGGTGTTCCACAAGGATCAGTGCTGGGACCACTGCTGTTCACAATTTACATTAACGATTTAGACTTTGGAATCAAAAACACAATTTCTAAATTTGCAGATGACACCAAATTGCGGGGGGATAGTCAATACTGCAACAAGTTACAGGAGGACATTAATATACTTGCAGAATGGGCATATAATTGGCAAAAGAATTTCAACACAGATAAATGTGAGGTATTACGTTTTGGTAGGAAGAATAGGGAGGTCACTTATCAGTTGGAGGGTGCGAGTCTAGGTGGGGTAGAGGAACGTAGGGATCTTGGAGTACAAATACACAAATCACTAAAAGTTGCGACACAGGTTAGCAAAGCCATAAAAAAAGCAAACCAAGCACTAGGGTTTATTTCTAGAGCTATAGAATTGAAAAGTAGGGAAGTTATGCTAAATCTGTATCGAACCTTGGTTAAACCACACTTAGAGTACTGCGTGCAGTTCTGGTCGCCCTGTTATAAAAAAGATAGAGGTACTGGAGAGGGTGCAGAGAAGGTTTACAAGGATGATACCAGAAATGCGAGTGTATACATAATAGGAAAGGATGAACAGGCTGGGTCTCTTTTCTCTTGAAAAGAGAAGGCTGAGGGGTTTTTGACCCTTCTGCTAAGGGAAATAGGTCCTTCCTATCCACTCTATCTCGGCTCCTCATAATGTTATACACCTCAATTAGGTCTCCCTCAGCCTCCTCTGTTCCAAAGAAAACAACCCCAGCCTAACCAATCTTTCCTCATAGCTAAAATTCCCCAGCCCAGGCAACATCCTCGTAAATCTCCTCTGCACCCTCTCTAGTGCAATCACATCCTTCCTGTAATGTGGTGACCAGAACTGCATGCAGTATTCTAGCTGCGGCCTAACTAGTGTTTTATACAGTTCAAGCATAACCTCCCTGCTCTTATATTCTATGCCTCAGCTAATAAAGGAAAGTATCCCGTATGCCTTCTTAACCACCTTATCTACCTGGCCTGCTACCTTCAGGGATCTGTGGACATGCACTCCAAGGTCTATCTGATCCTCTACGCTACTCAGTGTCCTACCATTTAATGTGTATTCCCTCGCCTTGTTAGCCCTCCCCAAATGCATTACCTCACACTTCTCCAGCTTGAATTCCATTTGCCACTGTTCTGCCCACCTGATCAGTCCATTGATATCTGCCTGCAGTCTGCAGCTTTCTTCTTCATTATCAACCACATGGCCAATTTTTGTATCATCTGCAAACTTCTTAATCATACTTCCTACATTCAAGTCTAAATCATTGATATATACCACAAAAAGCAAAGGACCCAGTACTGAGCCCTGCGGAACCCCACTGGAAACAGCCTTCCAGTCACAAAAACACCCTTCAACCATTACTCTTGGTTTCCTGCCTCTGAGCCAATTTTGGATCCAACTTGCCACTTTGCCTTGGATCCCATGGGCTTTTACTTTCGTGACCAGTCTGCCATGTGGGACCTTATCAAAAGCCTTGCTAAAATCCATATAGACTACATCAAACGCACTACCCTCATCAACCCTCCTTGTTACCTCCTCAAAAAATTCAATCAAATTAGTCAGACACAACCTTCCCTTAACAAATCCATACTGACTGTCCCTGATTAATCTGTGTCTTTCTAAATGAAGATTTAGCCTGTCCCTCGGAATTTTTTCCAATAATTTTCCTACCACTGAGGTTAAGCTGACTAGCCTGTAATTACTCGGTCTATTCCTTTCTCCCTTTTTCAACAACGGTACCACTTTAGCAGTCCTCCAGTCCTCTGGCACCACACCTGTCAGATGCCTCTGCTATTTCCTCTCTTACTCCTCTTAACAGTCTGGGATACATTTCACCCGGGCCTGGGGATTTATCCACTTTCAAAGATGCTAAACCCCTTAATACTTCCTCTTTCACTATGTTAATTCTACCCATGTCGTTGGTACCGATATGGACCACGACCTCTGGCTGTTCACCCTCTGCCATCAGAATGTTCTGCAGCCGCTCAGTGACATCCTTGACCCTGGCACCAGGGAGGCAACATACCATCCTGGAATCACATCTGTGGCTGCAGAAACACCTTTCTGTTCCCCTAACTATCCAACCTCCTATCACTGTTGCTTTCCTGAGCCTCCCCCCCCCGTACAACTGAGCCACCCATGGTGCCGCGGACTTGGCTCTGGCTGTACTTCTCAGAGGAACCATCGCCTTCACCAGTATTCAGTACTGAATACTGGTTAGAGAGTGAGATGCACTCAGGGGACTCCTGCACTACCTGCCTGGTCCTCCTTGTCTGTCTGACGGTCACCCATTCCCTCTCTGCCTGCACACGCTTATGCTGCGGGGTGACCACCTCCTGAAACGTGCTATCCACGTAGCTCTCAACCTCGCGGATGCACCGCAGTGACGCCAGCTGCTGCCCAAGCTTCAAAACCTGGAGCTCGAGCTCCTCCAGCTGACGACACCTCCTGCACACGTGGTCATCCAAGACACGGGAAGCGTCCTGGAGTTCCCACATGGTACAAGATGCGCATTCCACGGGACTGGGGTGCCCTGCCATGCCTCTACTTAATAGACTATTAAGTAGCTTAACAGAAATAAACTCAAGACTTAAAAAAAAATCACCAGCTACTCACCAATCAGCTCCTTCCCTTGTGCTGACATCATTTACCTCGCTCCCTGATGCTCGCGCTCACTCTGGGCTCTGGGCTCTTGGGCCTACCTTTAGACCTTGGGTTCTGTGGCTCCACTCCTCCTTTTCAGTTAGACATCTCACTCACCTTCCTCCTCTCCACCGAATTCCTGTGCTCACCAAATTCCTCCACTCTGCTTGCGATCCACTCTGTTTGCGATTTACCCAGCTCTGTCTCCAAACTATTTACTGTTTTACCTGCTAATCTTGGATTCCAATCCACCTGGGCCAGATCCCCTTTCAACTCACTGAAATTAGCCCTCCTCCAATTGAGTATTTTCACATTTGATATTATGATCACTGTTCCCCACATGCTCTCCCACTGAAACATTCTCCACTCACTCCACTTCATTCCCCAGAACTAGATCCAGCACTGCTTCCTTCCTCATTGGGCTGCACCACACTGATCAAGAAAGTTCACTTGTACACATTTAAAAAGTACTTGGATATGCACTCAAAGTGCCGTAACCTACAAGGCTACGGACCAAGAGCTGGAAAGTGGGATTAAGCTGGATAGCTCTTTTTCGGCAGGCACAGACACGTTGGACCGAATGGACTCCTTCTGTGCCATAAATTTCTATGAATTCCTCCCCCTCTTTGCCCTTTACACTGTTATTTTCCCAGTCTATATTAGAATAATTTAAGTCCCCCATTATCACTACTCTATAGTTCTTGCATCTTTCTCCTTTGCTCCTCTATTGCCTTCCCACTATTTGGTGGCCTATAGTATACACCCAGCAGCGTAATAGCTCCTCCATTGTTCCTTAATTCTAACCAAATACATTCTGTCTTTGAACCCTCAAGTACATCATCCCATTCTAGTGCTGGAACAGTATCTGATCAATACTGCCACCCCCCTCCTCCTTTTTTTCCATCCCTATCTTTCCTGAATAACTTGTAGCCAGGAATATGTAATGCCCATTCCTCCCCTTGTTTGAGCCAGGTCTCCGTTATTGTCACTATATCATAATCCCATGTGCCGGCAGCTCACCAACCTTAGTGACCACACTGGGCATTTACACACATGCACTCTAAACCCATCCAGTCTGCCTCACATTTCCCCCCTGTCTGATCCCTCCTATTTCTGAACTATTTATTTTAATGCTGTTTCTCTCTCCCAGTCCTCTGTGCATCGTGTATCTCCTCTCTAAAGACCCATCCTGCTGCCCCTTCCCCAGACAAATTAGTTGAAACCCTCCCCCACAGCACTAGCCACCTTGCATTTCCCCAGCGCCTTTCACCACCTCAGGACGTCCCAAAGCGCTTTACAGCCAATGAAGTACTTTTTGAAGTGCAGCCACTGTTGTAATGTGGGAAACGCAGCAGACAATTTATGCACAGCAAGATCCCACAAACAGCAATGTGATATTGACCAGATAATCTGTTTTTGTGATGTTGGTTGAGGGATAAATATTGGCCCCAGGACGCCAGGGAGAACTCCCCTGCTCTTCTGGGATCTTTTACATCTGCCTGAGAGAGGAAACAGGGCCTCGGTTTAACGTTTCATTGGAAAGACGGCACCTCCGACAGTGCAGCACTCCTCCAGTACGGCCTTGGGAGTGTCAGCCTAGATTATGCATTCAAGTCTCTGGAGCGGGACTTGAACCCACAACCTTCTGACTCAGGAGGTGAGAGTGCTACCCACTGAGCCACAGCTGACACTAGCAGAGACCAGTTACAGGGTCCCGTGTGAAGCACGGCCTGTACCTTGTCATGCAAGAGGCCCCTGAAGGCAGTCTACCCCCTCCTCAGTTACTGTCACTGGACCTCCATCACGATGTGGAGAATATAATGAGGCATAATGAAGGGACTGTCAAATGGCATTTCTGGTACAAAATCAGATTTGCAGGTAATAGATCCTTGTAACTGTTAATGGAAATTCTGTAACAGTGAGAAACATTTAATTGAAGAACTGAGAATATCGTGTTGCAAACAATAAACTATTTAATTGGAGTCCTGAGACTATCATGTTGCAAAAGATTGTTATATACACATAATTAACTTCCACCGACTGAACTTTCCAGGACACACTGCCTCTCTAACACACTCATACACTCAGACTGCTGCCGAGGGGCCCTGTTTTCATCACTCTCTCCTATAATAAAACTACAGCCTAGAAATTCAGTCACTTCTACTTGCCCCTCCCTATCTCTGTAATCTCCTCCAGCCCTACAACTCTGAGATCTCTGTGCTCCTCGAATTCTGGCCTCTTGAGCATCCCCGATTTTAATCGCTCCACCATTGGCGGCCGTGCCTTCAGCTGCCTAGGCCCTAAGCTCTGGAATTCCCTCCCTAAACCTCTCCGCCGCTCTCTCCTCCTTTAAGACGCTCCTTAAAACCTGCCTCTTTGACCAAGCTTTTGGTCACCTGTCCTAACATGTGGCTTGGTGGCAAATATTGTTTGTTTACACTCCTTGGGACGTTTGACTCTGTGAAAGGTGCTGTGTAAATGTTAGTTGTTGTTGTGGAAACCTTCACCTCCACAGGAGGGGAGGAGGGGTGAGGGCTGGGGGCGGTGGGGGTGGGGGCGGTGGATTTGTGGCAGTGAGGTTGGGGTTGGGGCAGGGGGGTGGGGTTCGGGGGGTGGGGTGGTTGGATTTGGGGCAGTGGGGTGGGGTTCGGGGGTGGGGTTCGGGGGGTGCCGTTGCGGGCAATGTTCCCTCTAAATTGTCTTTGTTCTGTGCGGCCTGTTTCTTTCAATGCGCTGTCCCTTTATATTTCTGCTCATGTGATATTTCCAATGGAGAAGCTTGAGTGGTCTGCGCGGGACCTTGCAGGCAACTGCACGGCCGTGCACGCTCGCAGCTTAGAGGACACACTGGGGGGGGGGAGGGGTAGAAAGCACAGTCCCCAGGCACAGCCAGCCCTGGGAGGGGTGGTGATGCCAGGAAAAAGGGCTTCTCGGCAAGAATGGAGGGGCGAAGCTTGGAACAGGTCTTCACATCCCGAGAAGCTCGACATTGAGACGACACAGGGACCTCACACAACGAAAAATCTAATCAATCATGGAGACTGTCAGTCAGACTGGTCTGGGGGAGTTGATGCCACGTTGCTTAGTGATGGCCGACAGTTGGAGTCCAGTTCCTGTGCCAATTGCAGAAAGTCTTCAAATCCTTCCCGTCTCACACAAAGCCAGATCTTCCTGTAAATCCAAGCGCTGGTCCTGGGGCTGTCTGCCTGCCTGTGTCAGGGGTCTGTGAGCAAGAGCTGCAGCGATAGCACAGAACGGGCGACAGTGAATCAGCAGCTTGTTCACTCCCTGCCCGATATTCGATTACATTGAAAGAAAAACTTTTCAATGGTGCCATTCACCACCAGAGGATGCCCCAAAGTGCTTTACAGCCAATGGGACAAGATCAGGCTCAGCTGTGATGCCTGGATCTGCTGAATTGCCTGCCCACACGCACCGTCTCGCTTACTGAAGATTGGCCACTGGGTGAAGTGCTGGAGGTGTGAGGAGAGGAAGGAGAGACAAGGACCAAGTGTTACTGCCAGAGGAGTCTGGACCAGACATGGGATGAGGGCTGCTCTGGAATGGTGCCCGGATCGTCCGGCACATCGGAAACCCATCCAATCAGGTCGAAGTGGGGGAGGGCGGCTTTCCCAACTTGCTCAGTCCGGAGTTTGGGGGAAGGATTGTCCAGAAACAGGAGGCAGCTTCTTCGAACACAGCATCCAGTTCAGGAAAGAAAGACAGACTGGCATTTCTACATCGCCTTTCACATCCTCAGAACGTCACAAAACACTTCACAGACAATGAAATACTTTGTGAAGTGTGCTCACTGTTGTAATGTAGGAAACATGGCAGACAATTTACGCACAGCAAGCTCCCACAAACAGCCTTGTGATAATGAGCAGCTAATCTGTTTTAGTGATATTGGTTGAGGATTAAATATTGATCGGGACACTGGAAGAACTCCTCTACTCTTCTTCAAAATAGTGGCTGTGGGGTCTTTTACACCCACCTCAGGGGGCAGACGGGGCCTCGGTTTAACATCTCATCCGAAAGATGGCTGCTCCAACAGTGCAGCGCTCCCTCAGTACTGCCCCTCCGACAGTGCAGCACTCCCTCAGTACTGCCCCTCCGACAGTGCAGCACTCCCTCAGTACTGCCCCTCCGACAGTGCAGCGCTCCCTCAGTACTGCCCCTCCGACAGTGCAGCGCTCCCTCAGTACTGACCCTCCGACAGTGCATCGCTCCCTCAGTACTGCCCCTCCAACAGTGCAGCGCTCCCTCAGTACTGCCCCTCCGACAGTGCAGCGCTCCCTCAGTACTGCCCCTCCGACAGTGCAGCACTCCCTCAGTACTGCCCCTCCGACAGTGCAGCGCTCCCTCAGTACTGCCCCTCTGACAGTGCAGCACTCCCTCAGCACTGCCCCTCCAACAGTGCGGCGCTCCCTCAGTACTGCCCCTCCGACAGTGCAGCACTCCCTCAGCACTGCCCCTCCGACAGTGCAGCACTCCCTCAGTACTGCCCCTCTGACAGTGCAGCGCTCCCTCAGTACTGCCCCTCCGACAGTGCAGCGCTCCCTCAGTACTGCCCCTCTGACAGTGCATCGCTCCCTCAGTACTGCCCCTCCGACAGTGCAGCGCTCCCTCAGTACTGCCCCTCCGACAGTGCGGCGCTCCCTCAGTACTGCCCCTCCGACAGTGCGGCGCTCCCTCAGTACTGCCCCTCCGACAGTGCGGCGCTCCCTCAGTACTGACAGTGAAGCGCTCCCTCAGTACTGACAGTGCGGCGCTACCTCAGTACTGACAGTGCGGCGCTCCCTCAGTACTGCCCCTTCGACAGTGCAGCGCTCCCTCAGTACTGCCCCTCCGACAGTGCAGTGCTCCCTCAGTACTGACAGTGCGGCGCTCCCTCAGTACTGCCCCTCCGACAGGGCAGCGCTCCCTCAGTACTGACAGTGCAGCGCTCCCTCAGTACTGTCCCTCCGATAGTGCAGCGTTCCTCAGTACTGTCCCTCTGACAGTGCAGCGCTCCCTCAGTACTGCCCCTCCGACAGTGCAGCGCTCCCTCAGTACTGCCCCTCCGACAGTGCAGTGCTCCCTCAGTACTGACAGTGCAGCGCTCCCTCAGTACCGCCCCTCTGACAGTGCAGCGCTCCCTCAGTACTGCCCCTCTGACAGTGCAGCGCACCCTCAGTACTGCCCCTCCGACAGTGCAGCGCGCCCTCAGTACTGCCCCTCCGACAGTGCAACGCTCCCTCAGTACTGCCCCTGCGACAGTGCGGCGCTCCCTCAGTACTGCCCCTCCGACAGTGCAGCGCTCCCTCAATACCGCCCCTCCGACAGTGCAGCACTCCCTCAGAACCGCCACTCCGACAGTGCAGCACTCCGTCAGTACCGCCCCTCCGACAGTGCAGCGCTGCCTCAGTACTGCTCCTCCGACAGTACGGCACTCCCTCAGTACTGACCCTCCGACAGTGCAGCGCTCCCTCAGTACTGCCCCTCCGACAGTGCAGCGCTCCCTCAGTACTGTCCCTCAGACAGTGCAGCGCTCCCTCAGTACCGCCCCTCCGACAGTGCAGCGCTCCCTCAGTACTGTCCCTCTGACAGTGCAGCACTCCCTCAGTATCGCCCCTCTGACAGTGCAGCGCTCCCTCAGTACCGCCCCTCCGACAGTGCAGCGCTCCCTCAGTACTGCCCCTCCGACAGTGCAGTGCTCCCTCAGTACTGACAGTGCAGCGCTCCCTCAGTACTGCCCCTCTGACAGGGCAGCGCTCCCTCAGTACTGACAGTGCAGCGCTCCCTCAGTACTGTCCCTCCGATAGTGCAGCGTTCCTCAGTACTGTCCCTCTGACAGTGCAGCGCTCCCTCAGTACTGCCCCTCCGACAGTGCAGCGCTCCCTCAGTACTGCCCCTCCGACAGTGCAGTGCTCCCTCAGTACTGACAGTGCAGCGCTCCCTCAGTACCGCCCCTCTGACAGTGCAGCGCTCCCTCAGTACTGCCCCTCTGACAGTGCAGCGCACCCTCAGTACTGCCCCTCCGACAGTGCAGCGCGCCCTCAGTACTGCCCCTCCGACAGTGCAACGCTCCCTCATTACTGCCCCTGCGACAGTGCGGCGCTCCCTCAGTACTGCCCCTCCTACAGTGCAGCGCTCCCTCAATACCGCCCCTCCGACAGTGCAGCACTCCCTCAGAACCGCCACTCCGACAGTGCAGCACTCCGTCAGTACCGCCCCTCCGACAGTGCAGCGCTCCCTCAGTACTGCTCCTCCGACAGTACGGCACTCCCTCAGTACTGACCCTCCGACAGTGCAGCGCTCCCTCAGTACTGCCCCTCCGACAGTGCAGCGCTCCCTCAGTACTGTCCCTCAGACAGTGCAGCGCTCCCTCAGTACCGCCCCTCCGACAGTGCAGCGCTCCCTCAGTACTGTCCCTCTGACAGTGCAGCACTCCCTCAGTATCGCCCCTCTGACAGTGCAGCGCTCCCTCAGTACCGCCCCTCCGACAGTGCAGCGCTCCCTCAGTACTGCCCCTCCGACAGTGCAGTGCTCCCTCAGTACTGACAGTGCAGCGCTCCCTCAGTACTGCCCCTCTGACAGTGCAGCGCTCCCTCAGTACTGCCCCTCTGACAGTGCAGCGCACCCTCAGTACTGCCCCTCCGACAGTGCAGCGCGCCCTCAGTACTGCCCCTCCGACAGTGCAACGCTCCCTCAGTACTGCCCCTGCGACAGTGCGGCGCTCCCTCAGTACTGCCCCTCCGACAGTGCAGCGCTCCCTCAATACCGCCCCTCCGACAGTGCAGCACTCCCTCAGAACCGCCACTCCGACAGTGCAGCACTCCGTCAGTACCGCCCCTCCGACAGTGCAGCGCTGCCTCAGTACTGCTCCTCCGACAGTACGGCACTCCCTCAGTACTGACCCTCCGACAGTGCAGCGCTCCCTCAGTACTGCCCCTCCGACAGTGCAGCGCTCCCTCAGTACTGTCCCTCAGACAGTGCAGCGCTCCCTCAGTACCGCCCCTCCGACAGTGCAGCGCTCCCTCAGTACTGTCCCTCTGACAGTGCAGCACTCCCTCAGTATCGCCCCTCTGACAGTGCAGCGCTCCCTCAGTACCGCCCCTCCGACAGTGCAGCGCTCCCTCAGTACTGCCCCTCCGACAGTGCAGTGCTCCCTCAGTACTGACAGTGCAGCGCTCCCTCAGTACTGCCCCTCTGACAGTGCAGCGCTCCCTCAGTACTGCCCCTCTGACAGTGCAGCGCACCCTCAGTACTGCCCCTCCGACAGTGCAGCGCGCCCTCAGTACTGCCCCTCCGACAGTGCAACGCTCCCTCAGTACTGCCCCTGCGACAGTGCGGCGCTCCCTCAGTACTGCCCCTCCGACAGTGCAGCGCTCCCTCAATACCGCCCCTCCGACAGTGCAGCACTCCCTCAGAACCGCCACTCCGACAGTGCAGCAGTCCGTCAGTACCGCCCCTCCGACAGTGCAGCGCTGCCTCAGTACTGCTCCTCCGACAGTACGGCACTCCCTCAGTACTGACCCTCCGACAGTGCAGCGCTCCCTCAGTACTGCCCCTCCGACAGTGCAGCGCTCCCTCAGTACTGTCCCTCAGACAGTGCAGCGCTCCCTCAGTACCGCCCCTCCGACAGTGCGGCGCTCCCTCAGTACTGACCCTCCGACAGTGCAGCGCTCCCTCAGTACTGTCCCTCTGACAGTGCAGCACTCCCTCAGTATCGCCCCTCTGACAGTGCAGCACTCCCTCAGTACCGCCCCTCCGACAGTGCAGCCCTCCCTCAGTACCGCCCCTCTGACAGTACAGCGCTCCCTCAGTACCGTCCCTCTGACAGTACAGCGCTCCCTCAGTACCGCCCCTCTGACAGTGCAGCGCTCCCTCAGTACTGCCCCTCTGACAGTGCAGCGCTCCCTCAGTACTGCCCCTCTGACAGTGCAGCACTCCCTCAGTACAGCCCCTCTGACAGTGCAGCGCTCCCTCAGTACTGCCCCTCTGACAGTGCAGCACTCCCTCAGTACTGCACAGCCATTGTCAGTGGAATGCTCGCCACTGAGCCACAGCTGAAGAGCTCCTGATATGTTATTCGTGACCAAAGACCAATTTCACCCTCAGTAATTCGCGCAGGCGTTGAGATTTGAGAAGCATTCTATTTTCTAGTTTCCGATTCACGCGTATAATCTAACCCCAAGAGAGTGCGGCAGCTCAGACCTTGAGCTGCTGAAAGCAGTTAATTTCGAACAGGGTTTTTATCTTTTGGTTCTGTTTTTTAAATATGAATAATTTTCATTTTTTTTGATGATTTCAAACCCTAAAGGGAATGTTTGAAAACATTAAGTTGTAAGGAAGATCGCAGTAGCTAATCTGGTATCGTGTACTGAAGGCAGTGCATGTTTCTTTAATGTCAGAGCTAATCTGCATTGTGTTTGGAGCGGCAATATGAAAGGGTGCTGATTTAAGGGGATTTAAGAAAGGATAGTGCTGCCGCTATCAATAAGGTTTAATGAGATGTTACTGCAGCGAGTAGTTACTTTGAAAAGTGAACCAGTGCTCACAGACTGGAAGCACTTCTGCTGTAATTCAGGGCTACAATCACCTCACTCAGTTCTGATCAGCTATTTCATATTTTACCCTTCCAATTTTTAGCCGCTCCTCTCCTCTCTGGGGCTACGGGTTCGATGGGTGGTCCACAGTACCTCACCCGAGTCACCATTCTACGCCAGTGAGTGCCGGCAGGCATTCCACATTGCCAGGCATTGCAGAGAAGTTATGTGAAACCTGTGTAGAATCTTGGTCAGACCGCACTTGGAGCACTGTGCACAGTCTGGTCTCCATATTATAAAAAGGATACAGAGGCAATGGAGAAGGTGCAAAAAAGATTCACAAGGATGATATCAGACCTGAGCGGTTATACCCATCAGGAAAGATTGAACAGGCTGGGGCTCTTTCCTCTAAAGAGAAGACTGAGGGGTGACCTGATAGAGGCCTTTAAAATTATGGAAGGTTTGATAGAGTGGATACAGAGAGAATGTTTCCACTTGTGGGGGAGACCAGAACTAGGGGCCATAAATAGAAGATAGTCACTGATAAATCCAATAGGGAATTCAGGAGAATCTTCTTTACCCAGAGAGTGGTGAGAATCTGGAACTCGCTACCACAGGGAGTGGTTGAGGCGAATAGTATAGATCCATTTCAGGGGAAGCTAGACAAACATGAGGTAGATAAGGTGGTTAAAAAGGCATATGGGATACTTGCCTTCATTAGCTGAGGCATAGAATAGAAGAGCAGGGAGGTTATGATGGAGCTGTACAAAACGCTAGTTAGGCCGCAGCTGGAATACGGTGTGCAGTTCTGGTCGCCACACTATGGGAAGGATGTGATTGCATTGGAGAGGGTGCAGAGGAGATTCACCAGGATGTTACCTGGGCTGGAGCGCTTCAGCTATGAAGAGAGACTGGACAGGCTGGGGTTGTTTTCCTTAGAGCAGAGAAGGCTGAGGGGGGACCTGATTGAGGTGTACAAAATTATGAGGGGCATAGATAGGGTAGATAGAAAGGAACTTTTCCCCTTAGTAGAGGGGTCAATAACCAGGGGCCATAGTTTCAAGGTAAGGGGCAGGAGATTTAGAGGGGATTTGAGGAAAAACTTTTTCACCCAGAGGGTGGTTGGAATCTGGAACTCACTGACTAAAAGGGTGGTAGAGGCAGGAACCCTCACAACATTCAAGAAGCATTTAGATTAGCACTTGAAACGCCATAGCATACAAGGCTACGGACCAAGTGCTGGAAAATGGGATTAGAATAGACAGGGCTTGATGGCTGGCGCGGACACGATGGGCCGAAGGGCCTCTTTCTGTGCTGTATAACTCTATGACTAATAGAAGGATATGCTAATAGGGTAAGATGAAGAGGGGTGGGAGAAGGCTCCTGTGGAACATAAACACCAACATGGACCAGTTGGGCCGAATGGCCTGTTTCTGTGCTGGAGATTCTGTGTAATTCTGTGTATAATCTGAGACTGATCCTGATCCCACAAGACGCTCAAACACATTATCCAGAAGGGTTCATTGGGCAGTGATGAGGAGCAGGAACCCTGGTTGGCTTTCCCGTCTCTATCCCAGGAGCGCTGTAATGTCCCTGCCACCACCGCTGTGGACATCACAAGACTAACAGAGTAGATAGTTGATAGAGTAGATAGGGAGAAACTGGGGGGAATTTTCCGGTGGGTCAGTGGGTTGATCGGTAGCGGGTCGGGTGGGAATGTGTTTTTTTTTCACAGCGAGGCAGACCCCGTTGTCAACCCGCCGCCCCGCGCCTTTCCCAATGTCGGGACTGTCAGCGCTGAGCAGACCCGACACGCAGCGGTGGGGGAGGCAATTCAGGTCATTATGACCTTGTTAACAGAGCATTAAGAACTATTTTCAGCTCACCTTCAGAGTTTACCAGGTCGCCCACGGGGTCCACACTGCTCGGGGATCACGTCAGGTAAGCAGGGCGGGAGGTGAATGACCATGGAATCATCTCATTACTTGACAGCTGAAAATGTGCTATAAAAGCTCCCACCTCACAGCTGTTTATAAGAACATAATAAGAACATAAGAAGTAGGAGCAGGAGTAGGCCATACGACCCTTCGGGCCTGATCCGCCATTCAATAGGATCATGGCTGATCCGAACCTAGACTCACGTCCACTTCCCTGCCCGCTCCCCATAACCCTTCATTCCCTTATCAGCTAGGAAACTGTCTATCTCCGTTTTAAATTTATTTGATGTCACAGCTTCCACAGCTCTCTGAGGTAGCAAATTCCATAGATTTACTACCCTCTGAGTGAAGAAGTTTCTCCTCATCTCAGTTTTGAAACAGCAGCCCCTTATTCTAAGATTATGCCCCCTAGTTCTAGTCTCACCCATCAGTGGAAACATCCTCCCCGCATCCACCCGATCAAGCCCTCTCACAATCTTATATGTTTCGATAAGATCGCCTCTCATTCTTCTGAATTCCAATGAGTAGAGGCCCAACCTACTCAACCTTTCCTCATAAGTCAACCCCCTCATCTCCGGAATCAACCGAGTGAACCTTCTCTGAACTGCCTCGAGAGCAAGTATATCTTTTCTTAAATATGGAAACAAAAACTGTACGCAGTATTCCAGGTGTGGCTTCACCAGTACCCTGTATAACTGAAGCAAGACTTCCCTGCTTTTATACTCCATCCCCCTTGCAATAAAAGCCAAGATTCCATTGGCCTTCCTGATCACCTGCTGTACCTGCATACTAACCTTCTGTGTTTCATGCACCAGGACCCCCAGATCCCTTTGTACTGTAGCACTTTGCAGTTTCTTTCCATTTAGATAATAACTTGCTCTTTGATTTTTTCTGCCAAAGTGCATAACCTCACACTTTCCAACATTATATTCCATCTGCCAAATTTCTGCCCACTCACTTAGCCTGTCTATGTCCTTTTGCAGGTTGTTTATGTCCTCCTCACTCACTGCTTTCCCTCCCATCTTTGTATCGTCAGCAAACTTGGATACGTTGCACTTGGTCCCCTCCTCCAAATCGTTAATATAGATTGTAAAGAGTTGGGGTCCCAGCACTGACCCTTGCAGAACACCACTAGTTACTGATTGCCAACCCGAGAATGAACCATTTATCCCAACTCTCTGTTTTCTGTTAGATAGCCAATCTTCCACCCATGCCAGTATATTACCCCCAATCCCGTGATTTTTTATCTTGTGCAGTAATCTTTTGTGTGGTACCTTGTCAAATGCCTTTTGGAAGTCCAAATACACCACATCCAGTGATTCCCCTTTATCCACCTTGTTTGTTACGTCCTCAAAGAATTCGAGCAAATTTGTCAAGCATGATTTCCCCTTCATAAAACCATGCTGACTCTGCCCGATTAAGTTATGCTTATCCAAATGTCCTGTTACTGCTTCCTTAATAATGGACTCCAACATTTTACCAACCACAGATGTTAGGCTAACTGGTCTATAGTTTCCAGCCTTTTGTCTACCTCCCTTTTTAAATAAGGGTGTTACATTAGCAGTTTTCCAATCTGCTGGGACCTTTCCTGAATCCAGGGAGTTTTGGAAAATTACCACCAATGCATCTGCAATCCCTACCTCAACTTCTCTCAAGACCCTAGGATGTAAGCCATCAGGTCCAGGGGATTTATCCGCCTTAAGTCCCATTATCTTACCGAGTACCATCTCCTTAGTGATTTTTTTGTTTACTTTCCAAGCTCAGAAGCTGTTGCTTACTGCATTTGGAAGACAGATTGAGCTTTATGCAGGTTGCAAGTGTTTGGAGTAAGCTCTCTATCCAGTGTCACCTCATTGGAACAACCTCTCTCACTATTGACAGATCGCTTCTGTCATCTCAAGTTCACCTGCCATCTATTCCATCAGCATCGGTGCCCTTTATACTCTCTCACCTTGGTCCTCATAATCCCACCACGATCAGCCCCAACACCAGCAGCACCAGGCACACCAGCAACACCAACAACAACATCAACCTTCTCCGCAATCACTTGATGCTGCACAGGGCATCAGCACCCGAGCACATTGCTGCCCGGGAGGCCAGGGACGGCCTCACCATGGCCACATTTACTTCACTTGACGCTGTACACACTGGCTGCCACATGATGCACCAGGTTGGCACCACCCCACACCAACACCATAAAGCATCCCTACAATGCCCAAGCCATTCCTTTCACACTCATCACCATTGCGGGGGGTACCGTTATGTCTCACCATTCACTGCAACTCACTTAGCCACTTCCAAAATTTCATTTAGAAAGACACGGATTAATCAGGGACAGTCAGCATGGATTTGTTAAGGGAAGGTCGTGTCTGACTAACTTGATTGAATTTTTTGAGGCAGTAACAAGGAGGGTCGATGAGAAGTGCAGAAGATCAGAGGGACCATGGAGTGCATGTCCACAGATCCCTGAAGGTAGCAGGACAGGTAGATAAGGTGGTTAAGAAGGCATACAGGGTATTTGCCTTTATTAGCCGAGGCATAGAATACAAGAGCAGGGAGGTGATGCTTGAAGTGTATAAAACACTAGTTAGGCCATAGCTAGAATACTGAGTACAGTTCTGGTCACCACATTACAGGAAGGATGTGATTGCACTAGAGAGGGTGCAGAGGAGATTGATGAGGATGTTGCCTGGGCTGGGGAATTTTAGCTATGAGGAAAGATTGGATTGGCTGGGGTTGTTTTCTTTGGAACAGAGGAGGCTGAGGGAGACCTAATTGAGGTGTATAAAATTATGAGGAGCCGCGATAGAGTGGATAGGAAGGACCTATTTCCCTTAGCAGAAGGGTCAATAACTGGGGCATTGATTTAAAGTAATTGGTCGGAGGATTAGAGGGGAGTTGAGGAGAAGTTTTTTCACCCAGCGGGTGGTGGGGGTCTGGAACTCACTGCCTGAAAGTGTGGTCGAGGCAGAGATCCTCATCACATTTAAAAAGTACTTGGATATGCACTTGAAGTGCTGTAACCTACAAGGATACAGACCAAGTGCTGGTAAGTGGGATTAGGGTGAATAGCTCTTTGTCGGCCGGCACGGTCAAGATGGGCCAAATGGCCTCCTTCTTTGCTGTAAATTTCTATGATGAAAGGTGCACACAAAGTGTTGAAAATAAAGATTTCAATGTTTGACAGCACATTAACAGAAACTTCACATGAACATTGGCTAAAACACACAACTGCCTACCCTTGTGTGCTGTTAGTTCGTATGCTTGCAGTAGGTTGAGGGTGAGTGTGAGGGGTGCCTAGTGAGATGGGGAAGTGATAATGTAGATAGAGAGAGAGGGATGGGTGGAGGTGCAAGGTATGTTGGTGTGAGTAAGGATGTGCAGGAGTAGGATAGGGAAGGCAGAGTGATGGGGATGTGATGAGTGGCACAGCGCGATGAGGTTGAGTGTGACTTTGCAGTAACGTTTCATGATCTACTGAGATCATTGAAAGGTTTGCACCACTGCAGCCTGGTCCTCCTGACGACATCCCTGCTTGTGTCCTCCTGTGCAATGTGCAACCAGGCTGTGTTGGTCTCCTGGGGAGGTCTCTCCCGCCCATGGGAAGGGAGGAGGACCTCCCTGCGTGCTGTGACTCCCTCCATAAGCATATGGAGGGAGTCATGGGAGAGCCTGGGTGCAGCCCTGCACCTCTGTGCAGTGCTTGTCAGTGTTTGCAGCACCTGAATACTGTAGAACACTGACAGCACAACTGTCAAAAGCAATTTGCGCATGGTCCCTTTAAGGAAACCGGCTGAAGATGCGTCATCAAGTGACGTCATCAGACCTGCTTCCTTCAATTGGCCGGCAAACGCGCTGGGCGGGCTTAACAAGCCCAGTCAGGGGAAAGTCATGTAGGAGGCCGGGATGGAGCTAGCGGCGAGGCCGCGACCCGCCACGGTAGGGAAATCGCAGCCAGTGTTTCCAGTGGCAGGAGGGTCGGTAACCAGAGGACTCAGATTGAAGGTAATTGGCAAAAGAACCAGAGGGGAGATGAGGAGAATTTTTTTTACTCAGCGAGTTGTTGTGATCTGGAATGTGCTGCCAGAAAGGGCGGTGGAAGCAGATTCAATGGTAAATTTCAAAAGGGAATTGGATAAATACTTGAAGGGGAAAAATTTGAAGGGCTATGGGGAAAGAGTAGGGGAGTGGGACTCAAGGGAGAGCTCTTTCAAAGAGCCGGCACAGGCACGATGGGCCGAATGGCCTCCTTCTGTTATATATCATTGTGTGATACTAAGAAAAATGGTTTCAAAAATTGGAACTGATGAAACAGTTAAATCATCGGTTCTGAGCCCATGGAGCTGTTTGATCGGCAGGCTGAGGATTCGTTTAGCTGCTTCAACAAGGCAGCCTCTCCTGGGCTATATAAATGCAAGCTGTTATTGTCTCGAGCAGCTGTGGGAGCACTGCGCTCGACACATGCCTCCTGCTGTATACCCACTCGCATGTCTTTCTCGGCTGCTCTCCTCCCCAATTTAAATGCTCCCAATTTCTGTCCGGAATTCCTCGCAGGCTCGTTCACACAACTCCGCAGATCCGTCAACCGAAAGCCGCTCTTCATCAGCCCCAGTGTTCGGGGAGCAGCGCACACACGGCCGAGTGCCCCGGGCGGCTCAGTAACACCAGCTGTCTGCGGGTTAGATGAAGCTTTCCTGCTTTCCCCTTGTTTGGGGGGGTTGGCAGCTTCTGCTTCACTCCAGCAGGGCCTCGCCTGAACAATCCTTTGCACCCTCAGAAAATCTGACGAGGGATTCTAATTATTATCAGTGTTTTATTCCTCAGTCTCTGGATCTTAGGTATCATAAAGAGCTCCAATTTACTCGTGCAAATTAGCTTAATGGTTGGCCTTGGAATTAAGAGGAAGCAGGGAGTTAATTGCTTTCTGTTCAGAAGCAGTAACTCCCCTAATCACAATTTCTGAAGAGCTGACGTTTTATCCCAAATAAGGTCCTCAAAGTGGAGTGCCGGCCTCCTCTGAAGGTTCAAGTGATGAAGTCCATGTGTAGCTGAGCCATCCAGGTGCAGGAAGGGGCCAAGTTCAAACCCTGGTCTGTGTTGAGTGAGCTGATCTCCACTACAGAGACAGTAATAATTGGCCGCAGCATCCCAGGTTCGGGATAGGGGCAGCAAGCAGCCCAGGATTCCTTTCCTGATCACCATTGACTCCTTGTTGGAAAGTGAGAGGTTTAGGGAAGGAATTCCAGAGTTTAGGGCCTCGGCAACTGAAGGCACGGCCACCAATGGTGGGGCGATTAAAATCAGGGATCCGCAAGAGGCCAGAATTGGAGGAGCGTGGCCCCTGGGGGACAAGATAGGTTCAGATGAAGAAAGCCTTTTAACTTATTCAAATAACCCTACCCTCTCCCCATCACAGGGCCCAGCTGTTTGTTAATTGAGCCCAGTGCCCTGGACTCACACACCCCGCCCCCCAATTCCTGGTTACCCCATTCTAGCTCTTCACCCACTCTGTGTAAAGACACCCTGACATCCTCACCCTGTGACCCCATGTCCTGCTGCCCTGGTCTATCTGAAAACATTCTTCCAGGTTTACTGTCTCTATCCCATTACAGTAACTTATCGACCTCCACAAGGCCCCCCTCTGAGATGAACCTTCCCGAGGCTGAATTTGTCCCCCTGTAGCCCATCCAGACACCGGCCAGCCCTGGAACTCTCCCTTACACTGCCTCCTGAGCCTCGTACCATCATCGCAAGCACATGTGTACCAGGGCAGCCAGTGGACAGCAGGAGGGGAGGGGGGAAGACATTGCTGTGCAGCCTGCGTTCTCTATACAAACATTCCTCATCCAGCCCCACTGCCAGCTCCTGATATATAGAAGCCTTTCTGTGATGAACTCGAGAAGCCCAGCCTGCTCGTATCAGAGGGCTCTGCATTCAAGGCCTGTCAGTTCACAATGTGAGGTCCTCAATAATTCAGAACGGCTGAGTTACTGTGTGATGTAGCTGGGTTGAACCATTGTCCTCTCACCTCCAGGGCCCAGGTTCGAACCCCATTTCAGACAGATTGAATGCACCGTTCCCACTGCCTGCTGAAAATCAGTTTGAGCCGTGTCAAACCAGTTCCCATTGGACGAAATCCTACAGCAGGCGACTGCTTATAATTCAGCGCTAATTGGAGCAGCTGACAGCAAGGGCTGCCGCGGGAAGCGGAGAATGTTGCATCGGATGCAGTCAGGGCCCGCCCTCCTGAGCTGGGGTCCGCGCTGGGCTTGGCCTGTCAACGCTGTACTCCAGTAGGATGATGCCATGGGTCGAGTACGAGGCACACAGCTGTGGCTCCTCATAACCCAGGCAGCAGAACAGTTATAGAATTGTAGATGTTGGAACACGAGGGACATTTCCAAACCAAAGGAAACTTTCAAAGCCACAATTTTGAATAGAAATGTGTACTTTTAAAAGGAGAATCTCGTAAATATTGCAGAGGAGCTGGAGATGCAGGTTTTAAGTGCTGGCCCATTCTGTCTCCAGCAATGATCATCAAAGCCTAAACCGAAATATTTTACCCGTTACTATGAGAGGAGAGAGCTGTTAAAAATTAATCTCAAATGATTTTTTTTTTGTTTTTATATATGTGTGCAGAATACTGAACAATCTTTAATATTTTCTAACCTCATTTTTTTCCAAGCTTATTGTTTAATCTTTCATCAAGAAGGTTTTCAGCATTTTTATAGCTGGTTTCAATGTCGCTTTCATTCTGCTCACTCTCATTAATTCAGCAACCAGATTAAAACCATTAAATCTTCAGTTATGCTCCTGGTGATGGATGTTTCTTCTGGGGAATGGACCACTTTCCCTGCCTCAAACACTCCCAGGGCAGGTACAGCACAGGTTAGATACCGAGTAAAGCTCCCTCTACACTGTCCCATCAAACACTCCCAGGGCAGGTACAGCACGGGTTAGATACAGAGTAAAGCTCCCTCTGCACTGTCCCATCAAACACTCCCAGGGCAGGTACAGCACGGGTTAGATACAGAGTAAAGCTCCCTCTGCACTGTCCCATCAAACACTCCCAGGGCAGGTACAGCACGGGTTAAATACAGAGTAAAGCTCCCTCTACACTGTCCCATCAAACACTCCCAGGGCAGGTACAGCACGGGTTAGATACAGAGTAAAGCTCCCTCTGCACTGTCCCATCAAACACTCCCAGGGCAGGTACAGCACGGGTTAGATACAGAGTAAAGCTCCCTCTGCACTGTCCCATCAAACACTCCCAGGGCAGGTACAGCACGGGTTAAATACAGAGTAAAGCTCCCTCTACACTGTCCCATCAAACACTCCCAGGGCAGGTACAGCACGGGTTAGATACAGAGTAAAGCTCCCTCTACACTGTCCCATCAAATAATGCAGAGATGCCGGTGTTGGACTGGGGTGGACAAAATTGAGAGGTCGCACAACACCAGGTTATAGTCCAACAGTTTTATTTGAAATCACAAGCTTGTGATTTCAAATAAAACTGTTGGACTATAACCTGGTGTTGTGCGACCTCTCAATTTTGTCCATCAAATAATCCCAGGGCAAGTACAGCATGGGTTAGATACAGAGTAAAGCTCCCTCTACACTGTCCCATCAAACACTCCCAGGGCAGGAACAGCACGGGTTAGATACAGAGTAAAGCTCCCTCTACACTGTCCCATCAAACACTCCCAGGGCAGGTACAGCACGGGTTAGTTCCAGAGTAAAGCTCCCTCCACACTGTCCCATCAAACACTCCCAGGGCAGGTACAGCACGGGTTAGTTCCAGAGTAAAGCTCCCTCTACACCAGTGTTGTCCAATATATCAGCCACGTGACTAATTGGGCATTCAGATTTGGCTAATTGAATTTCTGATTATTAAATAAATAATGGGTAATCGACACTTGTTGGGCCTGTGATCTTAATACTCAGTGTCTGCACATGAACTTTAACCTGTTTGTGTATTTGTTGGTAAAATGGTCAGAGGAAAAGCGGAGTGTGTGCGTTGTTTTTGAGCACAGTGCGAGTTTTACCTCCTTGGTTAGGGAATGGTGGGAGATGTTAAGTAAATATACACGTGTGAAGTACATTTACCTGTGAGGAGTTTTCCACTAAAGTTAGTGCGTGTGGCTAAATCGCTGTCACCATAGCAACACCTGTGGCGCACTCTTTTATAATGCCAATTAGGATGACAGTTGTCTTCAACGAGTTAACAAGTGCCCCCTTTTTAAAGGGGCAGTAAAAATAATCTGTAAATTATTATTAAATCAAGGTGAAGTGATCGAATTAAATCAAAATGTGCTTCCTGGTGTCGATGCAGCACTGCAGTCCCTGCAGTGCCCGCCAGTCGCAGAAGGTCTCAAACGTGCCGGCGGACATTGCGTGCTCCTTCTCCCGGGACGCCCTGGCGGACATAGCTGCTGAAGAGAGGCGGGCAGTCGGTCCGAGAGACCCACACCTGTGGCTAGTCAGCCAATTCTATTGGACGAGACCCGTCGGCTCCATCCCCAGAAGGTTGTCCTAGTTTGGGAAATGTTCGAGGCTGACGCCAAGCGCCTGAAGGGGAAAGTGTTTCACGTTGCGCGTCAGCTCAAGTGAGAAGGAAAAAAAAAGCAGAAGGAGCAGCAGAGGCTGGTGTTTTCTGCGTGGAGCTGCACGTGTCGTGGGTTAGTCGACGGATCGAGAGTAGTTATTCTTATTCCAGCAGCAGCAAGCGCTTAATTGTGATGCCAGCAACTTCGGGATTAGTGATCAATTTTAATCAGCGCTGCTGGTTTGCCACCAGAGAGAAAGAGTATCTTTCAGAAGTTCGGGCTCCAGTGATTGTGTGCGAATAACTGGTGGCGTGAGCATGGAAATTAATTTCTAAATCTGCGTTACAAACTGACGGTGTACGATAAGGCCCACTCGCTCAGTAATTTGGGCAAAATAGAATCCTTATTAATCGTTAATATTAAAATTAATTTACATAAACGCAGCACGCTCGGATGGCGCTGTTACAGAATGCTTACTCTCCTATGTTTCTTTCAGCCCTGAGGGATAACCGGATTGAGCTGGTTCGATCTTCGTGGCATGAGCTGAGCATCAACATCAGCGACGTCACACTGTCAGATGAAGGCCAGTACACGTGTTCCCTGTTCACTATGCCCGTGAAGACTGCCAAAGCCTTTCTCGTAGTGCTGGGTGAGTATTACAGAGATTGACAGCGAATTTACAGCACAGAAACAGGCCATTCAGCCGAACCGGTCCATGCCGGTGTTTATGCTCCACACGAGCAGCCCTTCATCTCACCCTATCAGTATATCCTTCTATTCCTTTCTCCTTCGTGTGTTTATCTAGCTTCCCTTTAAATGCATCGATGCTATTTACCTCATCTACTCCCTGTGGTAGCGAGTTCCACATTCTCACCACTCTCTGGGTAAAGAAGTTTCTCCTGAATTCCTTATTGGATTTATTAGTGACTATCTTCTATTGATGGCCCCCCACAGTTTTAGACTCCCCCACAAGTCGAAACATCTTTTCTACGTCTACCCTATCAAACCCCTTCATAATTTTAAAGGCCGCTATCAGGTCACCCCTCAGCCTTCCTTTTCTAGAGAAAAGAACCCCAGCCTGTTCAGAAGACTGGGAAGTTTGTTTTCAGGCAACTGTCCTTTGCTTTTTGTGGTATATATCAATGATTTGGACTTGAATGTAGGAAGTATGATTAAGAAATTTGCAGATGATACAAAAATTGGCCGTGTGGTTGATAATGAAGAAGAAAGCTGCAGACTGCAGGAAGATATCAATCGACTGGTCAGGTGGGCAGAACAGTGGCAAATGGAATTCAATCCGGAGAAGTGTGAGGTAATGCATTTGGGGAGGGCTAACAAGGCGAGGGAATACACTATAAATGGTATGACACTGAGAAGTCCAGAAAATCAGAGGGACCTTGGAGTGCATGTCCACAGATCCCTGAAGGTAGCAGGACAGGTAGATAAGGTGGTTAAGAAGGCATACGGGATACTTTCCTTTATTAGCCGAGGCATTGAATATAAGAGCAGGGGGGTTATGCTTGAACTGTATAAAACACTAGTTAGGCCGCAGCTAGAATACTGCGTGCAGTTCTGGTCACCACATTACAGGAAGGATGTGATTGCACGAGAGAGGGTGCAGAGGAGATTTACGAGGATGTTGCCTGGGCTGGAGAATTTTAGCAATGAGGAAAGATTGGATAGGCTGGGGTTGCTTTCTTTGGAACAGAGGAGGCTGAGGAGAGACCTTATTGAGGTGTATAAAATTATGAGGGGCCTAGATAGAGTGGATAGGAAGGACCTATTTACCTTAGCAGAGGGGTCAACAACCAGTGGGGGCATAGATTTAAAGTAATTGGTAGGAGGTTTAAAAGAGATTTGAGAGGAAATTTCTTCACCCAGAGGGTGGTGGGAGTCTGGAACTCACTGCCTGAAAGGGTGGTAGAGGCAGGAACCCTCATCACATTTAAAAAGTACTTGGATATGCACTTGTAGTGCTGTAACCTACAGGGCTATGGACCAAGAGCTGGAAAGTGGGATAAGGCTAGATAGCTCTTTGTCGGCCGGCACAGACACGATGGGCCGAATGGCCTCTTTCTGTGCTGTAACTTTCTATGATTCTATGGTTCATCAGTAAACGTGCGACTTAAAGGGAAATGACTTGGTCTATTCGTAAGCTCCCACTCCTCAAATCATTGAATCTGAAATACCTGCATTTATACAGCACCTTATAACTGGTCTCAGACACACTTGACAAAGAATCATACAGCATAGATGGAAGCCATTTGGCCCATCGTGCCAGTGCCGGCTCTTTGAAAGAGCGATCCAATTAATCCCACTCCCCTGCTCTGTCCCATTGCCCAGCAAACTTTTCCTTTTCACGTATTCATTCAATTCCTTTTTGAAAGTTATTATTGAATCTGCTTCCACTGCAGATTTCAGGCAGTGAATTCCAGATCACAACAACTCGTCGCATAATAAAATGTTTCCTCATGTTGCTTCTGGTTCTTTTACCAATCACCTTCAATCTGTGTCCTCTGGTTACCAACCCTCCCACCACTGGAAACAGTTTCTCCTTATTTACTCGATCAAAACCCCTCATGATTTTGAACCCCTCTCTCAAATCTCCTCTTAACCTTCTCTGCTCTAAGGAGAACAATCCCAGCTTCCCCAGTCTCTCCACATAACTGAAATCCCTCATCCCTGGTACCGTTCTAGTAAATCTCTTCTGTGATACAGATTTAAGATAATTGGCAAAAGAACCAGAGGGGAATGTATTTTTTGTTGATTTTGTGTTGACGGACCTGCATGAAACTCCAGGCAGATGTTGGAGATGCAAGGCACAGACCAACCCAACAGAAGCCTGCTGTTCTTAGCGCTCGGGTACTTTTCAGGTTTGCGCGTTTCCCTCGATCGTACGCTGATGGCTTTGCTTGAATTGTGCCATTTGGGATTGTTATAACCGCGCAAAAAGAAGGATGAAACCAAGCACATCAAACAAGCGGCCGCAGTGACAGGGGCTGCGTTTAGCGCGGTTTATTAAAGCATCATCACTTCTTTCCTAGTCATAGGAACACAGGAACAGGAGTCGGCCATTTAGCCCCTCCAGCCTGCTCTGCCATTCAAATAGATCAGGGCTGATCTGCATCTTAACTCCATCGACCCGCCTTGGTTCTGTAACCCTTAATACCCTTACCTAACAAAAATCTAGCAATCTCAGTTTTGAAATTTTCAATTGACCCCCAGCCTCAGCATCTTTTTGCGGGAAAGAGTTCCAGATTTCCACTACCCTTTGTGTGAAGAAGTGCTTCCCGACATAGAAACATAGAAAAATAGGAGCAGTGGTAGGCCATTCGGCCCTTCGAGCCTGCTCCGCCATTCAATATGATCATGGCTGATCCTCTATCTCAATACCGTATTCCCGCTCTCTCCCCATACCCCTTGATGCCTCTTGTGTCCAGAAATCTATCTATCTCCTTCTTAATAGAAACATTCTCCTTCTTAATAGAAACATATCGAGACATCAGCCCTGAGCGGCCTGGCTCTGATTTTAAGGTTCTGCCTCCTAGTTCGGCAGGTGCCAGCCCTGATCCTGGCTCCAATCAGCATCACTGCGGATTCCAACAGCAACGCTCCGATTCGGAACCAGCGCAAGGGCTCCCCAGATTCATTTAATATTTGCTTTATTTTTACTTTGTAATTTCAACCCCCTCATTCTCCAGCAAAGATCAGGCACAGACACGGTGGGTCGAAAGGCTTCCTCCTGGGCTGTGAGCTTCTCTCTGGCTGACTTGACTGGTGGGGTCAGAGGGCACGAGCATGGCCTGTTCTGAGGCTCGAGGCAGATCCTCCACTCTGACCCGCCCTCCCCATCTCCAGCTGATTGACACTGCAGCCCCCGCGCGACCCCTCCCGTGGCTCGGCCCTGAACTGAGCACGCAAACCCACGCCCAGCCCCTACATTAATACTTCAGACTACGTCTGCCGTGTTCTTAGTGCCACAAACGCTGCGGAGAATTCTGGACACTGCAGCTTGTCCAACAGGGAGAATAATTCTTATCTTGGAGCCTGTTCACAGGGAGTCAAATAATGTACTTTATTAAAAAACTGGGGGAGAAATTCGGCATATGAGCGCCTCTCGTTAGCGCCTGGCGGGGCGTGGCGAATGCAACGCCTCACGCGACATTCACCCGGGATTTAGCACTGCCAATAATATTGAGCACCTACGCCTTTGGTGGCTGCCAGATCGTGACGTCAATGCGTGTGGAACTCCCTGTTAACGGCCCAGTTGCAAAATTGAATGCCGCTCCCTGCCTTAGCGCCTGGCGTGAACAATGGCAGGAAGAGGAGGCGTGATGCAGTCGGATGGCCGCTGTAGGAGCTGTATTTAAAGGGATCAACATCTGGTTTCATTTAGTCGCCAATCAATGCTGCCTTCACAGTTTGACAAAGGGAATCAGCCGTTTTTAGTGAGGTAAACGTTTATTACTTTAGGGAGTGTTCTGGCTGCTACAAATTTGTCAGTTTCATTGTGCTGAGATTTCGAACTCCTACACTTGGATACGTTAATGGGGGCTGTACTGGCACTCGACCTCGCCCTCCAGCATCAACATCGGAGGCAGAGACAAAGATTGGAAAATGTGGCTAGAGGGAAGAGGGTCAACAGGGCTGTCAACAGGAGGCCTTACCCTCCCATGGTATTCCGAGAGCACTTCTCCGACAGAAATTTCACTGAGGAGCAGTGTCTTAGAAGGCTCTGCTTCAACAAGGAGGTGGTCACAGAGCTCTGCCACCTCCTGCAGCCAGACCTCGAGCCTCAGATCAGGAGAACCACGGCTCTCTCAGTGGCAGTCAAGGTCACCGTCGCTCTCAATTTCTACGCCAGCGGATCCTTCCAATCTGCAACAGGAGACATACCTAATATTTCGCAGTTCGCCGTCCATCACTGCATCCGGGAGGTCACAGAGGCTCTCTACAGTAGGAGAAGGGACTACATTTCCTTCCCATGACCAGAGAGAAGCAGGACGGGCGTGCATGTGAATTTGTCAGGATAGCGGGCTTCCCCAAGGTGCAGGGTGCCATTGACTGCACCCACGTGGCTTTGTGGACACCCCGTAACAATCCTGAGGTATTCCGTAACCACAAAGGATACCACTTACTTAATGTGCAGTTGGTGTGCGACCACAGACAGCGATTCCTCACCATCAATGCCCGCTATCCTGGCAGCAGACACGATGCCTTCATCCTGCGCCAGACCGGTGCGCCAGCACTCTTCCAGCCACCACATCAAGCTCGCGGCTGGCTGGTCGGAGACAAGGGCTATCCGCTCTCCACCTGGCTCATGACTCCCCTCCGCAACCCCAACACTGCTGCTCAGCATTCATACAATGAGAGCCATGCTGCCACCAGGAACATCATCGAGCAGACCATCGGGGTGCTCAAGCAATGGTTCCGCTGCCGTTACCGCTCGGAAGGAGCCCTCCAGTACTCGGCTGAGCGGGTGTCCCTTTTCGTTGTGGTGTGCTGCATGCTGCACAACTTGGCCATCATGAGGGCCTAGCCATTGCCACCAGGCATAGCGGGACCACCTCAGGAGGAGAAAGAGGGAGAGGAGGAGGATGAGGAGGAGGAGGAGGAGCAACAAGAGGAGGAACAGCAGCGAGGGAGGAGGCAGCCACTCAATCGGCCTTCTGAAAGGGCGGTCCGTGACCGCCTGATCAGACTGCAGTTCCAATAAATTCTACCCCACATCCCGGTTGCTGACCACATCACCATCATTCCATCCATTTCATTCCAATATCACAGCGCAAAGCTGAAATGAGAGACAGCACAAAATCAGCAAAATTCCATTAATAAATTTATCAACATTCAGTAAACACATATATACATCAACAATATTAACTGATCACCCTTGTGCAAACCCTTTACAGTGCCTTTTCCTAATCTACTGCTCCTTCGTAGTCTGTCCCCAGTGGCTGCAGCAGGGCTGGTGGAAAGCTGCTGAGTGGTGGTGCCAGAGACTACAGATGGCCTTGCAGGACACCCTCGACCAGCTCTGAGCCTGGAAGCCCCGGGTGTAAACTGCACCACCTCAGGCTGGGAGGCGGCAGTCTGGCCTGGCTGGATGACGGGCAGCGACAAGGGCAAGGCGGAGTAGCAGTGGTGGGAGCAGGAATGCTGTCATCCTGAGAGAGGACAACAGCTTCCTGCTCCCCTGACCCACTGCCACTTCCCCGGGGCAGCACCGATTGCTGGCCTGCTGCAACACCGTAAGATCCCCGGTGGACTGTGGTAGACCCAGCAACGATGGCAGCAGTCAGAGCTTGCGTGGCATCAAGCTGAGACTGCATGAGAGCAGTCTGAGATTCGATGGCAGCAACCACTGACTGCATTACAGCACTAAGACGTTGCGTGGCTTCCGCCTGTGCTCCAATGGATGCTGCCACATCGCCCATGACACGCGGCATGAGGTCTGGGTCCCCACGGTCTCTCAGGGAGTCCACCATCCTTAGCAGAATGCCAAGGATAGGCTCCATGGTGTGCGCAGAGCTCTGTGCAATGTTGGACTCCTCCACGCTCCTTACCATTGCCGAGAGGCTCTCGGGCACCCTTGCCATTGCACCTATGATCGCCATGTGCATGCCCATCACCCTTCTTGTGAATGCCTCCCCATCGAGGTCCTCATCTGAGTCGTGTACAGCAGAACTCGCACGCGAACTCGCCCTCCGGGGAGCTGGCTCCTGAGCTACCCTTTCCTCTGGCCTTGCTGACTGGCCCCCATGCAGAGCGAGGGAAGGAGCCTTGGATCCCGGCAGCGCTGCACCTCTACCGCTCCGCCTGCGTCCTTTAGCGCTCCAGGAAGGAAGTGGGGTGCTTGACTTAGCGCTGCACCTCCTTCCTGGAGCGCTAACACTGAATTTACAGAAAGCTGGGAATCATTTGCGCCCAGTGCTAATTTTCCAGCTTTCAAAAGTTAGCGCCCCAAACGCGGCGCTCCCGAATTTCTCCCCCTAGATTTTTATTCTAGATTTTTGAATCATTCAAATTTTCAGTGCGTGGTGGGATCACGTTCTCTGGATTATTAGTTCAGGTCTCTGAGAGGCACAATGCCGCCTGAGTGCTGAGCTGTTGAGTGGAGTACTGCGGGGTCAATACTTTGACCCATGTTTCTACCGACTAAAGGCAAAGGGAGAAAGGCAGAGGGTGAGGATGCAGCAGGGTTTAGGCTGGTTATACAACACTGCAGACAAATGGCAAATGGAATTCACTACTGAGAAATGTAACGTATTGCACTTTGGTCAAAATATATGCATTGCAAGTATACAGAAAAACAACTTAAATGAGCATAGGGAGAGTTCGAAAGAGTGCTGGGAATAACAGGAGAATCATCCCTTTGAATGAAACAATAATATAAAGAAGTAATTAAGCTGGTTACTAGTACTGGTTACTTGCTTCTTCGGCAGCACCTCCCAAACCCACGACCTCTTCCACCTAGAAGGACATGGGAAGGCGCATGGGAACACCACCACCTCCACGTTCCCCTCCAAGTCACACACCATCCTGAATTGGAAATATATCGCCGTTCCTTCATCGTCGCTGGGTCAAAATCCTGGAACTCCCTCCCTAACAGCACTGTGGGAGCACCTTCATCACACGGACTGCAGCGGTTCAAGAATAGCCATGATGTGGAGATGCCGGTGTTGGACTGGGGTGGACAAATGTGAGAAGTCGCACAACACCAGGTTATAGTCCAACAGTTTTATTTGAAATCACAAGCTTTCGGAGCGCTGCTCCTTCGTCAGGTGAAGTCTGACGAAGGGGCAGCGCTCCGAAAGCTTGTGATTTCAAATAAAACTGTTGGACTATAAGTGCAACTTCTCACAGCAGTTCAAGAAGGCGGCTCAGCACCACCTTCTCAAGGGCAACTAGGGATGGGCAATAAATGCTGGCCTTGCCAGCGACGCCCACATCCCGAGAACGAATAACAAAAAGCTAGAATACTTTGACATTTCATCAGAACCGTAGAGTGCCAGTGCCTGACCATTTATTTTAATTGCCCACTTATATTCCAGAAGGAAGGTTTGTGGAAGATTTTGAAGGCTGGGAGAGAGGTGGCGAGGTGGAGGGGGTTAGGAGAAGCGTTGCAGACTGTAGGGTACGATGGTGGAGCAGGGCGGGGGAGGCAGCAGGACTCACACTGGATCATCCTCGGGAGGATCTGAGGGTCTCCTCGCCCTCGCTGTCAGGGTACCTCAGGCCCCTCTGTAAAGCAGTTACGAATACCGATCTCTCAGGATCAGTGGCGTCTGTCACTCCCGTAATTGGTGTGAAGATAAAATGCTTCAACAAACGAGCCATCTTCACGCTTGGGTTTCTGAACAAATACACAACTGCAGAAAGTGGTTTTCCATTTTCGAAGAGAAAAACAAACTGCAGAGATTAATTTTGGAAGCTGTAAGATCCAAGACTTTATTACAGCCAGTAGTGTTGTGTTTGTTTAAAGCGGACGCACTGACAATGAAAATTTCAGGCACTCAAACAAGGACAGCTTTGAAAGCCCTGTCTGTTTAACCCACTCCACTGCTGGGCTGCACTCACATTTCAAAATCTGCCCTCCAGAGCCCTCACTTCCCCTGGGCCTGGAACCCTGGGCTAGAAATTCATTACAGCCAAGGAATGGGCAGTGTTTAGACTAAAAATGGTTAAGTAGCACCACCTGAAAATTGTCTAGGCTGCACGCAAAATTTGTCCTCACTCCTCATTAAAATGATTACAGTCATGATTCTTTTCTAAAAGCTCAAGCTCGTTGGCATTACACTGAAAAGCTTAGCACGTGGTGTCCACCGGCACGCTTGAGTTTTTCCGCGACCAGTGGGCGCCGCGGGGACTGGAGTGCATCATCACCCCGGGCTACCAAATTTTAATTTAAGTTGTTAAGGTTTATTTAAAGTTTATTGATTTACAGTTTATTTGGTTTAGTATCCACACAAAAGAGTACACTGAAAAGCTTGACCAATATCGGGGGCTGTCTAATTGCAAGTAATGATTGCCACAGGCTTTTTTCACTACTTAAAGGGAGGTTCATTGATGCTGCAGCACCTCATTCTCAGCATTGCTGGGTATGCAGCTGGAAGAATAAAAAGAACCACCACCCTCCAGGGAGAGAGCCCGGAGGTTTTCCGAGGAAGCTTTGGAGGCAAGTGTTGCAGGTTGAAGCTTTTCAGAAATAACGAGGGAGTTTTGTACTTGCCAGACACTCCCTGATATCAACTAATCTTGAAATAACTAAAGAAAACGCTTGCAGTTGCAGAAAGTAGCTCACAGCCACTCAAACTGCAAAATCCTGTCCAGTGCGAGTAATTGGTGAGGATCCCTTTAAATATCGTCGCTGGAGCTGGCTTCCTGCTGCTGCCGCCACCTCAACCTGTCCTTGCTTTCTCCAGCCGGTAACTTCATTGGCTGTAACGAAGTTGGGAGATCGGGCATCAAGTGAGCGTTGCACACTCACTAACGTCATGATCTCTGTGATGGTGAGGTCCCCGGCAATCGCGTTCAGCATGCGGCGCTGGAACCACCATCAGGTGTCATTAGAGCTCTCAACGGCGTTTTAGCGCCATCTCGTGGCACTAACATGTGGCGTAAACCACACGAATTTCTCTCCCATGACCTTTAGACACAGAGGGGGAGAAATTCAGTATCGCTTGGGGCGCAATTATCGGCAGGGCGCAAAGTTTAGTGCCTGGCATTAACTATCGCCTCCGACTGCAAACTTGGCTTCTATCGCCCCTGGAGGTGATTGGAGCGCTGCGCTACACACCTGTCTTAAGGCGCTAACGCCGAGGACCGAGGCGCTACCTCAGAGCGCTGGCAAAGCTCATTTGATGTCAGTCAGCAATGGAACACAGACACACTGGCGCCGGCCAGTTCTTGCTCTCCATCCACACCCTGCTCATTGCAGCCTTGAATCTCAGCCTGGAGAGACCTGTACATCAAATCTGCTGGAAAGAACAATGGAGAGTACCAGGGAAAGAGCTCAGAGTGCAGCCCCCATGGTCTCTTCTAAATCGATGCAAGGAAGGTCAAATCAAAATGAACCTGCAAAGTGCTGCTTAGTACCCAAAACTCCTTCACACAGCGTTGAATCTCTCCAGAAGTCTATCTCTCTCTCTCAGAATGCGTGGTGCAAAAATGTCGGCGACAAAAAAAGGCAGGAAGCGGTCGCCTTTAAATAGCGCTCCCCCAGTCCCTTCCTGACTGCAAAACGTTCCCCACAACCTGTCGTTGCTAGCGGCAGGCAGTAAGGTAGGGGGCGCCACTCAATATCCGGTCTGGGGCGCTACCGGAGCGTTCCACACTCAACTGACATCACGATCTGCGGGCGCAGGATATTGTGGCGATATTGTTTAGCGTCGCCGCAAAAGGTCTAGTCAATTTCACAAGCGGCGCAAACATCGCCGCGCCCTGGGCGCTAGTTGCTTTGCGCCCCATTAGCGCCCTCTTAGGGCACTAACGGGAGGTGCAAAGCAACCAAATTTTTCCTCCAGATACCTCAGCTAGGGGTTGTCAACCGTCCAGGATTGCCCTGGAGTCTCCAGGAATTGAAGATTAATCTCCAGGGCACTGTTGCGAGCAAAACCTAGGAGATAAATCATAGAGGTGACAAAAAAATTGAGTTTTTTTCAAAATTTCCTTTGAAGATTTTTGTTTATTAGTTGGAGATGGGAAAGAGAGGCTGTTTGACTGAGAGTCAAGAATCTTCCAATTGGTGGAGAGTCTGTTTGCTTTCCAATTGGCCATGTGGGGGCGGGGCACCGCGAGGATGGGCGTGTTGGATCACCAATGGCAGGAGTGTGGGGGGTGGGGCACCGCGAGGATAGGTGTGTTGGATCACCAATGGCGGGAGTGTGAGGGCGGGGCACCGCGAGGATGGATGTATTGGGCGACCAATGGTGGGAGTGTGGGGGCGGGGCACCGCGAGGATGGGTGTGTTGGACGACCAATGGTGGGAGTGTGGGGGCGGGGCACCGCGAGGATGGGTGTGTTGGACGACCAATGGTGGGAGTGTGGGGGCGGGGCACCGCGAGGATGGGTGTGTTGGACGACCAATGGCGGGAGTGTGGGGGCGGGGCACCGCGAGGATGGATGTATTGGGCGACCAATGGCAGGAGTGTGGGGGCGGGACGGTTGGAGCCAGGAGGTCAGGTGATGAAACCTCTCTGAAGACGTCCAACCAGAGGTGGCAATGCTCGGGGCGGGCCTGGGGGGTTACCTCAGTGTTCCTGGTTTTCTGAGGCCTCATTGGTTTCAATTTTAATCTCAGGTTAGGGATTTTTTCTTAAAGACAGGGCTAATTCACTTGGATTTAAATTGAAGATGGATGTGTATTGAGGAAGAAATGGGGTTGACTGTGAAATGATGGATCGCTGTGTGCAACATGAGGGCTCCTGAGCTCATGGGGACATGCTCGGCCAAGGGATGGTCATCTGACAGGGCTATGTAATGAAGGTTGGAAGGTCGCAAAGATAGTTGGGGGTTTCCCAGCACTAATTCTGCAGGAGGGGGAATCCATCCGTCAGGTGATTCATTGGGTGGGGTAGAGATAGAATCACAGAATCTTACAGCACAGAAGGAGGCCATTCGGCCTGTTGTGCCTGTGCCGGCTCTCTGAAAGAGCTCCAATTAGACCCACTCACCAGTTCATTCCTCATAACCCTGCAGAAGATCTGCAGAAGAAGTGGCTGAAAGGAGCCCAAAGGCTGTTTCTCCCTCTGAATCTCCTAAAATCCAGCTGATGACACAAAAGAAAAATCATGCAGGAATTGTTGCATGGCTGCATGGGGAGAAGCCCTGCCTCTCCACTTGGCCAGCTGGACCCTGGGAACCTCCAACCACGAGATTATCTTCAACCCCCCACCCGCCCACCCCGCCATAGTGCGGTGTTCCCAGTACAGATGGATCACAAAGTCACTGTCCATTCTCCTGTACACCTGCTGTCGGCATAACTGCACAAAACACACATATGGATCCCATTTCCTGAAATTTTAAAAAATCCTTGTTATCGGCAAGTTGAGCTCCACTGAGAGGCGCCAGTACAGTTACTCATCTACACTCCAGTGTACTGTTTAGTCATTCCCTGACATGAATCCTTTAACCTTCAGTTACAATTCATCCGAAAACTGCCTTTGCTGCCCTGCGTTAGGTAAATTATAAGCATGAATTGGCTAGTGGTAAATGCAATTTACTTCAGTCTAGATTAGAGGACAGTACTGAACTAATGAAAACAAATTAAATGTGACATTCGATTGATGCAGGAATATGGCAAATGTAATTATCCCAGGGGAAAAGAGAATGAAACAAACTGAAAGAGGCCTGTTTATTGAAAGGTGACAGTTTGAAAAATAAATTATTTTACTACTTCTGTGGAATGTACAGGCAGATTTATCTCCTTAATTACTTTTATTTCTGATTCACTATTTAACACAGTCAGTATTTAACACTGCAGAGGGACAGAGAACAGAGATTGCTGGAAATGTGCAGCAGAATCTGAGGGAGAAAACCCCTCTGACTGGGGTTCACACACACACCGAGTGTTAAGCTGTTACTGGGGTTAGTTACTGGGGCTAACAGGCTTCTGGGCTCTGCTCACAGGGCACATTGTCCTAAACTCAGCTCAGCACCAACAAATCTAAACCACTCCTTGGGCTCGGACTTAATAAAGGAGAGTTTTCATAGAATGATAAACATTATAGCACAGAGGGAGGCCATTCGGCCCATCGAGCCTGTGCCGGCTCTTTGAAAGAGCTCTCCAATCAGTCCCACTCCCCCTGCTCTTTCCCCACAGCCCTGTAAATTTTTCCCCTTCAAATATTTATCCAATTCCCTTTTGAAAGTTACTATTGAATCGGCTTCCACCGCCCTTTCAGGCAGCGCGTTCCAGATCACAGCAACTCGCCGCGTAAAAATTCTCCTCATCTCCCCTCTGGTTCTTTTGCCAATCACCTTCAATCTGTGTCCTCTGGTTACCGACCCTCCTGCCACTGGAAACAGTTTCTCTTTATTTACTCTATCAAAACCCTTCATGATTTTGAACACCTCGATTAAATCTCCTCTTAACCTTCTCGGATCTAAAGAGAACAACCCCAGCTTCTCCAGTCTCTCCACCTAACTGAAGTCCCTGATCCCTGGTACCATTCTCATAAATCTCTGCTCCACTCTCTCTAAGGCCTTGACATCCTTCCTAAAGTGTGGTGCCCAGAATTGGACACAATACTCCAGCTGGGGCCGCACCAGTGTTTTAGAAAGGATTAGCGTAACTTCTTTGCTTTGGTACACTATTTTTGGTGCCTCTATTTATAAAGCCAAGGATCCCGTATGCCTTTTCAACAGCTTCTTAACTTGTCCTGCCACCTTCAAAGACTCGTGCACGCATACCCCCAGCTCTCTCTGTTGCTGCACCCACTTTAATTTGTACCCTTTAGTTTATATTGCCTCTCCTCATTCTTCCTACCAAAATGCATCACTTCACACTTTTCTGGGTTAAATTTAATTTGCCATGTGTCTGCCCATTTCACCAGTCTGTCTGTGTCCTCCTGAAGTCTGTTACTGTCCTCCTCACTATTTACTACATTTCCGAATTTCATATCATCTGCACACTTTGACATGATGCCCTGTATACCCAAGTCCAGGTCATTAATATCTATCAAAAAGAGCAGTGGTCCCGACACCGACCCCTGGGGCTGCTAGGAGAATCATGCTCCATTCCAGCAGACTCCCGGGCAATCCGGGAGAGTTAGCAACCCTATCGCTCACTCAGTGCCCAGTCAACAACGCACTGGGGGTAAAATTGGGCCATGTAGTGCCCGTTTTTCAGGCGCTATGCTATGCGTCCTCCTAAGGCCCCAAAATGGTGGGCCGGAAGCGTGCGGACTCTTCCGACTGGCTCTACGCTGCGCTGTGGACCTGACCAACTCTGTCCGCTCTATCCAAATACTGACGGGCCTGCTGAGTGTTGGCCGCAGTCTCTGCTTCAGATTGCAGCATTTGTGTTTCTTCTCTCTACGCATCTAAAAACAGAGAGAGTAGCAGGACCTTTCAGCATCTGTCTCCTGTGTGCTTTGGTGGTGTTGGAGACAAGGATAATTGCATCACTGCCCAGGGCGAATCATTTTCCCTGTGTGTGATACACATCCTGCACAGTGTTTGTGGCAGTGCAGAGTGCGTCTGCTTCACTGAGAACTTGCCCAGTGACCCGCACGCTGAAACCAACGCGAAGCTGGTAAAACAGGCCAAGGAAGGAGCGAGTCTGAAAACTCCCTGGAGGATAATGGCTCTCAAACCTGCACCATCATGGCAATAGAGATGGTTAACACTTCCTTACCTGTGATGATCCGATTCATTTGCTAGCTTTTTGCGTCTCTACTGAGAGTGTTTTGGCCTGTGTGTAGTGACTGAGTTGTGCCGTTTCACCCCTAGGGTATAAGTGGAACAGCGGAGGACTAACACTTCTGTGAAATGCTTTTGATATTCACTTGTCAGGTGAATATTATTCAGCTGTTAGCTGTGACTCAATGGGTAGCACCCTCGCCTCTGAGTCAGAGGTCGTGGGTTCGCATCCCACTCCAGAGTCTTCAGCCCACAATCCAGGCTGACACTCCTAGTGCAGTACTGAGGGAGTGCTGCACTGTCGGAGGGTCAGTACTGAGGGAGCGCTGCACTGTCGGAGGGGCAGTACTGAGGGAGCGCTGCACTGTCGGAGGGTCAGTACTGAGGGAGCGCTGCACTGTCGGAGGGGCAGTACTGAGGGAGAGCTGCACTGTCGGAGGGTCAGTACTGAGGGAGCGCTGCACTGTCGGAGCGGCAGTACTCAGGGAGCGCTGCACTGTCGGAGGGGCAGTACTGAGGGAGAGCTGCACTGTCGGAGGGTCAGTACTGAGGGAGCGCTGCACTGTTGGAGGGTCAGTACTGAGGGAGCGCTGCACTGTCGGAGGGTCAGTACTGAGGGAGCGCCGCACTGTCGGAGGGACAGTACTGAGGGAGCGCCGCACTGTTGGAGGGGCAGTACTGAGGGAGCGCCGCACTGTCGGAGAGTCAGTACTGAGGGAGTGCTGCACTGTCGGAGGGTCAGTACTGAGGGAGCGCCGCACTGTCGGAGGGACAGTACTGAGGGAGCGCTGCACTGTCGGAGGGGCAGTACTGAGGGAGCGCCGCACAGTCGGAGGGGCAGTACTGAGGGAGTGCCGCACTGTCGGAGGCGCGGTACTGAGGGAGCGCTGTACTGTCGGAGGGGCAGTACTGAGGGAGTGCCGCACTGTTGGAGGTGCAGTACTGAGGGAGCGCTGCACTGTCGGAGGGGCAGTACTGAGGGAGCGCTGCACTGTTGGAGGGGCGGTACTGAGGGAGCGCTGCACTGTCAGAGGGGCAGTACTGAGGGAGCGCCGCACTGTCGGAGGGGCAGTACTGAGGGAGTGCTGCACTGTCGGAGGGGCGGTACTGAGGGAGCGCCGCACTGTCGGAGGGGCAGTACTGAGGGGGCGATGCACTGTCGGAGGGGCAGTACTGAGGGAGCGCTGCACTGTCGGAGGGGCAGTACTGAGGAAGCGACGCACTGTCGGAGGGGCAGTACTGAGGGAGCGCTGCACTGTCGGAGGGGCAGTACTGAGGGAGTGCTGCACTGTCGGAGGGGCAGTACTGAGGGAGCGCTGCACTGTCGGAGGATCAGTTCTCAGGGAGCGCCGCACTGTTGGAGGGTCAGTACTGAGGGAGCGCTGCACTGTCGGAGGGGCAGTACTGAGGGAGCACTGCCCTGTCAGAGGGGCAGTACTGAGGGAGTGCTGCACTGTCGGAGGATCAGTACACAGGGAGCGCCGCACTGTTGGAGGGTCAGTACTGAGGGAACGCTGGACTGTTGGAGGGGCAGTACTGAGGGAGCGCTGCACTGTTGTAGGGTCAGTACTGAGGGAGTGCTGCGCTGTCGGAGGGGCAGTACTGAGCGAGTGCTGCACTGTCGGAGGATCAGTACTGAGGGAGTGCTGCACTGTCGGAGGGGCAGTACTGAGGGAGCGCCGCACTGTTGGAGGGGCAGTACTGAGAGAGCGCCACACTGTCGGAGGGGCGGTACTGAGGGAGCGCTGCACTGTTGGAGGGTCAGTACTGAGGGAGCGCTGCACTGTGGGAGGGTCAGTACTGAGAGAGCGCCGCACTGTCGGAGGGGCAGTACTGAGGGAGCGCCGCACTGTCGGTGGGGCAGTACTGAGAGAGCGCCGCACTGTCGGAGGGGCAGTACTGAGGGAACGCTGCACTGTGGGAGGGTCAGTACTGAGAGAGCGCCGCACTGTTGGAGGGGCAGTACTGAGGGAGTGCTGCACTGTCGGAGGGGCAGTACTAAAGGAGTGCTGCACTGTCGGAGGGGCAGTACTGAGGGAGCGCTGCACTGTGGGAGGGGCAGTACTGAGGGAGTGCTGCAGTGTCGGAGGGGCAGTACTGAGGGAGCGCTGCACTGTCGGAGGGGCAGTACTGAGGGAGTGCTGCACTGTTGGAGGGGCAGTACTGAGGGAGCGCTGCACTGTCGGAGGGGCAGTACTGAGGAAGCGACGCACTGTCGGAGGGGCAGTACTGAGGAAGCGACGCACTGTCGGAGGGGCAGTACTGAGGGAGTGCTGCACTGTTGGAGGGGCAGTACTGAGGGAGCGCTGCACTGTCGGAGGGGCAGTACTGAGGGTGTCTGTAGAACCAGCAGATCCAAAGGATTTTTTTAAATGGCAAAAAGCTATGTAGTCGGGACATTAAGCGGTAAAAGCTGAACCTTCAGTTCTGTCTGGCACTGTACTGCTCCTGCATCTCAGTGTCAGCTCCTGTACTTACACAAGGTGAAAGGGATAGGCCGGGTAATTAGACGCCAGTTAGTCTCACCTCAGGAGTAGGGAAATTGTAGAGATTATAATAGGGACATTAGTGCACATGGAGGAAGACAATGGGGTAATCAAGAAAAGTCAGCGTGGGTTTGTAAAGGGCAGGCCATGCTTGGCTGATTTAATACAGTTCTTTAAGGAACTTATCAAATGTACAAATGAAGAGAACGCAGTGGAAAAGACGAAATTTAGACTTTCAAAAAGCAGTTGATAAAGTGTCACATAAAAGACTTTGGTGTTAAAGGTAAAGTGTTGTGTGGATGGAAAGCTGGCTGAAGGAGTGGAAGCAGCGAGGAGGGGTATATGGGCATTTTTTGGATTGGCAAGATGTAGCTAGTGTTTGGCTCCAGTGACCTGTGTTGGGACCTCTCTTCTCTCCATGTCCATTCCTGATTTGTATCTGGCTTTCCCACACCAGGAGGCCCCTCAACACTGCTGTTGTTCTCTGAGCAGATTCCTGCCTATTTTCCCTCTTCCCCCAAAAAGCTATTGAGGCTGGGGGGGTGAATTGAAAATTTCCGATCTGAGATGGATAGATTTTTATTAGGCAAGGGTATTAAGGCGGGTGGATGGAGGTAAGATACAGATCGCCCATGATCTAACTGAATGGCGGAACAGGCTGGAGGGGCTGAATGGCCTCCTCCTGTTCGGATGTTCCTCTCCCAAATTGTCCCCATGAACTCCACTGCGCTAACTGGATTGAAAGGGGTGAACACTGCACTCGTCCCATCAATGCTGCCCGATTGATGCTGGGAAGCAACACTCAAGCTGGAAGAGATGGGGTGCCCATTCCCATCTTCTCCCAATGCCCCAGTTGATTTAGACAAGATTCAAAGCCCCAGAGAATGTTGATCGATACCGAGGGTGGACCTCAGACCTGCTGCGTGCGAATCAACCTCTAATGTCGGTATCAGGTCACCGGAAGATCATTGATTGGGAAATAATGGCACACGCGGGGCTGCGAGCGCTGCTGTAAGTGGGGGGTGAGTAGAGCTCAACGATAAACCAGGAGATGTTTTCTTCAACAATTGAAATTAGAAAAAAGGATGACACTAAGACGCATCTATCGAACTCCAGGCATCAAATCTGTCAAATCTGATGGATGGTAGACACAGGGTGAATTTTATTGGTGTACAATTAAAGTCAGTGAATACCTGTGACTGGAGAATTACTGGAGAGAATTCTCTTGCTGGGTATATAAAGCACAATGGGAAGTGTTGAGTTGGTCATGCATGATTTTAAGACAATCTGAAGTACTCATTGTGCCAAAGAGGAAAAAGAACAAAAGATTCATGTCCTTGAGTCTGTTACTGAATGAGAATGAGCTCCTGGAGGTGTCAGTAACTAGTCGGACAGACTTTCACACCAATCTGCTCGGACCAAGAGCGACTCTAAGATCCACATTCAGTCTGTCATGGAAAACAATGTGCTGGCATTGCAGGATACTTGGCCAACACTACCCGCTCACGCTCGACAAAATCTAGCTTCAGGCTTGTCAACTTTTGGAATACCCTGGAGATAGTAGAGTTGAGCATAGGATAGATGCACTCAAACATAGTTGTGATATCTTAGCTTATTTATCATATTTACACAGGATATTTTTGTTAAGCTTGAAAGCTTGTTTACAGAGGGGTCCCTACCTAATAAACACAGAGTACAGGAGACAAAGTAACTACAACACAGGTCGACATGGTGCAATCTTCGTATCGGATGTATGAAGTGGTCGCTGCGTGGCTCTTTGAGCATCGTGTCTACGGCAGCCTCTAATGGCAGTGTCTCAGAGGGGCAGCACTGAGGGAGCGCTGCACTGTCGGAGGGGCAGTACTGAGGGAGTGCTGCACTGTCGGAGGGGCAGTACTGAGGGAGTGCTGCACTGTCGGAGGGGCAGTACTGAGGGAGTGCCGCACTGTTGGAGGGGCAGTACTGAGGGAGTGCTGCACTGTCGGAGGGGCAGTACTGAGGGAGTGCTGCACTGTCAGAGGGGCAGTACTGAGGGAGCGCTGCACTGTCGGAGGGGCAGTACTGAGGGAGTGCTGCACTGTCGGAGGGGCAGTACTGAGGGAGTGCTGCACTGTCGGAGGGGCAGTACTGAGGGAGTGCCGCACTGTTGGAGGGTCAGTACTGAGGGAGTGCTGCACTGTCGGAGGGGCAGTACTGAGGGAGCGCTGCACTGTCGGAGGGGCAGTACTGAGGGAGTGCTGCACTGTCGGAGGGGCAGTACTGAGGGAGTGCTGCACTGTCGGAGGGTCAATTCTGAGGGAGTGCCGCACTGTTGGAGGGGCAGTACTGAGGGAGCGCCGCACTGTCGGAGGGACAGTAATGAGGGAACGCTGCACTGTTGGAGGGGTAGTACTGAGGGAGTGCTGCACTTTCGGAGGGGCAGTACTGAGGGAGAGCTGCACTGTCGGAGGGACAGTAATGAGGGAGCGCTGCACTGTCGGAGGGGCAGTACTGAGGGAGAGCTGCACTGTCGGAGGGACAGTAATGAGGGAGCGCTGCACTGTTGGAGGGGCAGTACTGAGGGAGCGCTGCACTGTCGGAGGGGCAGTACTGAGGGAGAGCTGCACTGTCAGAGGGACAGTAATGAGGGAGCGCCGCACTGTCGGAGGGGCAGTACTGAGGGAGCACTGCACTGTCGGAGGAGCAGTACTGAGGGAGCGCTGCACTGTTGGAGGGGCAGTACTGAGGGAGCGCTGCACTGTCGGAGGGGCAGTACTGTGGGAGCGCTGCAATGTCGGAGGGGCAGTACTGAGGGAACGCTGCACTGTCGGAGGGGCAGTACTGAGGGAGTGCTGCACTGTCGGAGGGGCAGTACTGAGGGAGAGCTGCACTGTCGGAGGGACAGTAATGAGGGAGCGCTGCACTGTTGGAGGGGCAGTACTGAGGGAGCGCTGCACTGTCGGAGGGACAGTAATGAGGGAGAGCTGCACTGTCGGAGGGGCAGTACTGAGGGAGAGCTGCACTGTCGGAGGGACAGTAATGATGGAGCGCTGCACTGTCGGAGGGGCAGTACTGAGGGAGCGCTGCACTGTCGGAGGGGCAGTACTGAGGGAGAGCTGCACTGTCGGAGGGACAGTAATGAGGGAGCGCTGCACTGTCGGAGGGGCAGTACTGAGGGAGCGCTGCACTGTTGGAGGGGCAGTACTGAGGAAGCGCTGCACTGTCGGAGGGTCAGTACTGAGGGAGCGCTGCACTGTCGGAGGGTCAATTCTGAGGGAGTGACGCACTGTTGGAGGGTCAGTACTGAGGGAGTGCTGCACTGTCGGAGGGGCAGTACTGAGGGAGAGCTGCACTGTCGGAGGGACAGTAATGAGGGAGCGCTGCACTGTTGGAGGGTCAGTACTGAGGGAGCGCTGCATTGTCGGAGGGACAGTAATGAGGGAGCGCTGCACTGTCGGAGGGGCAGTACTGAGGGAGCGCTGCACTTTCGGAGGGGCAGTACTGAGGGAGAGCTGCACTGTCGGAGGGACAGTAATGAGGGAGCGCTGCACTTTCGGAGGGGCAGTACTGAGGGAGAGCTGCACTGTCGGAGGGGCAGTACTGAGGGAGAGCTGCACTGTCAGAGGGACAGTAATGAGGGAGCGCTGCACTTTCGGAGGGGCAGTACTGAGGGAGCGCTGCACTGTCGGAGGGGCAGTACTGAGGGAGAGCTGCACTGTCAGAGGGACAGTAATGAGGGAGCGCCGCACTGTCGGAGGGGCAGTACTGAGGGAGCACTGCACTGTCGGAGGAGCAGTACTGAGGGAGCGCTGCACTGTTGGAGGGGCAGTACTGAGGGAGCGCTGCACTGTCGGAGGGGCAGTACTGTGGGAGCGCTGCAATGTCGGAGGGGCAGTACTGAGGGAGAGCTGCACTGTCAGAGGGACAGTAATGAGGGAGCGCCGCACTGTCGGAGGGGCAGTACTGAGGGAGCACTGCACTGTCGGAGGAGCAGTACTGAGGGAGCGCTGCACTGTCGGAGGGGCAGTACTGAGGGAGTGCTGCACTGTCGGAGGGGCAGTACTGAGGGAGAGCTGCACTGTCGGAGGGGCAGTACTGAGGGAGAGCTGCACTGTCAGAGGGACAGTAATGACGGAGCGCTGCACTTTCGGAGGGGCAGTACTGAGGGAGCGCTGCACTGTCGGAGGGGCAGTACTGAGGGAGAGCTGCACTGTCAGAGGGACAGTAATGAGGGAGCGCCGCACTGTCGGAGGGGCAGTACTGAGGGAGCACTGCACTGTCGGAGGAGCAGTACTGAGGGAGCGCTGCACTGTTGGAGGGGCAGTACTGAGGGAGCGCTGCACTGTCGGAGGGGCAGTACTGTGGGAGCGCTGCAATGTCGGAGGGGCAGTACTGAGGGAACGCTGCACTGTCGGAGGGGCAGTACTGAGGGAGTGCTGCACTGTCGGAGGGGCAGTACTGAGGGAGAGCTGCACTGTCGGAGGGACAGTAATGAGGGAGCGCTGCACTGTTGGAGGGGCAGTACTGAGGGAGCGCTGCACTGTCGGAGGGACAGTAATGAGGGAGAGCTGCACTGTCGGAGGGGCAGTACTGAGGGAGAGCTGCACTGTCGGAGGGACAGTAATGATGGAGCGCTGCACTGTCGGAGGGGCAGTACTGAGGGAGCGCTGCACTGTCGGAGGGGCAGTACTGAGGGAGAGCTGCACTGTCGGAGGGACAGTAATGAGGGAGCGCTGCACTGTCGGAGGGGCAGTACTGAGGGAGCGCTGCACTGTTGGAGGGGCAGTACTGAGGAAGCGCTGCACTGTCGGAGGGTCAGTACTGAGGGAGCGCTGCACTGTCGGAGGGTCAATTCTGAGGGAGTGACGCACTGTTGGAGGGTCAGTACTGAGGGAGTGCTGCACTGTCGGAGGGGCAGTACTGAGGGAGAGCTGCACTGTCGGAGGGACAGTAATGAGGGAGCGCTGCACTGTTGGAGGGTCAGTACTGAGGGAGCGCTGCATTGTCGGAGGGACAGTAATGAGGGAGCGCTGCACTGTCGGAGGGGCAGTACTGAGGGAGCGCTGCACTTTCGGAGGGGCAGTACTGAGGGAGAGCTGCACTGTCGGAGGGACAGTAATGAGGGAGCGCTGCACTTTCGGAGGGGCAGTACTGAGGGAGAGCTGCACTGTCGGAGGGACAGTAATGAGGGAGTGCTGCACTGTCGGAGGGGCAGTACTGAGGGAGCGCTGCACTGTCGGAGGGGCAGTACTGAGGGAGAGCTGCACTGTCGGAGGGACAGTAATGAGGGAGCGCTGCACTGTTGGAGGGGCAGTACTGAGGGAGCGCTGCACTGTCGGAGGGTCAATTCTGAGGGAGTGACGCACTGTCGGAGGGGCAGTACTGAGGGAGCGCTGCACTGTTGGAGGGGCAGTACTGAGGGAGCGCTGCACTGTCGGAGGGGCAGTACTGCGGGAGCGCTGCAATGTCGGAGGGGCAGTACTGAGGGAGCGCTGCACTGTCGGAGGGGCAGTACTGAGGGAGCGCTGCATTGTTGGAGGGGCAGTACTGAGGGAGCGCTGCACTGTCGGAGGGGCAGTACTGCGGGAGCGCTGCAATGTCGGAGGGGCAGTACTGAGGGAGCGCTGGACTGTCGGAGGGGCAGTACTGAGGGAGCGCTGCACTGTCGGAGGGGCAGTACTGCGGGAGCGCTGCACTGTCGGAGGGGCAGTACTCAGGGAGCGCCGCACTGTTGGAGGTTCATTACTGAAGGAGTGCTGCACTGTCGGAGGGTCAGTACTCAGGGAGCGCCGCACTGTTGGAGGGGCAGTACTGAGGGAGCGCTGCACTGTCGGAGGGGCAGTACTGAGGGAGCGCTGTACTGTCGGAGGGGCAGTACTGAGGGAGCGCTGCACTGTCGGAGGGGCAGTACTGAGGGAGCACGGCACTGTCGGAGGGACAGTACTGAGGGAGATGCCATCTTTGGATGAGACGTTAAACCGAGGCCATGTCTGCCCTATCAGTTGGAGGTAGAAGATCCCACCGCATTATTGTGAAGAAGTGCTGGGGAGTTCTCCCCGGTGTCCTGGCCAATACATATCTCTCAACTAACATCACAGAAACAGATGTTGTGGTCATTATTGCATTGCTGTTTGTGGAAGCTTGTGGGCACAGATTGTTTGTTGCGTTTACTCTATTACAACAGTGACTACACTTCCAGAAGTACTTCATTGGCTGAGAAGCGCTTAAGGACACCCTGAGGTTGTGAAACATTCACCACCTTAAACATTCACTTCCTCCACCACCGGCGCACCGTGGCTGCAGTGTGTACCATCTACAAGATGCACTGCAGCAACTCACCAAGGCTTCTTCGGCAGCACCTCCCAAACCCGCGACATCTACATGGCAGCAGGCGCATGGGAACACCACCACCTCCAAGTTCCCCTCCAAGTCACACACCATCCTGACTTAGAAATATATCGCCGATCCTTCATCTTCGCTGGGTCAAAATCCTGGAACTCCCTCCCTAACAGCACTGTGGGAACACCCTCACCACACGGACTGCAGCGGTTCAAGAAGGCGGCTCACCACCACCTTCTCCAGGGAGACTAGGGTTGGGCAATAAATGCTGGCCTTACCAGCGACGCCCACATCCCAGGAATGTATAAAAAATGGCGCAATATAAATTCAACTTTCTCTTCTTTACTTTTGATGATTTGTTCCTGTGATGTTAGTGGCACTGACGGGGCCGTCTTTATTTGCTGTCCCTAGTTGCCCTGAGGGCATTAAGGCCTGGAGGCAACTCCGTTGTTGCAAATCGGAAGTTGCACCTAAGATTGCACCCATTTTGCCGATGTCTGTTACGCCCGAGTTACCCCCCAATCTCATTAGAATACGCCCGGCTTAAGATGGGCGTAAATCAGAGTAAACAATCGGGGCCGAGGAAACTCCGAACCCACACCAGGAGATTTCTGCTTTAAGTATGAAATGTAAAGTTTCACCTCATTTCACCATCAGTCCGGCCCATCAGGCCCAGCGTGTTCAGGAGCCTGCAGTCAGGGAAAGCTTTTCAATTTTTAATGTGACATATTTATGCCCTAAAAATACATTAAAAGAAACAGAAAACACAAAGTCTCAGTGGGGATAAATATTTAAAAATGCCACAAAAATTGCAATTAAAAGTTCAGAAGAATGACTTTCTTTTCTGCTGCGCCTAAACTCTGGTCGCAATGTCGAGAGACCCGCGAACCGGCGCGATCGGAGGAGACTCGTGTCCAAGACTCGAGGGGCACGGCCCGTTTTCAGGGGCGCATTTTGGGGGCTAACTTCCAGCTGTGCCCAAGGAGGAAACTCCAGGTCCCGTGATTGGAGACAGAGGGACAGACTCGTTGGCCAATATCGCTCCCAAGTGGTTCTGTGGTACAATCCTCACTAAAGCTGGCACTACCTTGTCCTGGGCCGTTAAGGTGTCGAATCCCCCAGCCCTCAGTAAGTGGAGCATTCAGCGCTCAAATGATGCCGTTTTATTTCTTTTCTTCCTTTTGTCTGCTGTTGCCAAGGTAATTAAAGGTGACAGCAGTTGTAAGGCAAAGGAAGTGTCCAACAATTCTCATCCACGTATAATGCTTTAAAGATTAAAACAGCCTACAACACAGCATTCATACTTCCAGCTGAACATTTCAACATATAAACACAGAGACCACAGGCTGCAGTTACAGTCAACAGTTATCCAATTAATTGGCTGTAAATCAAGCCAATTCCATCATGGCTGCTGAATTCACCACATCAATCTTACAGCGCGGAAGGAGGCCACTCGGCCCATCGTGCCTGTGCCGGCTCTTTGGTCGCGCTCTCCAATGAGTCCCATTCCCCCGCTCTCTCCCCGTAGCCCTGCAGATTTTTTCCCTTCTAGTATTTATCCGATTCCCATTTGAAAGTTACTATTGAATCTGCTTCCACCGCCCTTTCAGGCAGGAATTGTATTGTAATTAGTTATACACAATGATGCTAATAGCTGCAAGAGAGTTTAATCGAACTGTTTGATTCTCTTCAGGTGTTCCTCAGACTCCTGTAATAAGTGGCTTCAAAGGACCAGTCAATGAAGGAGACTTGGTGGAACTAACCTGCACCACGATTGGAAGCAAGCCAGCGGCTCACATCCGATGGTTCAAGGGGGATAATGAGATCCGAGGTAAACTTCTTTAAGTACGCCAGTAAAATGTTGTACTCCGTTGCATAGTTTTGCCGCTTTTCCATTTGCGATGGGAGTTCACTCCGACCTCGGCCAACGTGGCTCTCAAGTTGCCAGTCGGTATGTTGGGTGAGCCGGGACCTTTCCTCTTGCTCGCTGTGCGGTCAAGGGCAGGACCGCTAGTTCCTGCCCAACTCTCCAGGCCAGGCCAAGGTCAGAATTCGACAAAGGGGAACCGTGGGCATGACTGGCGATAGCGAATCGACCGCCTGAGGTATTCCACCTTTGATTTTCTTTTCAATTGACTTCTGCGGAAGGGAAAAATCGGGCGGGCGGGGAGCAAAACAAACGGCTGATTCGCTATCGCCCGTTCTCTGCCAGTTTCACCGCCCGCTATCCCAGCACTGGAGCACCAACACACTGCACCCTGCACCTGCTTACTTGTCGCTATTAGCTATACTGGATCCTCTCCCATTCTGTTAAATGTGACGCAGTAGCGGCATTTTTGCAGCCTTTATATTTTTTCTCAGCTGCTCTGGGAACTAATGCTGTCATTGTGAGTCACGGGGGCGGGATTGCCGAGCTTATCAACACCTCCCGAGTAGCGTCAGTACCACCCCGTCACTGAGAGACCGCCTGAAGGGGATGTCGAGGATCCTGGCTCCCTCTTATTTACCAGTTATTTCTGTCCTCACAGGTGATTGGAACTGAAAGTTATACTTCCTCCGGTGCCCTGGTGTCACGGTAACCGCAGCAACCGATGGGCTGGTGTCACGGTTATCGCAGCAACCGACGGGTTGGTGTCACGGTTACCGGAACACCCGATGGGCTGGTGTCACGGTTACTGGAACACCCGATGGGCTGGTGTCACGGTTACTGGAACACCCGATGGGCTGGTGTCACGGTTACTGGAACACCCGATGGGCTGGTGTCACGGTTACTGGAACACCCGATGGGCTGGTGTCACGGTTACTGGAACACTCGATGGGCTGGTGTCACGGTTATCGCAGCAACCGATGGGCTGGTGTCACGGTTACTGGAACACCCGATGGGCTGGTGTCACGGTTACTGGAACACCCGATGGGCTGGTGTCACGGTTACTGGAACACCCGATGGGCTGGTGTCACGGTTACTGGAACACCCGATGGGCTGGTGTCACGGTTACTGGAACACCCGATGGGCTGGTGTCACGGTTACTGATGGGCTGCCTGCTGCAATGTTTTGTTGAATTCGGTTTCCATTTAATAAAAGAAATTGTCAGTGTAATGTGAAGCAGAAGTTTAATTCAGTGCTTTTAAAAAAAAACAATTCTCTGGGTTATGAAAAGTATGTTATTTCTTCGTTCTCCCGGGGTTAATGAAAATATTAAAATTGATATCTAGCAATAACATCAAGCCACTCTGAGCAAAGGCACTTGGCTGAAGTTGTATGGGTCAGCTGAAGACATGCATTTTCTTCAATTCCCTGAAGTTCCAGGTTGCTGGAGCTCTACCACAGAGTTCCATCGAAAGTAATAAAGCAGGAACATATATTATTGATATTGATGTACCATATATCAGTCTCGATTCTGCGTGCATTGCCAGCCCTCAGTAATCTCATCTCACGGCCCAACCAGGACCAGTTACACAGCCAGAGCGCTCAGCCCTGGGACCGGTCGGGTGACGCTACAGGTTCGGGGTTCCTGGATAACTTTCCAAAATTGGTGATAAGATTCCTGAGACACAATATGTAAAAAATCTGATGCACGTTGTGATACTGCTGGACCTGCCAAATCCCATCTGGCTGGCCCATTCTCCAAGTGTGAGTCTCGACAGTGAGAGGTGTACGCCTGATCGACCAAAGGAGGCATCGCAGCCCGCTCCTGCCCTCACACACACACACACACACACACAAGCTGGGTCGTGACCAGGAGCAGGAGTCCTGCCTGAGTTTCTCCCCTCCAGCCAGGGTTCTGCCCCGATCAGTACCGAGTTAGTGGCTCCCGCTGGTGGTTAGCCCACTCTCACAGTTCCACAGCAACCCACCTCAAATAACACTTTTAAAAAGCCAATCTGGGAAACAGTGCAGGTCAGAACTCAGAGAGAGTCTGTAAACTGATTGCTTTGGGCTCACACAGCAGCTGCAAGAGCCACTTTCTGACGAGTTAGATTTAACTGTCACTCAAACTGTGCCTTAAAAACAAAATAAATGATCCTAATTTACTCCCTGCAGAGTTTGTGATGCTGCACTTCTCTTCGCTCTCACTTCCTGCTAAGCAATGCTAAGGACCCATACTTCCCTCCTGTAAAATACTAGGCTATACCTAGGGCTTGGTGGCATATATCATATCCATACACACTCAAACTCACTCAAACACAGACACTGACACACACACACACACAGACACACCAAACACACACACACACAGACACACCAAACACACACACACACACACCAAACACACACACACAGACACACCAAACACACACACACAGACACACTCAAACACAGACACACAGACACACTCAAACACACACACACACAGACACACTCAAACACACACACACACAGACACACTCAAACACACAGACACACAGACACACCAAACACACACACACACAGACACACTCAAACACACACACACAGACACACCAAACACACACACAGACACACACACCAAACACACACACACACACACCAAACACACAGACACACCAAACACACACACACAGACACACTCAAACACAGACACACAGACACACCAAACACACACACAGACACACACACCAAACACACAGACACACAGACACACCAAACACACACACACTCAAACACAGACACACAGACACACTCAAACACACACACACAGACACACTCAAACACACACACACAGACACACCAAACACACACACACACAGACACACTCAAACACACACACACAGACACACTCAAACACACACACACACACACACTCAAACACACACACACACACACACTCAAACACACACACACACACACACACTCAAACACACACACACAGACACTCAAACACACACACACACACACACAGACACACTCAAACACACACACACACAGACACTCAAACACACACACACACACTCAAACACACACACACACACTCAAACACACAGACACACACACTCAAACACACACACACACACTCAAACACACAGACACACACACTCAAACACACAGACACACACACTCAAACACACAGACACACACACTCAAACACACACAGACACACTCAAACACACACACTCAAACACAGACACACAGACACACTCAAACACACACACACAGACACACTCAAACACACACACACACACTCAAACACACACACACACACACACTCAAACACAGACACACTCAAACACAGACACACAGACACACTCAAACACAGACACACAGACACACACACACACACACACACACACTCAAACACACACACACACACTCAAACACACACACACACACACTCAAACACAGACACACACACACACTCAAACACACACACACACACACACTCAAACACAGACACACACACACACTCAAACACAGACACACTCAAACACAGACACACAGACACACTCAAACACAGACACACAGACACACTCAAACACAGACACACAGACACACTCAAACACAGACACACAGACACACTCAAACACAGACACACAGACACACTCAAACACAGACACAGACACACACTCAAACACAGACACACACACACACTCAAACACAGACACACCAAACACACACACACACACACACACACACACACACACACTTATATACTCACACACACAATTGCCTGTACACATACACGTTTGATTGGCACCCCATCCACCACCTTAAATAGTCACTCCCTCCACCACCGGCGTACCGTGGCTGCAGTGTGTACCATCTACAAGCTGCACTGCAGCAACTCGCCAAGGCTTCTTCGGCAGCACCTCCCAAACCCGCGACCTCTACAGGGCAGCAGGCGCATGGGAACACCACCACCTCCAAGTTTCCCTCCAAGTCACACACCATCCTGACTTAGAAATATATCGCCGATCCTTCATCGTCGCTGGGTCAAAATCCTGGAACTCCCTCCCTAACAGCACTGTAGGAGCACCTTCACCACACGGACTGCAGCGGTTCAAGAAGGCGGCTCACCACCACCTTCTCAAGGGCAATTGGGGATGGGCAATAAATGCTGGCCTTGCCAGCGACACCCACACCCCAGGAACGAATTAAAAAAAATTACCACAATGGTCACACACCAGGGTGTGTACACACACTGTGGCACATTCAGAATTCTAGTCCCATTTCTTGTCAAGTCTTTTATTTAAAAGAGAAAAGCGAGCATACACGCACCGTGGTTGGGCTTCCATCACCAGCGTGGCCCGTGCCTGTGGAACGAATGCTGATGATGATCAGTTGGACCGTTTGGCTGTTTTAGGAATTGGACAACTCCAGGATCAGTGTCAAGCTTCTTCATGAACTGAAAACTGTTGTCCTTAAATACACAATCACGAGCGGTGCTGTCATCTAGTGGAGTGGCTTTGGTTTGGGCAAAGGTGAAAAGAAGTTCACAACTCCTGAGTTGTTAAAGGTTCTGCTGTTAACCGCCCGAAATCCCAGCAACTGAAAGCAGAGAGTGCTGGAACGTTGCATCAGATGGTGCAGCGTCCATCAGAGCGAGGCCACTCTGCTCAAACACCCTCCACTGCTGACAGACCTGCTCTTAGATTTCCGGCACTTTCTGGGGGTTTTTTAATCTCAACTTTCCAACTTTTGCAGTTTTCCTTTTTACCTGAAAAACTCGTCAAAATGCAACAAAGGAGTTAGCCAGGGCCTTGAGCAGCGCTAACGTCACTGTGTGGAATTAACCTGGGTTATTACAGCTTTATCTGTGCAGGCAGCACACTGGGGCACCGACAATGCTGCATGGCTGTCAGGAATGCAGCTTTGCATCTCTTCCAACGCTCTCCTGGCCGACCTCCCACCTCCCACCCTCCGTAAACTTCACCTCACTGACCTACACTGGCTCCCGGTCCGGCAACGCCTCGATTTAAAAATTCTCATCCTTGTTTTCAAATCCCTCCATGGCCTCGCCCCTTCCTATCTCTGTAATCTCCTCCAGCCCCACAACCCCCGAGATATCATCGCTCCTCTCATTCTGGCCTCTTGAGCATCCCCGATTTCCATCGCTCCACCATTGCCGGCCGGGCCCTGAGCTCTGGAATTCCCTCCCTAAACCTCTCCGCCTCTCTCTCCTCCTTAAAACCTACCTCTTTGACCAAGCTTTTGGTCACCTATCCTAATATCTCCTTATGTGGCTCGGTGTCAAATCCTGTCTGATAACATTCCTGTGAAGCGCCCTGGGAGGTTTTACTATGTTGAAGGCGCTATATAAATGCAGGTTGTTGTTGGTTCCCCTTGCTGCCGACTCCCTGATTGCTGCCATACTTTGGGGAGGTGGCAAAAGGCGGTCAGACAGCTGCCTTTGGGGGGAACGATATGGTAGAAGAATTCTCCCAGATACCAGCTGGGAACATCCTTTTGCCCGAGCCCTGGCAGTGATACCAGTGTAGTGTGCACCCTCTCAGCACAGTGTGTGGCACTGTGGTGCCGGAGGGGACAAAATTAGAAGATGATGTGTTCGTTTTCATTTTACTTTGTGGAGAAAAGCTTTATTTTCAATAATCTTTTCTGCAAATGTCAGGAATTTTGAATTGCTGATTTCATCAAAGCCTCACGGGACAGCCGTGCTCCATTGGTGGATGGAACCTTTCCTTGTGCAAGTGTTAATGACAGAGTATGTCTGGGGGATCCGGCTGATTCCGCACTTGTTCTGATTCAGAGTTTAGTGTGCAAGGAATGTGAACCCGAACTGATTCAGTCACAGGGCTCTAAAACCATGCTCCACCCTGTGCTCCTGAACACAGGGACCCCCAACCTCCCCCCACCTCGAGTCCTGCCACATCCCAGCACCCGTTCTCTGAGTGCTGTCAAACCGCAGGACCCTATCTCCTGGTTCTGTTGCTCCTGGTTCTGTTGCTCCTGGTTCTGTTGCTCCGGGTTCTGTTGCTCCTGGTTCTGTTGGGTTCTGTTGCTCCTGGTTCTGTTGTTCCGGGTTCTGTTGCTCCTGGTTCTGTTGGGTTCTGTTGCTCCTGGTTCTGTTGGGTTCTGTTGCTCCTGGTTCTGTTGCTCCGGGTTCTGTTGGGTTCTGTTGCTCCTGGTTCTGTTGCTCCGGGTTCTGTTGCTCCTGGTTCTGTTGAGTTCTGTTGCTCCGGGTTCTGTTGGATTCTGTTGCTTCTGTTGCTCCGGGTTCTGTTGGGTTCTGTTGCTCCTGGTTCTGTTGCTCCTGGTTCTGTTGAGTTCTGTTGCTCCGGGTTCTGTTGGATTCTGTTGCTTCTGTTGCTCCGGATTCTGTTGGGTTCTGTTGCTCCTGGTTCTGTTGCTCCGGATTCTGTTGGGTTCTGTTGCTCCTGGTTCTGTTGCTCCTGGTTCTGTTGGGTTCTGTTGCTCCGGGTTCTGTTGCTCCGGGTTCTGTTGCTCCTGGTTCTGTTGGGTTCTGTAGCTCCTGGTTCTGTTGGGTTCTGTTGCTCCTGGTTCTGTTGGGTTCTGTTGCTCCTGGTTCTGCAGGCTCCCTGTGGGTGTGCTGTTTCTGGTCAGTATTACCCTCTTGGTGCTGATATTGATGAGTATTTGCTGGTTCTATATATTCTCTCTTGGTGCACATGATAACGTAACAATAATGTACACGCTATGCTAGCTAACTTCACTGTCTCATCTTGTTTGACTTAAATGGACTAATTCCTATTCTTGTAGGTTCCCTGTTGGTTCTAGTCCTGTGCTGGGTTTGCCTTATTTTCACCTCTGAAGGTTTGCAGTGCCAGCTGTGGCTCAGTGGGTAGCACTCCAACCTCTGAGTCCAGTCCACTGAGCTCCAGTAATTGGCTCCATGAATACAGAACCCATTGCTATCAATACATGTTGATAACAGCCACTTAAGGAACACAGAGGAGTCTCCACACATCAGCGATTTATAATCTCATCCATGTAAGCAATCTATAAGATTATTTGATTTCATTATCTAAGCATAAAGTTAGCATTCTGCCTATTCTGTTCATTGAACTTCACTCTATTCAAATATTTATGACCTCTAAAGTCTGTTTTCTATTTATCTATCAATTTGCCATTCTATTAATCTCTCTAAATCTTGCTGTCTCTCTTTCCTTCCATTTTAATGCCTCGTTTCTATCTCTCAGGCTAAATCTATACATAAAATGATTGAAGATGTTCTAGCTCTGGAGGAGTGATGTATCTTAAATTGAACTTGCTGCACATCGAATGCTACAGGCGCCAACATGGTGTAAAACCAACTCTCTATTTTTAGCTGACCAAACTGCAATATCTCGACCTGGATTGAGCCAGTACCTGGCTCTGAGTCCCTCACTGCCTCAGTGACCCAAAAGCTCATGTCAAACTGCAGCCAAACCTTTTCAAAACCCCGTACAGGATTTTGTTGTCGAACTGCGTATGAGCAGAGTTTCCCCGGACACGCTCCCCACTTACCTCACCCCAGGAAGTATAGGCGGAGATCAGCAAGGGCCAAGGCTCAGGGACTCCCAAAACGATGCTAGAGACTGAAGACTGAAAGTCTTCTCTTTCATCGAATCTTACAGCACAGGAGGCCATTTGGCCCGTCGAGCCTGTGTCGGCTCTCTGCAAGAACACTTCAGCTAGTCCCACTCCCTGCGCCCTTTCCCCGTAGCCCTGCAAATTTTTTTCCTTCAGCTTCTTATCCAATTCCCTTTTGAAAACCACGATTGAGTCTGCCTCCACCACCCTTTCAGGCAGTGCGATCCAGATCCTAACCACTCGCTGCGTAAAAAAGTTTTTCTTGCGTCGTCTTTGGTTTTTCTGTCAATCACCTTAAATCTGTGTCCTCTGGTTCTCGACCCTTCCGCCAATGGGAACAGTTTCTCTCTATCTACTCTGTCCAGACCCCTCATGATTTTGAACACCTCTATCAAATCTCCTCTCAACCTTCTCTGCTTTAAGGAGAACAACCCCAGCTTCTCCAGTCTATCAACGTAACTGAAGTCCCTCATCCCTGGAATCATTCTCGTAAATCTTTTCTGCACCCTCTCCAAAGCCTTCACATCCTTCCTAAAGTGCGGTGCCCAGAATTGGACACAATACTCCAGTTGTGGCCGAACCAGTGTTTTATAAAGGTTCATCACAACTTCCTTGCTTTTGTACTCTATGCCTCTATTTATGAAGCCCAGGATCCCGTATGCTTTTTTAACCACTTTTTCAACCTGCCCTACCACCGTCAACGATTTGTGCACATATACCCCCAGGTCTCTCTGTTCATGCACCCCCTTTAGAATTGTACCCCTTAGTTTATATTGCCTCTCCTCGTTCTTCATACCAAAATGTATCACTTCGCACTTTTCTGTGCTAAACTTCAGCTGCCACGTGTCCGCCAATTTCACCAGCCTGTCCATGTCTTCCTGAAGTCTATCACTATCCTCCTCACTGTTCACTATACTTCCAAGTTTTGTGTCATCCGCAAATTTTGAAATAGTGCCCTGTACACCCAAGTCTAACATAGAAACATAGAAGATAGGAGCAGGAGTAGGCCATTCGGCCCCTCAAGCCTGCTCCGCCATTCAATGAGATCATGGCTGATCATCCAAATTCAGTACCCTGTCCCTGCTTTCTCCCAATATCCCTTGATCCCTTTAGCCTTAAGAACTATATCTAACTCCTTCTTGAATATATTTAATGATTTGGCCTCAACTGCCTTCTGTGGTAGAGAATTCCACAGGTTCACCACTCTCTGGGTGAAGAAATTCCTCCTCATCTCAGTCCTAAATGGCTTACCCCTTATCCTTCGACTGTGACCCCTGGTTCTGGACTCACCCGCCATCGGGAACATCCTTCCTGCATCTAGTCGGTCTAGTCCTGTTAGAATTTTATAAGTTTCAATGAGATCCCCTCTCATTCTTCTAAACTCTAGCGAGTATAAGCCTAATCGACCCAATCTCTCTTCATACGTCATCCCAGGTATCAGTCTGGTGAAACTTCGCTGCACTCCCTCCATGGCAAGAACATCCTTCCTCAGATAAGGTGACCAAAACTGCACACAATACTCAAGGTGTGGTCTCACCAAGGCCCTGTACAACTGCAGCAAGACATCCCTGCTCCTGTACTCGAATCCTCTCGCTGTGAAGGCCAACATACCATTTGCCTTCTTAACCGCCTGCTGCACCTGCATGCTTACCTTCAGCGACTGGTGCACAAGGACACCCAGGTCTCGTTGCACCTCCCCTTTTCTCAATCTATTGCCGTTCAGATAATAATCTGCCTTCCTGTTTTTGCCACCAAAGTGGATAACCTCACATTTATCCACATTATACTGCATCTGCCGTGCATTTGCCCACTCACCCAACCTGTCCAAATCATACTGGAGTTTCTCTGCATCCTCCTCACAGCACACTCGCCACCCCAGCTTTGTGTCATCTGCAAACTTGGAGATATTACATCTAGTTCCCTCGTCTAAATCATTAATATATATTGTGAATAGCTGGGGTCCTAGCACCGATCCCTGCGGTACCCCACTAGTCACTGCCTGCCACTCGGAAAAAGACCCGTTTATTCCAACTCTTTGCTTCCTGTCTGCCAACCAGTTCTCTATCCAAGTCAGTACCTTACCCCCAAATCCCATGTGCTTTAACTTTGCACGCTAATCTCTTATGCGGGGCCTTGTTGAAAGCCTTCTGAAAGTCCAAATAAACCACATCCACTGGTTCTCCCTTATTAATTCTACCAGTTACATCCTCAAAAAATTCCAGTAGATTTGTCAAGCATGATTTACCTTTTGTAAATCCATGTTGACTTTGTCTGATCCTGTCACTGTTTTCCAAGTGCTCTGCTATTACATCTTTTATAATGGACTCTAGCATTTCCCCCACTACCGATGTCAGGCTAACCGGTCTATAATTCCCCGTTTTCTCTCTACCACCTTTTTTGAATAGTGGGGTTACATTAGCTACCCTCCAATCCATGGGAACTGTTACAGAGTCTATAGAATTTTGGAAGATGACCAGCAATGCAGCTACTATTTCTAGGGCCACTTCCTTAAGTACCCTAGGATGTAGATTATCAGGCCCTGGGGATTTATCGGCCTTCAATCCCATCAATTTCCCTAACTCCATTTCCCTACAAATACTGATTTCATTCAGTTCCTCCGAAAGTGTGGTGCCCAGAATTGGACTCAAACCTCCAGCTGGGGCCTAACCAGTGTTTTATAAAGGTTTAGCCTAACTTTGTTGCTTTATCAGGCTCGCAGAGAGGCACGTTTATTTGGGTTCAACTGACCTCTCTGAAAGAAGTTGGGTCAAGGTCTGTTGCGAAGGGGGACTGAGGGCGAGCGAGAGATTCACAGCGCTGGTTGCCTTGTATATCAGAGGAGGGAGAGGAAGGGCTTCAGTGGCTGCCTGTGGGGTGTGTCCAGGGACCATTGCTCCCCAGGGACTGTGGGGTGTGTCCAGGGACCATTGCTCCCCAGGGACTGCGGGGTGTGTCCAGGGACCATTGCTCCCCAGGGACTGTGGGGTGTGTCCAGGGACCATTGCTCCCCGGGGACTGTGGGGTGTGTCCAGGGACCATTGCTCCCCAGGGACTGCGGGGTGTGTCCAGGGACCATTGCTCCCCAGGGACTGTGGGGTGTGTCCAGGGACCATTGCTCCCCGGGGACTGCGGGGTGTGTCCAGGGACCATTGCTCCCCAGGGACTGCGGGCAGCTGCACCACTCGGCCGTTAATATACCATCAGCTTAGAAACCTATCAGCACTAGGTAAGGTACGGCAGTGTAGTGGTTATTTTACTGGACTAGTAATCCAGAGAACGTGAGTTCAAATCCCACCATAACAATGAACTTGAATTTTTTAAATCTGGAAAGAAAAATGCGATATCGGTAAAAGTGACTGTGCAGCTGCCGTACAAACCCAACCGGTTCACTAATGTCCCTTTAGGGAAGGAAAGCTGCCGTCCTTACCTGGTCTGGGCCTATGTTCTCTGTGAGCTGCGCTTTGTTCCGCGCGGCCTGTTTCTTTCAACGCGCGGTCCCTTTAAATTTCTGCGCAGGCGCGGTATTTCCAACGTAAAAGCCGGTGAGCAGCCGGCACGGGGCCTTGAGGATTACTGCGCTGCCGCGCGTGCCCGCAGCTTAGAAGGAACATTGGTCTGGGCCTATCTGTGACTCCAGTCCTACGCCAATGCGGTTTACTCTTAACTGTTCTCTGAGGTGGCCTCGAAAGACACTCAGTTGCATCAAGCTGATACAAATAATACACACAGACTGCAGCGTTTCAAGAAGAAAGCCCACCGCCACTTTCTCGGGGGAACTAGGGTTAGCCAATAAATGCTGGCCTTGCCAGCGACGCACACATCACGAAAATTAATTAAAAATTATATTTAAAGGGGGAAACATCTGTTAATGGGCCTCGGGCTGACCTTGCGTTTACGCCAGGTGTGTTTAGCTGTCTACAAGAAATGCCCTGTGCACTGATTGGTCACTGAGACCACGGGGCAGGAGGTCTTTCAATGAGGGGCGACCCCATCTACAGGAGAAGGCCAACCAAGCAATGCATGAGGTCAATTTTACTGCAGGCATCCGCCAAGGCAGCCATTGCTAACGGGCCGTGAGAGGCTGGCGCCTGCTCGAGCTCCCCAAAAGAAAGAAAAGAAAGACTTTGTACATTTCACCACCTCAGGATGTCCCAAAGTGCTTTACACCAAATGAAGGACTTTCTTTGAAGTGTAGTCACTGTTGTAATGTAGGAAACACAGCAGGCAATTTACGCACAGCAAGCTCCCACAAACAGCCATGTGATAATAATCAGATAATCTGTTTTTAGTGATGTTGATTGAGGGATAAATGTTGGCCCAGGACACCAATGGAGAACTCCCCTGCTCTTCTTTGGAATAGTGCCATGGGATCTTTTACATCCACCTGAGAGGGCAGACGGGGCCTCGGTCTAATGTCTCATCCGAAAGATGGCACCTCCGACAGTGCAGCACTCCCTCAGTACTGCCCCTCCGACAGTGCAGCTCCCTCAGTACTGACCCTCAGACAGTGCAGCGCTCCCTCAGTACTGACCCTCAGACAGTGCAGCGCTCCCTCAGTACTGCCCCTCCGACAGTGCAGCGATCCCTCAGTACTGACCCTCAGACAGTGCAGCGCTCCCTCAGTACTGCCCCGCCGACAGTGCAGCGCTCCCTCAGTACTGACCCTCAGACAGTGCAGCGCTCCCTCAGTACTGCCCCTCCGACAGTGCAGCGCTCCCTCAGTACTGCCCCTTCGACAGTGCGGCACTCCCTCAGTACTGCCCCTCCGACAGTGCGGCGCTCCCTCAGTACTGCCCCTCCGACAGTGCGGCGCTCCCTCAGTACTGTCCCTCCGACAGTGCAGCGCTCCCTCAGTACTGACCCTCCCACAGTGCAGCGCTCCCTCAGTACTGCCCCTCCGACAGTGCAGCGCTCCCTCAGTACTGACCCTCAGACAGTGCAGCGCTCCCTCAGTACTGCCCCTCCGACAGTGCAGCGCTCCCTCAGTACTGTCCCTCCGACAGTGCAGCACTCCCTCAGTACTGCCCCTCCGACAGTGCGGCGCTCCCTCAGTACTGCCCCTCCGACAGTGCGGCGCTCCCTCAGTACTGCCCCTCCGACAGTGCGGCGCTCCCTCAGTACTGCCCCTCCGACAGTGCGGCGCTCCCTCAGTACTGCCCCTCCGACAGTGCGGCGCTCCCTCAGTACTGCCCCTCCGACAGTGCGGCGCTCCCTCAGTACTGCCCCTCCGACAGTGCGGCGCTCCCTCAGTACTGCCCCTCCGACAGTGCGGCGCTCCCTCAGTACTGCCCCTCCGACAGTGCGGCGCTCCCTCAGTACTGCCCCTCCGACAGTGCGGCGCTCCCTCAGTACTGCCCCTCCGACAGTGCGGCGCTCCCTCAGTACTGCCCCTCCGACAGTGTGGTACTCCCTCAGTACTGCCCCTCCGACAGTGCGGCGCTCCCTCAGTACTGCCCCTCTGACAGTGCGGCTCTCCCTCAGTACTGCCCCTCTGACAGTGCGGCTCTCCCTCAGTACTGCCCCTCTGACAGTGCGGCTCTCCCTCAGTACTGCCCCTCTGACAGTGCGGCTCTCCCTCAGTACTGACCCTCAGACAGTGCAGCGCTCCCTCAGTACTGCCCCTCCGACAGTGCAGCGCTCCCTCAGTACTGACCTGGAGTGCCAGCCTGGATTTTGTGCTCAAGACTCTGGAGTGGGCCTTGAACCTATGATCTTCTGACTCAGAGGCGAGAAGTGCTACCAACTGAGCCACAGCTGGCACCTCCAGACACAATATAGAGCGTGCTCCTAATTTGAAGAGATAATGGTCTCCCAATAGCCCTGTGCAGAGTGTGTGCGTGGGCTCTGAGTGCGGAGACGGCTTGGGGCCTGCCCCATGGGTCAGTGAGTCTCAGTGCCCGATGGCGTGAGGTGTTGTGCACCGCGGGCCCCATTATTGCCTCCTTACTGTTCCTTAAAGTCGAAGATCAACAGGGGCTGGAGCTTGGGCAGGGGCGGGCCGAGGCTGTGGCCAGACATGGACTCTGAGTGGAGTGGGACTTTCTTATCTTCTTAAATAAGGCCTTTGCTGGAATTGCAATGGCTACAACCACGGAGACCATCGGTAAACTCCTCACTGCTTGTCCAGCCGGGACCTCCCCGTTAGGGCATTGGTTTGCAGGGTTACCCAGAGCCAAGTGGAAACCGTCCTTGTCCCAGCGAAGGGTCTCCCCCACCAGCTCCCAGCTGCAGACAATAGAAGATGATTATTGGACAGATGTGGAAATGCATTTCTGTGTTTCTGGTGGGAATAACCTCTGACCCCAAGCCTGATGGTGTCTCTCTCAGTGTGTTATATGGAGGATGCGATGTTGAAAGTTGCTGAATGGGGGCTGATTGTGCAATTGAAGGAGGCTTTGTCGCTCACTCAGTGCCAGCTCCTTCTCTCCCGGCATTTTTCCCTTCCTCCATTAAGCTGCAGGCTTTCAACCCTCGGCTTCACATCCCTACTTTGTAATTTACCTCCTTTCATCTCCAATCAACAACAACTTGCATTTATATAGCGCCTTTAATGGAGGAAACAGTCCCAAGGTGCTTCACAGGAGCGATTATCAGACAAAATTTGATACTGAGCCACATAAGGAGATATTAGGACAGATAACATAAGATCAGAAGAATTAGGAGCGGGAGTCGGCCATAGGGCCTCTCGAGCCTGCGCCACATTCAATAAGATCATGGCTGATCTTCGACCTCAACTCCACTTTCCCGCCAAATTCCCATATCCCTTTATTCCTCAGGAGTCCAAAAATCTATCGATCTCAGCCTTGAATATACTCAACGACTGAGCATCCACAGCCCTCTGGGTAGAGAATTCCAAAGATTCACAACCCATGAGTGAAGAAATTCCTCCTCATCTCGGTCTTAAACGGCTGACCCCTTATCCTGAGACTATGCCCCCTAATTCTAGACTCCCCAGCCAGGGGAAACAACTTCTCAGCATCTACCCTGTCAATCCACCTCAGCATCTTATATGTTTCAATGAGATCACCTCTCATTCTTCTAAACTCCAGAGAGTATAGGTCCAATCTACACAATCTCTCCTCATAGGACAACCTTCTCACCCCAGGAATCAATCTAGCGAACCCTCGTTGCACCACCTCTAAGGCATGTATATTCTTCCTTAAATAAAGAGACCCAAACTGTGCACAGTACTCCAGGTATGGTCTCACCAAGGCCCTGTACAATTGTAGCAAGACTTCCTTACTCTTACACTCCAACCCCCTTGCAATAAAGACCAGCATGCCATTTGGCTTCCTAATTGCTTGCTGTATCTGCATGCTAACTCTCTATTTCTTGCACGAGGACACCCAAATCTCTCTGAACACATTTAATAGTTTCTCACCATTTAAAAAATATTCTGTTTTTCTATTCTTCCTAGCAAAGTGAATAACCTCACATTTCCCCACATTATACTCCATCTGCCACCTTATTGCCCACTCACTTAATCTATCTATATCCCTTTGCAGACTCTTTGCATCCTCCTCACATCTTACTTTCCCACCTAGCTTTGCATCATCAGCAAACTTGGAAACATTGCACTTGATCCCTTCATCTAAGTCATTGATATAGATTGTAAATAGCTGAGGCCCAAGCGCTGATCCTTGCGGCACCCCACTAGTTACAGCGTTTCAACCTGAAAATTACCAGTTTATCCCTACTCTCTGTTTTCTGTCTGTTAACCAATCCTTTATTCATGCTAATACCTTACCCGCAACCCCATGTGCCCTTATCTTGCTTAACAACCTTTCAGGTAGCACCTTATCGAATGCCTTTTGGAAATCAAAATATACTACATCCACTGGTTCCCCTTTATCTACCCTGCTCGTTACATCCTCAAAAAACTCTACTAAATTTGTCAAACACGATTTCCCTTTCATAAAACCATGTTGACTCTGCCTACTCATATTTTGATTTTCTAAGTGCCCTGTTACCACTTCCCTAATAATGGATTCCAGCATTTTATCGATGACTGATATCAGGCTAACTGGCCTGTAGTTTCCTGTTTTCTCTCCCTCCTTTCTTGAATAGCAAGGTTACATTTGCTACCTTCCAATCCGTTGGGACCGTTCCTGAATCTAGGGAATTTTGGAAGATCACAACCAATGCATCCACTATCTCTGCAGCCACCTCTTTTAGAACCCTAGGATGTAGGCCATCAGGTCCAGGGGATTTGTCGGCTTTTAGTCCCATTAGTTTCTCAAGTACTTTTTCTCTACTGATATTTACTTTAAGTTCCTCGCTCTCATTAGCTTTTTGGTTCCTCACTATTTTTGGTATACTTTTTGTGTCTTCTACTGTAAAGCAGATACAAAATATTTGTTTAAAGTCTCTGCCATTTCCTTGTTCCCCAATATAATTTCTCCTGTCTCAGCCTCTAAGGGACCAACACTTACTTTTGCTACTCTCTTCCTTTTTACATACTTGCAGAAGCTCTTACAATCCGTTTTTATATTTCTTGCTAGTTTACTCTCATTCTATTTTCTCCCATTTTATCAATTTTTTGGTCATCCTTTGCTGGTTTTTAAAGCACTCCCAATCCTCAGGCTTACTACTATTCTTCGCAACATTATAAGCCTCTTCTTTTAATCTAATACTATCCTTAACTTTTTTAGTTAGCCACAGATGGATCACTTTTCCCGTGAAATTTTTATTTCACAATGGAATGTATATTCGTTGAGAGTTTTGGAATATTTCTTTAAATGATTGCCACTGCTTATCTACTGTCATACCTTTTAATTTAATTTCCCAATCTACCTCAGCCAACTCGCTCCTCGTACCTACGTAATTGGCTTTATTTAAGTTTAAGACTCTAGTGTCGGACTTAAGAATGTCACTTTCACACTCAATGTGAAATTCTGTCATATTATGATCACTCTTCCCTAGAGGATCCTTTACTATAAGATTACATAGAAACATAGAAACTAGGAGCAGGAGTAGGCCATTCGGCCCGTCGAGCCTGCTCCACCATTCAATACGATCATGGCTGATCATCCAAATCCAGTACCCCGTCCCTGCTCCCTCACACAGAATCCCCACAGTAGAGATAGAGGCCATCTCAGCCCATCGAGCCTGCACCGACACATATCCCACCCTATCCCCGTAACCCTACGTATTTAATTCCCCCTAACATATCCCATCCTATCCCCGTAACCCCACATATTTAATCCCCCCCTAACACTAAGGGTCAATTTATCATAGCCAAATCAACCTAACCCGCACATTTTTGGACTGTGGGAGGAAACCGGAGCACCCGGAGGAAACCCACGCAGACACGGGGAGAATGTGCAAACTCCACACAGACAGTCACCCGAGGCCAGATTCGAACCCGGGTCTCTGGCGCTGTGAGGCACCAGTGCTAACCACTATGCCACCATGTTACTAATTAACCCTGTCTCATTACACAAAACTAGATCTAAAATAGCCTGTTCCCTGGTTGGTTCCATGATGTATTGTTCTAGGAAACTGTCTCGAATACATTCCATGAACTCGTCCTCCAGACTACCCTTGCCAATTTGATTTGCCCAGTCTATATGAAGATTAAAGTCCCCCATAATTATTATATTACCTTTGTTACAAGATCCTATTATTTGTTGATTAATACTTTGTCCAACAGTATAGCTACTGTTAGGGGGCCTATAAACTACTCCCACCACTGTTTTCTGCCCCTTGTTATTTCTTATCTCCACCCATACTGATTCTACTTCCTGATCTTTTGGGCCAAGATCCTTTCTCACTACTGTCCTTATGTGATCCTTAATTATCAGGGCTACCCGCCCCCCCCAACCCCTCTCCCCTTTTCCAGTCTGCCTGTCTTTTCGATACATCAAGTACCCTGGAATATTTAGTTCCCAACCCTGGTCACCTTGCAACCATGTCTCTGTAATGGCTATTAGATCATACTCATTTATCTCTAGTTGTGCCACTAATTCGTCTATCTTGTTACGACTACATCGTGCATTCAGATAAAGAGCCTTTAGTTTTAACCTTTTACCATTATTCCCTGCTTTCATCTTATTCACTGATGCACGATTACCTTTAAACTCTCTGTCCCTTCCTGTCACACACTGCTTATCTTTATTCAAATCGCTGCACTGCTCCATTGCCTTGACTTTCTCTTCAGATTTCTCACATGACCCCTCTCTCCCCCCCTCCCCCCCTTTTAAGTTTAAAGCCCTATCTACAGCCCTAGTTATTTGATTCGCCAGGACACAGGTCCCAGCCTGGTTTAAGTGGAGACCGTCCCAACGGAAGAACTCCCTCTTTCCCCAGTACTGGTGCCAGTGCCCCATAACCAAAAGCTTGGTCAAATAGGTAGGTTTTAAAGAGCATCTTAAAGGCAGGAGAGAGGTAGCGAGGGTCGGTCAAAGTGGTAGGTTTTGAGGAGCATCTTAAAGGAGGAGAGAGAGGTAGAGAGACGGAGAGGTTTAGGGAGGGAATTGCAGAGCTTTGGGCCTAGGCAGCTGATCATGGCCACCAATAGTGGATTGAAGGAAGTGGGGGATGGGTAAGAGGCCAGAATTGGAGGAACACAGAGATCTCGGAGGGTTGTGGGGCCGGAGGAGATTACAGAGATAGGGAGAGGCGAGGCCATGGAGAGATCTCCTATTTTCAACCTGCAAGCCTTAGTCTCCACCTTAGTTTGTCAATTTAAAAATCTCTCTAAATCCCTCATCCTACACACGCTTCCTCCTTTCTACTTCCTCACTGTGTTGTAATCAAGACTCATTGCACCGTCTCCTAGTCTAACGTTCCACTCTGGGACCTGTGGAACTCCTCACCTCCCTCAGTTGCCCTTCACCCTACAATTTACAGGGACTTAAAACGCAAGTTTGGTGTCATCACCACTGTGTGCTGACTCGCCTCTTCTCTTTTACTCCTTTCTTGTGTTCTGCACTGTGGGTCCTGGCCCATTCCCCTCGATTTCCAGACAGTCGGATTCAATTTCTGGCTAGTGCAAATGTTTGCACTAACACACAACGGGTGTTTAAGAGTTAGGAAGTCATGCAGCTATTGATTTTGCCGGGTCCCTGCTGTGCTTGAATAGTACGTAGGTCTTCAGCTGGCCCTTTAGGCTGGTGTGAAGAGCCCTCACAGGAAATCCCGTTTATTTTCTGACAGGATTGCACAGTTTGCAAAGCCTAACCATCTACAGCAAGGTTAAGAGGTGAGAAATGTTCTAGCCTTCTGGGAGGTGACTTTTTAAACAGGAACTGAGGTATATTTGTTTGCGTGACAAAAATCGATTGTGCTTGATGCTCTTTTCGGCTTGAGGTTTTTCAGGATGGAAGGAATGACAGGGAGGTACATTTTCACCAGAGGTGGACTGCCAACATACCCCAGTATCCACACAGCAGTGTTACACGCCCCCGGGACGCAGAGCTGGAGTTATGCCATGTGCTGCGATCTAACCTCCTAATCTCGCTCCTTCTTTGACTCTGTGTCAGTTTGTATCTGATAATGTTCCTGTGAAGCGCTTTAGGGCAGTTTCCTACATTAGATAATTGCAAGATGTTGGTATTGTTGGGGTTGAAAGGAGGCAGCACAGGGATAGGATTGCCAGTGGCAGACAATGTCACCACCATCCTGAGTATTAGGCTGCGAGCTCCTTCCAGGATACCAGAGCACACATCAGCAACATCAGTCAATCCACAATGCATGGATGTATCAAGCAGATCACTGGTGCCATGTTCATCAGGACAAACACCATCACTTTCCCCAGGGAAATGCAGCAGTAAAATGACATAGAGTCATAGGGGTAAAAATTCACTTGGTTGCGCCACCCGTTAGCGCCTTAAGAGGGCGCTAATGGGGCGCAAAGCCGCTAACGCCTGGGCGCAGCGATGTTTGCGCCGCTCGAGAACTTAACTTGAGATTGTGCGGCGGCGCTAAAACTTACCGCTGCGACCACCTGCGCGCGCAGATTGTGACGTCATTCCATGGTGCAACGCCCTTGGGGCGCCCCGTAGCGGAAATTGAGTGGCGCCCCCTGCCTTACCGCCTGGCGCTTCCAACGACCAGAAGACTGGAACGCTATCAATCGCTGTGGGGCTGGGGGGGGCGCTATTTAAAGGGGGCCTCTTCCTGTCTTTTATTGTTGGTGGCATTTTTGAACTACGCATTCTGAGAGAGAGAGGGAGAGACTTCTGGAGAGATTCAACGTTGTGTGAAGGAGTTTTGGGTACTGAGCAGCACTTTGCAGGTTCATTTTGATTTGCCATTCCTTGTATCGATTTAGCAGAGACCGTGGGAGCTGCACTCTGAGCTCTTTGCCTGGTGCTCTCCATTGTTCTTTCCAGCACATTTGATGTGCAAGTCTCTCCAGGCCGAGATTCAAGGCAGCAATGAACAGGATGTGGATGGAAAGCAAGATTAACCATCCCCTTTAAGAACTGGCCCGTGCCATTGTGTGTGTGTTCTATTGCTGACTGACATTACATGAGCTTCGCCAGCGCTCCGAGTTAGCGCCTCACTCCTTGGCCTTTGCGCCTTAAGAGAGGTGTGCAGCGCCTGCTTTAGCGCTCCACTCACCTCCCGGGGCGGTAAAAGTGAAGTTTCCCGTCAGTGCCGATAATTAGCGCCAGGCGCTAATATTTGCGTCCGGACGATATTTGCGCCCCAAATGGGGCGCGACCTAATTTCTACCCCATAGAGTTATACAGCACAGAAAGAGGCCCTTCGGCCCATCGTGTCCGCGCCGGCCATCAAGCCCTGTCTATTTTAATCCCATTTTCCAGCACTTGGTCCGTAGCCTTGTATGCTATGGCGTTTCAAGTGCTCATCTAAATGCTTCTTGAATGTTGAGGGTTCCTGCCTCGACCACCCTTTCAGGCAGTGAGTTCCAGATTCCAACCACCCTCTGGGTGAAAAAGTTTTTCCTCAAATCCCCTCTAAACCTCCTGCCCCTTACCTTGAAACTATGCCCCCTGGTTATTGACCCCTCTACTAAGGGAAAAACTTCCTTTCTATCTACCCTATCTATGCCCCTCATAATTTTGTACACCTCAATCAGGTCCCCCCTCAGCCTTCTCTGCTCAAAGGAAAACAACCCCAGCCTGTCCAGTCTCTCTTCATAGCTGAAGCGCTGCAACCCAGGTAACATCCTGGTGAATCTCCTCTGCACCCTCTCCAATGCAATCACATCCTTCCTATAGTGTGGCGACCAGAACTGCATACAGTATTCCAGCTGTGGCCTAACTAGCGTTTTGTACAGCTCCATCATAACCTCCATGCTCTTATATTCTATGTCTCGGCTAATGAAGGCAAGTATCCCATATGCCTTTTTAACCACCTTATCTACCTGTCCTGCTGCCTTCAGGGATCTATGTGCATGCACACCAAGGTCCCTCTGATCCTCTGTCCTTCCTAGGGTTCTACCATTCATTGTGTATTCCCTTGCCTTGTTAGTCCTCCCAAAATGCATCACCTCACACTTTTCAGGGTTAAATTCCATTTGCCACTGTTCTGCCCATCTGACCAACCCATCTATATCGTCCTGTAGCCTGAGGCTTCCCTCCTCGCTCCCCACCAATTTTCGTGTCATCTGCGAACTTACTGATCATACCTCCTGCATTTATATCTAAATCATTAATGTACACTACAAACAGCAAAGGATCCAGCACCGATCCCTGCGGTACACCACTGGACACAGGCTTCCAGTCACAAAAACAACCTTCGACCATCACCCTCTGCCTCCTGCCACTAAGCCAATTTTGGATCCAATGTGCCAAGTTGCCCTGGATCCCATGGGCTCTTACCTTCTTGACCAGTCTCCCATGTGGGACTTTGTCAAAAGCCTTACTGAAGTCCATGTAGACCACATCAACTGCACTACCCTCATTCACACACCTAGTCACCCCCTCGAAAAATTCAATCAAATTGGTCAGACATGATCTCCCTCTGACAAAGCCATGCTGACTATCCTTGATTAATCCTTGCCTCTCCAAGTGGAGACTAATTCTGTCCCTCAGAATTTTTTCCAATAATTTCCCTACCACTGATGTTAGGCTCACTGGCCTGTAATTCCCTGGTTTATCCCTACTACCCTTCTTGAATAATGGTACTACGTTAGCTGTTCTCCAGTCCTCCGGCACCTCCCCTGTGGCCAGAGAGGTTCTGAAAATGTGTGTCAGAGCCCCTGCAATCTCCTCCCTTGCCTCACACAGCAGCCTGGGATACATCTCGTCTGGGCCTGGGGATTTATCCACTTTTAAGCCCGCTAAAACCGCTCGTACCTCCTCCCTCTCAATACTAATTTGTTCAAGTACATCACAGTCCCCCTGCCTGATTTCTATGCCTACATCGTCCTTCTCCATAGTGAAGACAGATGCAAAATATTCATTTAAAACCTCACCTACATCTTCCGGCTCTACACACAGATTGCCACTTTGGTCCGTAATGGGCCCTACTCTTTCCCTGGTTATCCTCTTACCCTTAATATACTTACAAAACACCTTGGGATTTTCCTTTATTTTGCCCGCCAGTGTTTTTTCATGCCCCCTCTTCGCTCTCCCAATTTCTTTTTTAAGTACCCCCCTGCACTTTCTATACTCCTCTAGGGCTTCCACTGTTTTTAGTCCTTTGTATCTGCCAAAAGCCTCCCTTTTTTTCCTAATCCATTCTTGTATATCCCTTGACATCCAGGGTTCCCTGGGCTCGTTGGTCCCACTCTGACCTTTACGGGAACATGTTGCCGTTGTACTCTCTATATTTCCTTTCTGAAAGGCTCCCCCTGCTCTGATGTGGATTTTCCTACAAGTAGCTGATCTCAGTCCACTTTGGCCAGATCCTGCCTTATCATATTAAAATTGGCCTTCCCCCAATTTAGAACCTTTATTTCCAGTCCATCTTTGTCCTTTTCCATGACTACCTTAAATCTCACCAAATTATGGTCACTGTCACCAAAATGCTCACCTACAAACACTTCGACCACTTGCCCGGCTACATTCCCTAGAATTAGGTCCAGTACCGCTCCCTCTCTTGTAGGACTTTCTACATGCTGGCTCAAAAAGCTCTCCTGGATGCACTTTAAGAATTCCGCACTCTCTAAGCCTTTCACACTCTGACTATCCCAGTTAATATTGGGGAAGTTGAAATCCCCTACTATTATTACCCTATTATTTCTACACTTCTCTGAGATTTGCCTACATATCTGTTCCTCTATCTCCCCTGACTGTTTGGGGGCCTACAGTACACTCCCAGCAAAGTGCTTGCCCCCTTTTTGTTTTTAAGTTCTACCCATATGGCCTCATTAGAGGAACCTGCTAAGATATCATCCCTCCTTACAGCAGTAATTGACTCCTTGATTAATATTGCGACACCCCCTCCTCTTTTACACACACCTCTGTCTCGCCTGAAGATTGTATACCCCGATATATTGAGCTGCCAGTCCTGCCCCTCCCTCAACCATGTCTCTGTGATAGCAACAATATCATACTCCCATGTGTTCATCAACACCTTCAATTCATCTGCCTTACTCGCAAGACTCCTTGCATTAAAATAAATGCCATCCAGCCTTGCCATACTCCCTTGTGCCATTACATATTTGCTCTGCCTTCCAGGCTGACTTGTTTTTTCCTCTATATTTGGCTGTGCATCACCCCCTTCTATAGCTCCACTCCGTATCCCATCGCCCTGCCAAGTTAGTTTAAACCCCCCCCAACAGTACTAGCAAAACTCCCCGCAAGGATGTTGGTCCCATTCCGGTTCAGGTGCAACCCGTCCGACTTGTACAGGTCCCACCTTGCCCAGAAGCAGACCCATTGATCCACGAAACTAAAGCCCTCCCTCCTGCACCAACCCTTTAGCCATGCATTCATCTGCTCTATCCTCCTATTCCTATACTCACTAGCACGTGGCACCGGGAGTAATCCAGAGCTTACAAGCTTTGAAGTCCTGCTTTTTAATCTGCTACCTAGCTCCCTAAATTCTTGTTGCAGGACCTCATCCCTCTTTCTACCCATGTCGTTGGTACCAATGTGAACCATGACCTCTGACTGTTCGCCCTCCCCCTTCAGAATGCCCTGCAGCCTTTCAGTGACATCCTTGACCCTGGCACCAGGGAGGCAACATGCCATCCTGGAGTCACGTCTGCGGCCACAGAAATGTCTATCTGTTCCCCTTACGATAGAATCCCCTATCACTATTGCTCTCCCATTCTTTTTCCTCCCCTCCTGTGCAGTTGAACCACTCGTAGTGCCACGGACTTGGCTCTTGCTGCATACCCCTGAGAAACCATCTCCCCCAGCAGTATCCAAAACGGAGAATCTGTTGGAGAGGGAGATGGACCCAAGGGACTCGTGCACTACCTTCCTAGTTCTTTTACTCTGTCTGGCGGTCACCCATTCCCTGTCTGCCTGTACACTCTTTACCTGCGGTGTGACCACCTTGTTAAACGTGCTATCCACGAAGATCTCAGCTTCGCGGATGCTCCACAGTGACTCCAGCCACAGCTCCAGCTCCGAAACGCGGATTTTGAGTAGCTGCAGCTGGAGTCACTTCCTGCACATGTGTTCGCCCTGGACACTTAAAGTGTCCCTGACTTCCCAACGTAGCACAGGAGGAGCACTCCACGTTGCCGAGCTGCCCTGCCATGTCCTACCCTTCATTTACTCCCTTTAAATTAAAGAATATTAATTACACTAGGGACCTTACTTCCCTTTAAACACTACTTACTCCAAACTAGAGACCTTACTTTTACTTTAATGACTGGAATGTAGAACTACTGTAGAAATACTCACCGCTGGTTCTCTGTCCCCTCTTGTGCAGCTTTTTAGCTCCTGCTCTCCTGGAAGCTGACAATGATGGTAAAAGAAAGGAACACCTCCCTCCCCGAACTCCCTCACTCACCAAACCCGCAGCTTACCACTCTGTTCCGATCTGCACTCCGTGACCTGGTTGTCTCTCTCCTAAACCCTCTCTTTCCCAAATCCTCTCGCACTCGGCCCACCCCTTTGTTAAACGCTCTACCACTTCTTTTCAGAAGGCCTTTGATAAGGTACCACACGGTACGCTCATGACAAAGATTAGGGCATGTGGAGTCAGGGAACAAATAGCTGAATGGATAGCAGATTGGCTAAAAAAACAGAAAACGGAGAGTAGGGGTAAAGGGTAGTTATTCAGATTGGAGGAAGGTAGAAAGCAGTGTTCCACAAGGATCAGTGCTGGGACCACTGTTGTTCATAATTTACATTAATGATTTGGACTTAGGAACAAGTAACTCAATATCAAAATTTACCAAACTGGGTGGGGGGAGGCAGTGTAGCTAACACTGAGGAAGAATGAAACATAAAACAAGAAGATATTAGAAAACTTGCAGACTGGGCAGCTAAGTGGCAAATGAACTTTAACAGAGATAAATGTGAGGTGATGCACTTTGGTAGGAAAAATAGAAACATCACCAACACCTTAGAAAATAAGAAACTGAATCCAGCACAGGCCCGACAGGCCGAATGGCCTCCTGTGCTGTAACCATTCTATGAATGGGGTAGAAGAGCAAAGTGATCTCGGGATACAGGTGAACACATCATTAAAAGTAGAATCGCAGGTCAGCAAAGCAATTAAAAATGCTGACAAAGCACTGGGATTTATTTCTAGGGGTCTAGAATTCAAAAGTAGTGAAGTTATGCTTTTCCCCCAACAGATACTTTCTGCCCTTTTTAAAAACATTTTTCCATTACAGTTATTTTAGTCCTCCATAATTGGCCATTCATGTTCAACTGGCCACTGAAATAGTTGCTACAGGAGCAACGCACAGAACCTCATGCCCGACTGTGAGCTCCCAGCGTGGTGCATGTTTCAGGCATGTCGCTCGCACTGAAAGAGAACAGAAAGAAAGAATTTGCATTTATATAGTGCCTTTCACACCCTCAGGACATCCACAGCTAATGAAGTGCAGTCACTGTTGTAATGTAGGAAACGCAGCAGCCAATTCGCGCACAGTAAGCGCCCATAAACAGCAATGTGATAATGACCAAATCATCTGGTTTTTAGGAGTTGGTTGAGGGATAAATATTGGCCAGGACACCGGGAGAACTCCCCTGCTCTTCTTCAGAAAGTGTCAGCCTAGATTTTTGTGCTCAAGTCTCTGGAGTGGGGCTTGAACCCACAGGCTTCCGTGATGTGGAGGTGAGAGTGCTGCCCACTGAGCCACAGCTGACACCAGGCGCTGGATATTAAAATGAGCAGAACCTGGATATTAGCCCGCCATGCTCATATCACCTCTACACACACCCCTGAAATTCTACCCTCGCACCTCATCGCCTGGACACTAGTCAAATCTCGCTTTATATTATGCTCTATAAATCCCGCTGCTTGTGATATAAATCTCACCGATTCTATTCTCCCATTTCCCTGTGCCACAATTGCTTGGTGAAAGGTTATAAATGAGGTGTTGAGGAGCAGTGGTTAAATCAAACCAGTAAACGTGAGACCACAGTTTCATTTTTAATGAAGCAATTTTATTATTTCAATTCACAACTTTGTATTTACTGTTTGTTTACATATTGGCCCGTATTTTCCGATGCCTACGGGTATGTACGAGCTGTGTACACACCCATAGGGACCTCGCAAGTGCCGGTTTCAGGCATGTGAAGCGCATGCGCTGAAAACCGACACTTCCGATCTGTCAAGAATCCTCTTCACAGATCGGACACCTGCCCCGGAGAAGGGCCTCTGCGGGTGGAGAGTTCCGCTTTCTACAGAACCTCCACCCGCTGAAAACCCTTAGAAATCTTATGCCTGGTAAAAGCAGGTGTAAGGCCTGCTTTTACCAGCATAAGAGTTTAAAAAAGTTAAAAAAAAATTCACTCTTTTATAATTTTAAAATACTTTTAAAAAAGGTAAGTTTATTTTTAGCCCCATAAAAAATAAACTTAAAAAATATTTAATTTAATGTAATTTTAACTAATTTTAAAAAGGTGATTTAAAAAAAATGTATTTAATGTTTTGATGTATTTTTGGGGTGATCTCCATTCATATTTTTGACAGGTCTAAGCTGTCAAAAGTATGAAGGGGGATTGCCTTCTCCCATTGGTTCCCCATGGCCCACGTGATCCCAGGACGCTTGCGAACCGCCTGTGCCCCTGGGATATCTGGGCCCTGCGCATTTCCCAGAGCAGAGGCCCAGGATCGGAAATGTCCGGACCTCCGGAGCCCTCAGGTAAGGGCGTAGAATTTTTCCAGATCGGAGGCCTCCACACGCAGGAAGCCTCCGATCGGAAAATACAGGCCACTATGTGTTACACCATTTGTAAAATTGATGCGCAAAGCCCCTAGCGCCCGGGCTCGGCGCCGCTAACGCCTCCCGCGAAATTCAGCGGGATGTTAGTGGCGGCGGTAGCGCCCCGCGGCGCTGCGCCTCTGGCAATGACGCCATCGCCGTGCACAGCGCCCCGCTCGCACCCCAGCCGCAAACTTCGGTCGCGCCCCCTGACCTACCGCCGGACGCCATGTCCGACAGGGTCAGGGTGCCAGGTTTGAAACCTAGCTCTTTGACCAAGCTTTTGGTCACCTGTCCTAATATCTCTTTGTGTGACTCGGTATCAATTTTTGTCTGATAATCGCTCCTGTGAAGGACCTTGGGACGTTTCACTGCGTTAAAGGCGCCGTATAAATGCAAGTTGTTGTTGTTGTGGTTACTGACTCTGGGGAAACTGCTTTATGGATCTTTTTCCCCATCTGAACCAAATTCTTAATCACGTTAATGTTCCTTGTGAGAGCTGCCATCAGTACCAACAGACTAAGGTTAATGTGGCTGCGATCACGTGAAAAGAAGACCATTCTGTTTGCCTTGAGTCTTCTCTCTGTCCCTTCTCATTCTCCTCTTTTAATCCTTCGCATTTGTCACATCTCATTTAGCCTTTTAGGTGCTATGCGTTACTTTCATATTGATTTAACAATATAGACCTTTAATACTTTACCATGTGCTGTGCGTAGGACTTGATCTCTCAGCTCATTTCATCCTAATAACATTCTACAATTAATTCCAAAACACACTGACAAGAAATTATAGATTTTATGCAAATTGCTTACCTGACGAGTTTGGAATCCCTAAATTCCAGCACCCTGGGACCAGCAGTGGTAATCAGATATTGCCTGGTTTCATTTGTGCAGAAGGTCACATTGAAACAGGTTGTTTGCTCTGCAGTTTTGTGCTGCAGTATGGAGACCCCATCACGCTTTTAAAATACCTACACTATTGAAAAAAGAAAAAGAAAGACTTACATTTCTACAGCGCCTTTCATGACCTCAGGATGTCCCAAAGTGCTTTACAGCCAATGAAGTACTTTTTTGAAGCGTAGTCACTGTTGTAATGTAGGAAACGTGGCAGCCAATTGTGCACAGCAAGCTCTCACAAACAGCAATGTGATAATGACCAGATAATTTTTTATTGTTATGTTGATTGAAGGATAAATATTGGCCCAGGACACCGGGGATAACTCCTCTGCTCTTCCTCGAAATAATGCAATGGGAATCATTTACGTCCACCTGAGAGGGCAGACGGAGCCTCGGTTTAACGTCTCATCCGAAAGACGGCACCTCCGACACTGCAGCGCTCCCTCAGTACTGCCCCTCTGACAGTGCAGCGCTCCCTCAGTACTGTCCCTCTGACAGTGCAGCAATCCCTCAGTACTGCCCCTCCGACAGTGCAGCGCTCCCTCAGTACTGCCCCTCCGACAGTGCAGCGCTCCTCAGTACTGCCCTTCCGACAGTGCGGTGCTCCCTCAGTACTGCCCCTCTGACAGTGCAGCGCTCCCTCAGTACTGCCCCTCCGACAGTGCAGCGCTCCCTCAGTACTGCCCCTCCGACAGTACAGCACTCCCTCAGTACTGCCCCTCCGACAGTGCAGCGCTCCCTCAGTACTGACCCTCCAACAGTACAGCACTCCCTCAGTACTGCCCCTCCGACAGTGCGGCACTCCCTCAGTACTGCCCCTCCAACAGTGCAGCGCTCCCTCAGTACTGACCCTCCAACAGCACAGCGCTCCCTCAGTACTGCCCCTCCGACAGTGCAGCACTCCCTCAGTATTGCCCCTCCGACAGTACAGCACTCCCTCAGTACTGCCCCTCCGACAGTGCAGCGCTCCCTCAGTACTGCCCCTCCGACAGTGCAGCGCTCCCTCAGTACTGACCCTCCGATAGTACAGCACTCCCTCAGTACTGCCCCTCCGACAGTGCAGCGCTCCCTCAGTACTGACCCTCCAACAGTACAGCACTCCCTCAGTACTGCCCCTCCGACAGTGCAGCGCTCCCTCAGTACTGACCCTCCAACAGTACAGCACTCCCTCAGTACTGCCCCTCCGACAGTACAGCACTCCCTCAGTACTGCCCCTCCGACAGTGCAGCGCTCCCTCAGTACTGCCCCTCCGACAGTACAGCACTCCCTCAGTACTGCCCCTCCGACAGTACAGCACTCCCTCAGTACTGCCCCTCCGACAGTACAGCACTCCCTCAGTACTGCCCCTCCGACAGTGCAGCACGCCCGCAGTACTGCCCCTCCGACAGTGCAGCACTCCCTCAGTACTGCCCCTCCGACAGTGCAGCACTCCCTCAGTACTGCCCCTCCGACAGTGCAGCACTCCCTCAGTACTGCCCCTCCGACAGTGCAGCACGCCCGCAGTACTGCCCCTCCGACAGTGCAGCACTCCCTCAGTACTGCACTGGAGTGTCAGCCTAGTTTTTTGTGCTCAAGTCTCTGGAGCGGGACTTGAACCCACAACCTTCACTTTTGCAGGTATGTTACTCGACTGGTGATGTTCAGACTGAACTCTCACCTCACCCGTACGACCTTGCTTTAATTGGATTCGCTGTCTAAACGCTGACAGCTGGTGGTCACTTTTACTGGAACCAGTTTTTTTTAATTTCCAGATTTTTATTTAATTTGAATTCGAGTTCTCACACTGCCATGGTGGGATTGGAACTCACCTTCTCTGGATTATTAGTCCGATAACAGAACCATTACACACCCTGAGCCTTCAGGGGAGATTCTTCATCATGAATATTTCTTGAAACCTGAGTTTGGAATTAGATAATCCTGTTAAAGGCAGGGTTCTAACTTTAGACTGGCCAAGGGATGACAAACAGGAAGCGGAGACAGTCCCCCATTGGGGGAGCCGATTATCTGAACGCCCCCTCCTGCGAAAACATGGGCAATGTTCCAGCACAGACACTCAGTAATAAAGAGCTGAGTTACCTACGAGAACCTTTCAAAGCTAATGAATATTACATTTCAATCTCCAGGCAGAGAATCACTTCTTGTGAAACATTGAGTGCTTTGATGAAGGTTTGTGTTGGGAGAAGGGGGATTTTCAATTCTTCAGTTCAGTGAACACAAGATCCCAGGAGGGGGGGAGGGGTTGCGGTGGGATGTTACGTTAATATTTGTTATGTATTGAGGGCCGTAGGAACATAGTTTGCAAATTGTGACGAGAAGATCAAGCTATCACTCATTGTCAAGTGTATTAAGTTAAGACTATTTTCATCTGCATTTCAATCAGATGCTGTGTCAGTCTTACTAATGTAACCTCCTTCCAGCACTCTCAGACATCGCCCAACTCAATCACAACTGCGCCTCACTGCCTGAGCACAGACAGTATCTCAGGCGTATCAGTCAAGCGAGGAGTTCAGAGAAGCCGTCAGAGCAGGTCCGAGAAGGGTGGATGTGTGGCAGACAAGGAGACAAGGAAACAACAGCAGCTTTCAAAGACGCGCCAGAGCCTTTGCTCCAGTGCTGTGTAGATCAATGGATTTAAATCGCAGAATGTCTGTCAGTCCTAGAGGATATTTTAATATCACTTCCATCGATCTGAGCCTCACATTAAAACCCACACAGTGTCACCCAAGACTTTACAATTGCAATTGCCTATTTTCTGCCACTAATCCGAATGCCGACGTGGGATTTGAAGACGCCACAAACACATCAGAACACGGAATATCAGGAGAATGTAATTGGAACAAGGGAGTGCGGGCACTGGGAGTCCTGTACTGAATTAGGTTACAGCCCCGAAATTGTCGTACCAACATTACCCTGTAATAAATTGGCAGATTTTAATGTCCATTTATATTTAGATTTTACCAGTTTTAATTTACTTAACATGAAATGTTTTTACCTGACTAATGCTGGCCATTCCGTTCCTTGTGCGGCGAGATGTTAACCATTCAATTTTACTGATAGCACTTAAAGCAGCCTTTTATATTTTTTTTATTCGTTCCTGGGATCTGGGCGTCGCTGGCAAGGCCGGCATTTATTGCCCATCCCTAATTGCCCTTGAGAAGGTGGTGGTGAGCCGCCTTCTTGAACCGCTGCAGTCCGTGTGGTGAAGGTTCTCCCACAGTGCTGTTAGGGAGGGAGTTCCAGGATTTTGACCCAGCGAATATTTCCAAGTCATAGAATCATAGAATGGTTGCAGCACGGAAGAAGGCCATTCGGCCCGTGCCGGCTCTCTGCAAGAGCACTTCAGCTAGTCCCACTCCCCCGCCCTTTCCCCGTAGCCCTGCAAATTTCTTTCCTTCATATACTTATCCAATTCCCTTTTGAAAGCCACGATTGAACCTGCCTCCACCACCCTTTCAGGCAGTGCATTCCAGATCTTAACCACTCACTGCGTAAAAAAGTTTTTTTCTTACATCGCCTTTGGTTCTTTTGCCAATCGCCTTAAATCTGTGTCCACTGGTTCTCGACCCTTCTGTCAATGGGAACAGTTTCTGTCTATCTACTCTGTCCAGACCCCTCATGATTTTGTACACATCTATCAAATCTCCTCTCAATCTTCTCTGCTCCAAAGAGAACAACCCCAGCTTCTCCAGTCTATCCACACAACTGAAGTCCCTCATCCCCGGAATCATTCTCGTAAATCTTTGCTGCACCCTCTCTAAGGCCTTCACATCCTTCCTAAAGTGTGGTGCCCAGAATTGGACGCAATACTCCAGTTCAGGCCGAACCAGTGTTTTATACAGGTTCATCATTATTTCCACACTTTTGTACTCTATACCTCTAGACACCTCTAGACACAAAAGGCATCAAGGGATATGGGGAGAGAGCAGGAATATGGTATTGAGATAGAGGATCAGCCATGATCATATTGAATGGCGGAACAGGCTCGAAGGGCCGAATGGCCGACTCCTGCTCCTATTTTTCTATGTTTCTATGTTCATGAAGACTAGGATTCTGTAAGCCTTTTTATCTGCTTTCTCAACCTGCCCTGCCACCTTCAACGATTTGTGCACACATACCCCCAGGTCTCTCTGTTCATTTAGGATTGTACCCTTTAGTTTATATTTCCTCTCTTCATTCTTTCTACCAAAATGTATCACTTCACACTTTTCTGCATTAAATTTCATCTGCCACGTGTCTGCCCATTCCACCAGCTTGTCGAAGTCATCCTGAAGTCTATCACTCTCCTCCTCACTGTTCACTATACTTCCAAGTTTTGTGTCATCTGCAAATTTTGAAATTGTGCCCTGTACACCCAAGTCCAAGTCATTAATATATATCAAGAAAAGCAGTGGTCCTAGTACCGACCCCTGGGGAACACCACTGTGTACCTTCCTCCAATCTGAAAAACAACCATTCACCACTACTCTCTGTTTCCTATCACTTAGCCAATTCCGTATCCATGCTGCCACTGTCCCTTTTATTCCATGGGCTTCAACTTTGCTGGCAAGCCTATTATGTGGCACGTTGTCGAACGCCTTTTGGAAGTCCATGTACACTATGTCAACCGCATTACCCTCATCAACCCTCTCTGTTACCTCATCAAAGAACTCAATCAAGTTGGTTAAACACGATTTGCCTTTAACAAATCCGTGCTAGCTTTCCTTAATTAATCCACACTTGTCCAAGTGACTGTTATTTTTGTCCCTGATTACGGTTTCTAAAAGCTTCCCCACTACCGAGGTCAAACTGACTAGCCTGCAGTTGCTGGGTTTATCCTTACACCCTTTTTTGAACAATGGTGTAACATTTGAAATTCTCCAGTCCTCAGGCACCACCCCCGTATCTAAGGAGAATTGGAATATTATGGCCAGTACCTCCACAATTTCCTCCCTCAATTCCCTCAGCATCCTAGATGCATCCCATCCGCTCCTCGTGACTTATCTATTTTAAGTACAGCCAGCCTTTCTAATACCTTCTCTTTATCAATTTTTATCCTATCGAGTATCTCCACTACCTCCTCCTTTACTCTGTCTATGGCAGCATCCTCTTCCTTGGTGAAGACAGATGCAAAGTACTCATTTAGTACCTCAGCCATACCCTCTGCCTCCATGCCTAATCAGCCCCAGCCCTCCTCTTACTACCCGTTTACTATATATATGCCTATAGAAGACTTTTGATTACCTTTTATGTTAGCTGCCATTCTATTCTCATACCCTCTCTTTGCCCCTCTTATTTTCTTTTTCACTTCTCCTCTGACCTTTATATATAGCCTGATTCTCATATGCGTTCTTTTTCTGCTTCATCATATTCTCTATCTGTTTCGTCATCCAGGGAGCCCTGGCTTTAGTTGCCCTGCCTTTCCCCCTAGTGGGAATGTACCTCAACTGTACCTGAACTATTTCCTCTTTAAAGGCAGCCCATTGTTCCACTACAGTTTTGCCTGCCAATCTTTGATTCCAGTTTACTCGGGCCAGATCCGTTCTCACCCCACTGAAATTGGCCTTCCCCCAGTTAAACATTTTTACTCTAGATTACTCCCTGTCCTTTTCCAAAGCTAATCTAAACCTTATGATGTTCTGATCACTGTTCCCTAAATGTTCACCTACTGACACTTGCTCCACTTGACCCACCTCATTCCCCAGAACCAGATCCAGCAATGCCTCCTCCCTCGTCGGGCCAGAAACATACTGATCAAGAAAGTTCTCCTGAACACACTTCAGATATTCTTCCCCCTCTCTGCCCTTAACACTATTACTGTCCCAGTCTATATTAGGATCGTTGAAGTCCCCCATTATTACTATTCCATAGTTCTTGCACCTCTCTGTAATTTCTCTGCAAATTTGCTCCTCCATATCTTTTCCACTATTTGGTGGTCGATAGAATACACCTAGTAATGTAATGGCACCTCTATTTTTTCTTAACTCTAGCCATATAGATTCTATCCTTGACCCATCCATGCCTTTGTTACCTCCATACTTGACTATTCCAATGCACTCCTGGCTGGCCTCCCACATTCCACCCTACGTAAGCTTGAGGTCATCCAAAACTCGGCTGCCTGTGTCCTAACTCGCACCAAGTCCCGTTCGCCCATCACCCCTGTGCTCGCTGACCTACATTGGCTCCCAGTTAAGCAACGCCTCGATTTCAAAATTCTCATCCTTGTTTTCAAATCCCTCCATGGCCTCACCCCTCCCCATCTCTGTAATCTCCTTCAGCCCCACAACTCCCTGAGATATCTGCGCTCCTCTCATTCTGCCCTCTTGAGCATCCCTGATTATAATCGCTCAACCTTTGGTGGCCGTGCCTTCTGTTGCCTGGGCCCCAAGCTCTGGAATTCCCTGCCTAAATCTGTCCACCTCGCTACCTCTCTTTCCTCCTTTAAGACGCTCCTTAAAACCTATCTCTTTGACCAAGCTTTTGGTCACCTGCCCTAATTTATCCTTATGTGGCTCGGTGTCAAATGTTTTGTCTTAAAATACTCCTGTGCAGCGCCTTGGGACATTTTACTACGTTAAAGGCGCTATATAAATACAAGTAGTTGTTGTTGATCCCTCCAGGACATCCTCCCTCTCCAGCACTGTAACATTCTCCTTGACCAATACTGCCACACCACCTCCTATCTTTTCTGAACACTTTATAATCAGGAATATTTAGTACCCAATCCTGCCCTTTTTTGAGCCAAGTCTCAGTTATTGCCACAACATCATATTTCCATGTGGCTATTTGTGCCTGCAGCTCACTTACCTTGTTTACTACGCTTCGTGCGTTCACATACATACACTGTAAACCCATCTTAGACCATCCTGTATTCTCTTAGTTTGACCCCCCCAATACCTTACTATTTCTTAGTTTTGTGGTCTCTGCCTCTCCCAATCCTTTCAGCACTTTATTTCCCCTTTCTAATGTTACAGCCTGGTGCCCACCCCCCTGCCAGATTAGTTTAAACCCTCCCCAACAGCACTAGCAAACCAGGATGGTGTGTGACTTGGAGGAGAAGTTGGAGGTGGTGGTGTTCCCATGTGCCTGCTTCCCTTGTCCTTCTAGGTGGTACACAAGTCCCCAAATGTTAGTGAGGAGGTCTTTACATGGTCAACTGGGCTGGGTGTGCCATTGTCGTGTCTGAAGCCGGTGCCTAGGTCGATGCTGGGTGGTCTGTCCGGTTTAATTCTTATTATTGTTTTCTGTAGCGGTTAGTTACAACTGAGTGTCTCGCTGGGCCATTTCAGAGGGCAGTTAAGAGTCAACCACATTGCTGTGGGTCTGGAGTCACATATAGGCCAGACCGGGTAAGGACGGCAGATTTCCTTCCCTAAAGGACATTAGTGAACCAGATGGGTTTTTACAACAATCCGATAGTTTCATGGTCACCATTACTGATACTAGCTTTTTATTCCAGATTTATTTAATGAACTGAATTTAAATTCCACAGCTGCCGTGGTGGGATTTGAACTCACGTTTACTGGATCATTAGTCCAGGCCTCTTGAGGCCTGAATTGCTGATCCAGAGACGTGAGCTCAAATCCCACCAGGGCAGCTCCGGGGGATCAATCACCCGAAAGGTGCGAGAAAGAAATAGACTTACATTTACTTTGTACCTATCATATCTCTCAAACATCCCAAAGCACATCACATACAATCAACCACTGTCACTCGTGTTACGTAAGCAAGGATGACAGCCATTTTACACACAGCAAGATCCCACAAACAGCAATATGCTGAATGAACAATTAATCTAATTTGGGTGGTGCTGGTTGAGGGAGGAATATTGGTCACAATATCCGGGAAAACACATTGCTCTTTTTCAAATGGTGCCACAGGATCTTTAACCTCCACTTGGACAGACAGAACCTCGGTTTCACATCTTATCCCAGAAACGGCACCTCTGACTTTACTTATTGCGTGTAAAAACAATAGGGCAGTAATATTCGGGGATTTCAACTACCCTAACATTAACTGGGATAGAATCAGTGTAAAAGGTATAGAGGGAGCAGAATTCTTAAAATGCATTCAGGAGAACTTTTTTAGCCAGTACGTAGCAAGCCCAACAAGAGAGGGGGCGGTTCTGGACCTAGTTTTAGGGAATGAAGCTGGGCAGGTGGAAGGGGTATCAGTCGGAGGGCATTTTGGTGGTAGTGATCATAATTCAGTTAGATTTAGCGTAGTTATGGAAAAGGACAAAGATAGATCAGGAGTAAAAGTTCTCAATTGTTGAAAGGCCAATTTTACTAAGCTGAGATGTGATTTAGCAAAAGTGGACTGGAAACAGCTACTTGAAGGTAAATCAGTGTCAGAGCAGTGGGAGGCATTCAAGGAGGAGATAGTGAGGGTTCAGAGCAAGAATGTTCCCACAAAGAAAAAGGGAAGGACTCCCGAATCTCGAGCCCCCGGATGTCAAGGGGCAAACAGGGTAATAAGGCAAAAAAGGGAAGCTTATGTCAGATACTGAGAGCTAAATACTGCAGAAAGCCTCGAGAAGTATAGAAAGTATAGGAGTGAAATTGAAAAGGAAATTAGGAAATCAAAGAGAGGACATGGAAAAAATATTGGCAACTAAAATCAAGGAAAACCCAAAGATGTTTTATAAATACATAAAGAGCAAGAGGATAACTAAGGTAAGTGTAGAGCCTATTAGAGACCAAAAAGGTAATGTGTGTGTGTGTGGAGACGGAAGACGTGGGTATAGTTCTTAATGAATACTTTGCGTCTGAGGAGACGCTGCAACATTGTAGTTAAGGAGGAGGAGTGTGAAATATTGGATGGGATTTACAGAGTGAGAGAGGAAATATTAATGGGTTCAACATCTTTGAAAGTGGATAAATCTCCAGGCTTGGATGAAATATATCCCAGACTGTTAAGAGGAGTAAGAGAGGAAATAGCAGAGGCTCTGACCATCATTTTCAATCCTCTCTGGCTACAGGTGTGGTGCCGGAGGACTGGAGGACTGCTAATGTTGTACCGTTGTTTAAAAAGGGAGAAAGGGATAGACCGAGTAATTACAGGCCAGTCAGCTTAACCTCGGTGGTAGGAAAATTATTGGAAAAAATTTTGAGGGATAGTATTAACCGTCATTTAGAAAGACACGGATTAATCAGGGACAGTCAGCATAGATTTGTTAAGGGAAGGTCGTATTTGACTAACTTGATTGAATTTTTTGAGGAGGTAACAAGGAGGGTCGATTAAGCAGCGCCTCAGTTTCAAAATTCTCATCCTTGTTTTCAAATCCCTCCATGGCCTCGCCCCTTCCTATCTCTGTAATCTCCTACAGCCTCACAACCCCCCCCCCCCCGAGATATCTGCGCTCCTCTAATTCTGCCCTCTTGAGCATCCCTGATTATAATCGCTCAACCTTTGGTGGCCGTGCCTTCTGTTGCCTGGGCCCTAAGCTATGGAATTCTCCGCCTAAACCTCTCTGCCTCTCTACCTCTCTTTCCTCCTTTAAGACGCTCCTTAAAACCTACCTCTTTGACCAAGCTTTTGGTCACCTGCCCTAATTTATCCTTATGTGGATCGGTGTCAAATTTTTTGTCTTAAAATACTCCTGTGAAGCGCCTTGGGACGTTTTACTATGTTAAAGGCGCTGTATAAATACAAGTTATTGTTGTTGTTGTTGATGAAGGTAGCGCATTTGATGTAGTCTATATGGATTTTAGCAAGGCTTTTGATAAGGTCCTGCATGGCAGACTGATCAGAAAAGTAAACGCCCATGGGATTCAAGGCAAAGTGGCAAGTTGGATCCAAAATTGGCTCAGTGGCAGGAAATAAAGGGTAATGGTCGACGGGTGTTTTTGTGACTGGAAGGCTGTTTCCAGCGGGGTTCCGCAGGGCTCAGTACTGGGTCCCTTGCTTTTTGTGGTATATATTTAGATATTTTGTATATATGATTTATATATATGATTTAGACTTCAATGTAGGGGGCATGATTAAGAAGTTTGCAGATGATACAAAAGTTGGCCGTGGGGTTGATAGGAAGAAGAAAGCTGCAGACTGCAGGAAGATATCAATGGACTGGTCTGGTGGGCAGAACAGTGGCAAATGGAATTCAATCCGGAGAAGTGTGAGGTAATGCATTTGGGGAGGGCAAACAAGGCAAGGGAATCCACAATAAATGGTAGGACACTGAGAAGTGTAGAGGAACACAGGGACCTTGGAGTGCACGTCCACAGATCCCTGAAGGTAGCAGGACAGGTAGATAAGGTGGTTAAGAAGGCATACGGGATACTTGCCTTTATTAGCCGAGGCATAGAATATAAGAGCAGGGTGGTTATGCTTGAACTGTATAAAACACTAGTTAGGCCACAGCTAGAATACTGCGTGCAGTTCTGGTCACCACATTACAGGAGGATGTGATTGCACTAGAGAGGGTGCAGAGGAGATTTACGAGGATGCTGCCTGGGCTGGAGAATTTTAGCTATGAGGAAAGATTGGATAGGCTGGGGTTGTTTTCTTTGGAATAGAGGAGGCTGAGGGGAGACCTTATTGAGGGGTATAAAATTATGAGGGGCCTAGATAGAGTGGATAGGAAGGAGCTATTTCCCCTAGCAGAGAGGTCAATAACCAGGGGGCAGAGATTTAAAGTAATTGGTCGGAAGTTTAGAGGGGATTTGAGGAGAAAGTTTTTCAGCCAGAGGGTGGTGGGGGGTCTGGAACTCACTGCCTGAAAGGGTGGTAGAGGAAGAGATCCTCATCACGTTTAAAAAATACTTGGATATGCACTCGAAGTGCCGTAACCTACAGGGCTACGGACCAAGTACTGGAAAGTGGGATTAGGCTGGATAGCTCTTTCGGAAGACACAGACATGATGGGCCGAATGGCCTCCTTCTCTGCTGTAAATTTCTACGATTCTTTGAAAGATTCTCTCCAATTAGTCCCACTTCTCCTGCTCTTTCCCCATAGCCCTGCAAATCTTTCCTTTTCAATTATTTATCCACTTCCCTTCGGAAAGTTGTTATCGAATATAAAAATCATATCTCGCCACCTCTCAGAAGCGGTTGATGCACGGCATTCCCTGATGACTGCTAGGAATCTGGGTCCAATTAGTCTTGTACCATTGGGATGAATTATGCACGGGATCCCTGTCCCACAAAGAGTGCAGTCCGAGCATCAGATGATATCGACGTCCCTGTGACAACTGCAGGAGAATCGCTGCGCTGATCACACAGCACATTAAACAGATCGATGCAGCAAACTGCCATTCAGAGTGTCAGTGCCAGGTACTGGCTCCCACTAGTCACCGCTCAATGGTAATATCACACTGAGTGCAGCCACTGGACAACATTAATGCATGAAAGGTGCAATTAGCAAGATGTAAGGTGAGAGGGTTAAAGTCTTCCCAGCATGATACCTTTCATTATTATGGTGACATACATCACTTGCACCTTGGCTATTCTGTTTGTACAGTGAGTTGTCAGTGTAAAATCATTTAACATGTAGAAAGGAGGAAGAGTTCATAGAATCAGGAAACAGCCATTGGCCAACAAGCCTTCCCCTTTTTAGTACACTGATACCATTCCCGCACTGATCCCCACCGACAACGCCACTGACACCCCACCCCACCCGAATCCCGTGCTGTACCTGCCCTGGGAGTGTTTGATGGGACAGTGTAGAGGGAGCTTTACTCTGTATCTAACCCATGCTGTACCTGCCCTGGGAGTCTTTGATGGACAAAATTGAGAGGTCGCACAACACCAGGTTATAGTCCAACAGTTTTATTTGAAATCACAAGCTTTCGGAGCTATCGATTGCTCCTTCCTCAGGTGAAGTAAATTAGATACAGAATCTGTATCGATTCTGTATCTAATTTACTTCACCTGAGGAAGGAGCAATCGATAGCTCCGAAAGCTTGTGATTTCAAATAAAACTGTTGGACTATAACCTGGTGTTGTGCGACCTCTCAATTTTGTCCACCCCAGTCCAACACCGGCATCTCCGCATCAGTGTTTGATGGGACAGTGTAGAGGGAGCTTTACTCTGTATCTAACCCGTGCCGTACCTGCTCTGAGAGTGTTTGAATGGACAGTGTAGAGGGAGCTTTACTCTGTATCTAACCCGTACTGTACCTATCCTGGAAGTGATTGATGGGATAGTGTAGAGGGAGCTTTACTCTGTATCTAACCTGTGCTGTCCCTGCCCTGGGAGTGTTTGATGGGACAGTGTAGAGGGAGCTTTACTCTGTATCTAACCCGTGCTGTACCTGCCCTGGGAGTCTTTGATGGGACAGTGTAGAGGGAGCTTTACTCTGTATCTAACCCGTGCTGTACCTGCCCTGGGAGTGTTTGATGGGACAGTGTAGAGGGAGCTTTACTCTGTATCTAACCCGTGCTGTACCTGCCCCGGGAGTGTTTGATGGGAAAGTGTAGAGGGAGCTTTACTCTGTATCTGACCCGTACTGTACCTGTCCTGGGAGTGTTTGATGGGACAGTGTAGAGGGAGCTTTACTCTGTATCTGACCCGTACTGTACCTGTCCTGGGAGTGTTTGATCGGACAGTGTAGAGGGAGCTTTACTCTGTATCTGACCCGTACTGTACCTGTCCTGGGAGTCTCCGAGAGGAACTCCAGTAACCTTTTCCCAAGCAGCACCTGGTCCTGAAACCATTGTATGAGCTGCAGGTGTGTTTTAGCAACCGTTGGGGAACAGAGTGTCGGATCGAGGGTCCTGCGGGCACCCACTACTCTGAAAAGTTTTAGACCACATCACATTCTTTATAAGCTGTCAAGTTGCTGATTTTTTTCTCTTGACTCCTTCAACCTTTTTTTTTCGTGGCGGTGATTATAATTTGAAGTACCTTTAATCAAATTGGAAGATGGAGTGGAAGGACAGTGAAAGAGTTCCGCAGTCTGCGTGGCAGTGCAGCAGGGAGGGTTGGGGATTGAATGTGTAAGAGAGAGCTGGACCGTGTGGAACTAATTTATTTCAGTAATGTAACAATTTAAGCATGAAAGTAAATCAGAGCAGCCAGTGAATAAATCGCAGGCATTTTCCAGACTGCAAATGCAGAAGGAATGGTGAAAGGTCATTCAACAAATTGCTTTGTTTCCATTTGTCCAATTTTCAGCCGTGGCACTCGGCTATTACAGAATGAGGCTGCGTCTGGGGTAAGGAAGGACTCCTGGAGCCTTGACACACGGTTATTATACAGAGCGATAAATGGGGCGCTGGTTCCAATCTAACCACACTGGAGTAAGAAATTCAAGGAAGACTTGTGGCTCGTCAATGTATGTCATTCAGAATAGTTTAATGAACGAAAAAAATGCAGCTTGCAATCCCGGAAAATTTAATTCTCCAGGAAAGAAAAATCTCCATCAAGGCTTCTGTCAGGGTGTTAGCAAGCGATTTACACAGAGGTTTTTTTGATTATTTGTAATATACTCTATTTATTTTGGTCCTGACTCTACAAATATCAGTAGATGGTGGAAGCTCAATGGGCTTTTAGTGCTGTTATTAGAAATTAATATTACTTTCGCAACCCAGCTCCCTCATGGTCATGGTGGGCTGGGCAAGCGGCTCCTCTCAGACTGCCGCAGGTGTTCAACACGGCAGCAGAATGCACTGTGTGGCGTGGTACTGAGCATTACAGGGCAGCCAACCCAAAATTGCAACACACTGCTCCTGTACCTAGACTACATTGTCCATTCGGTGCTCCTCATACACACGCAGTCCTCGCGAAACCCTTTACACAGCACAGCACAGATTTGTTAAGGGAAGGCCGTGTCTGACTAACTTGATTGAATTTTTTGAGGTGGTAACAAGGAGGGTTGATGAAGGTAGTGCGTTTGATGTAGTCTATATGGATTTTAGCAAGGCTTTTGATAAGGTCCCACATGGCAGGTTTGTCAGAAAAGTAAAAGCCCATGGGATCCAAGAGCAAGTGGCAAGTTAGATCCAAAATTGGCTCAGTGGCAGGAAGCAAAGGGTAATGGTCGACGGGTGTTTTTGTGACTGGAAGGCTGTTTCCAGTGAGGTTCCACAGGGCTCAGTACTGGGTCCCTTCCTTTTTGTGGTATACATCAATGATTGAGACTTCAATGTAGGGGGTATGATTAAGAAGTTTGCAGATGATACAAAAATTGTCCGTGTGGTTGATACTGAAGAAGAAAACAGTAGACTGCAGGAAGATATCAATGGACTGGCCAGGTGGGCAGAAAAAGTGGCAAATGGAATTCAATCCGGAGAAGTGTGAGGTAATACATTTGGGGAGGGCTAACAAGGCGAGGGAATACACAATAAATGGTAGGACACTGAGAAGTGCAGAAGATCAGAGGGACCTTGGAGTGCATGTCCACAGCTCCTTGAAGGTAGCAGGGCAGGTAGATAAGGTGGTTAAGAAGGTATACGGGATACTTGCCTTTATTAGCAGAGGCATAGAATATAAGAGCAGGGGGGTTATGCTTGAACTGTATAAAACACTAGTTAGGCCGCAGCTAGAGTACTGCGTGCAGTTCTGGTCACCACATTACAGGAAAGATGTGATTGCACTAGAGGAGGTGCAGAGGAGATTTACGAGGATGTTGCCTGGGCTGGGGAATTTAGCTATGAGGAAAGATTGGATAGGCTGGGGTTGTTTTCTTTGGAAAGGAGGAGGCTGAGAGGAGACAATATTGAGGTGTATAAAATTATGAGGGGCCCAGATAGAGTGGATAGGACGGACCTATTTCCCTTAGCAGAGGGGTCAATAACCAGGGGGCAGAAATTTAAAGTAATTGGTAGAAGGATTAGAGGGGAGTTGAGGAGAACGTTTTTCACCCAGAGGGTGATGGGGGTCTGGAGCTCACTGCCTGAAAGGGTGGTAGAGGCAGAAACCCTCATCACATTTAAAAAGTGCTTGGATATTCACTTGAAGTACCGTAACCTACAGGGCTACGGACCAAGAGCTGGAAAGTGGGATTAGGCTGGATAGCTCTTTGTCGGCCGCACAGACACGATGGGCCGAATGGCCTCCTTCTGTGCCGTAATTTCTACGATGCTATGAGCATTAGGGGCAGTGGGAGAAATGGAAAACAGAAAGCTATGGTGGGACAGTCAAAAACACACACACAAAGAAATCACTTTAAGGAGACTTTTCAGAGCAGGGAGTAGCCAACGTAAGGGACGCTGACTCTGAGCTCTGGAATCATTTCAAACAGGAATCAGTCGGGATTACCAAGCTAACACCTATATTTGGGCGCACGAGCCCTGTTAAACCGTTTCTGCGAGGCTCTGATCTCTACACCTCTGTGTAAATTCCCAGGATTATTCTCCAATGTGACAACATAAAACTTGTTGGCTGTGAATCGGTGTCTGGCAGGATGTGCACGAAATCTAATTGACCAACACTGCCAGACTCCTCGACAGGGTGACGGGGACACATAGGTTTCGGAGAGACGGGGGCAGGCGATATTTGTCAGACTGCAGTGACTGTGGGCGCTGTGTGCTTTGGGGTGAAGTGTGGTGTAGGGGCAGCTTTTCCAGGTCTCCATCAGTAACACGACCCTCAGCTTTGCAAACTGTGCAGCCTCTGTTGGGTTTGTCGATGTTGGTCTATCTGTCACGCTAATTGACAATGTTTGTATTTGGAAATTAGGTTAATTAGAAAATAGAACAAAAAACATCTTTATAAAAGTGGAGCATATGAAGTACGCCACCACTTCAGATTAATAATATGTATTTATATAAGTATTTCCCATTATATCATAAATTATGAAGGAACTCAAACGTGTCTGTGAAGTGTGTTACTTAACTGGGGAAATAAATAGAATCAGTGCTGTTGTTCGTGACTATTGGAGTCCACCTGGTGTTGATGGTTCTTATTGTTAGAGACTGTTAATTGCTGTAATTAGTCACCAACTCCATTATCGTTGTATCATGTGACTACCAGGATGGTAGAAGGCAAGCTAACAAGCTCTGTCCCCTAACCACCAACTCCATCCCTCACCCTGGCAACTGTCTGAGGCCGAACCAGACTGTTTGCAACCTTGGTGTCGTATTTGTGATAAGCTTCCGACCGCATATCCACGCCATCAGTACTTCCATCTCCCTAACATCGCCCGTCTCCACCCCTGCCTCAGCTCATCTGCTGCTGAAACCCTCATCCATGCCTTTGCTACCTCTAAACTTGACTATTCCAACGCTCTCCTGGCTGGCCTCCCACATTCCACCCTACGTAAACTTGAGGTCATCCAAAACTCTGCTGCCCGTGTCCTAACTCGCACCAAGTCCCGTTCACCCATCACCCCTGTGCTCGCTGACCTACATTGGCTCCTGGTTAAGCAACACCTCGATTTAAAAATTCTCATCCTTGTTTTCAAATCCCTCCATGGCCTCACCCCTCCCTATCTCTGTAACCTCCTCCAGCCCCACAACCCCCCGAGATCTCTGCGCTCCTCCAATTCTGCCCTCTTGCGCATCCCCAATTTTCATCACTCCACCATTGGCGGCCGTGCCTTCAGCTGCCTGGACCCTAAGCTCTGGAATTCCCTCCCTAAACCTCTCCGCCTCTCTCCTCCTTTAAGACACTCCTTAAAACCCACCTCTTTGACCAAGCTTGTCCTGCCCTAATATCTCCTCATGTGGCTCGGTGTCAAATTTTGTTTGATAATCGCTCCTGTGAAGTGCCTGGGGACGTTTTACTTCGTTAAAGGTGCTATATAAACGCAAGGTGTTATTGTTCCTTTGTCTGTGAACCTTGTCTTCACCCATCACCCACACACTGCACTCTCCAGGAGAAGGCAGTACACTGACCAGGAGTGGGAGCCCAACCTGAGACTTTCCTCTCCGTGTCCACAGGTGCCGATGACGTCTGCAGGGCCCCAGCTGTGGCTCCGGTTTAGATCGGCTAATTCAGCAGAGGCTGAACCTGCCGCCTGCCAGGTCTGTGTGAGTCAGCTCCACCGAGAGGGCCTTCATACAATCATAGAATGGTTACAGCACAGAAGGAGGCCATTCGGCCTGTCGAGCCTGTGCCCGCTCTCTGCAAGAGCACTACAGCTAGTCCCACTCCCCCGCCCTTTCCCCGTAGCCCTGCAAATTTTTCCCCCTCAGGTATTTATCCAACTCCCTTTTGAAAGCCACGATTAAATCTGCCTCCACCACCCTTTCAGGCAGTGAATTCCAGATCATAACCACTCGCTGCCTTTGGTTCTTTTGCCAATCACCTTAAATCTGTGTCCTCTGGTTCTCGACCCTTCTGCCAATGGGAACAGTTTCTCTCTATCTACTCTGTCCAGACCCCTCATGATTTTGAACACCTCTATCAAATCTTCTCTCAATCTTCTCTGCTCTAAGGAGAACAACCCCAGCTTCTCCAGTCTATCCACGTAACTGAAGTCCCTCATCCCTGGAACCATTCTTGTAAATCTTTTCTGCACCCTCTCTAAGGCCTTCATATCCTTCCTAAAGTGCGGTGCCCAGAATTGGACACAATACTCCAGTTGAGGCCTAACCAGTGTTTTATAAAGGTTCATCAAACTTCCTTGCTTTTGTACTCTCTGCCTCTATTTATGAAAATGAGAAGTCGCACAACACCAGGTTATAGTCCAACAGATTTATTTAATTTTACAAGCTTTCGGAGCTGTCGCTCCTTCGTCAGGTAAGTTAGCAATGAGAGAATCTCCCAGAATTCACAATTTAAACCCAGACAAAATCTATTCACATTATTCGCTACAACAAAGAGCACAGCCAAGACAATGAGATGTGTCCCAGGGGGTCCAACGTGTCAAACTTCAGCAGCCAGGGGCATTCAGCCTCGGATCTGCGGGTAAGCGTTCTCCAAGGCGGCCTTCGAGATACACGACAGCGCAAAATCATAGAGCAGAAACTGATAGCCAAGTTCCGCACTCATGAGGATGGCCTCAATCGCGATATCGGGTTCATGTCACGATACAGAACGTGACTTGACATCATGGCCGGTCTTCCCAGGTGTTTTTTTTTTTTTTGTTTTTTTTTTTAAAAAGGCTAACACAAGAACACAAATTGACAGGATATGCAGCCGGCAGGTGGTTTGACACGTTGGACCCCCTGGGACACATCTCATTGTCTTGGCTGTGCTCTTTGTTGTAGCGAATAATGTGAATAGATTTTGTCTGGGTTTAAATTGTGAATTCTGGGAGATTCTCTCATTGCTAACTTACCTGACGAAGGAGCGACAGCTCCGAAAGCTTGTAAAATTAAATAAATCTGTTGGACTATAACCTGGTGTTGTGCGACTTCTCATTTTTGTCCACCCCAGTCCAACGCCGGCATCTCCACATCATGACCTCTATTTATGAAGCCCAGGATCCCGTATGACTTTTTAACCGCTTTCTCAACCTGCCCTGCCATCTTCAACGATTTGTGCACATATACCCCCAGGTCTCTCTGTTCATGCTCCTCCTTTAGAATTGTACCCTTTAGTTTATATTGTCTCTCCTCGTTCTTCCGACCAAAATGTATCACTTCGCACTTTTCTGTGTTAAATTTCATCTGCCATGTGTCCGCCCATTCCACCAGCCTGTCTGTCCTCTTGAAATCTATCACTATCCTCCTCACTGTTCACTATACTTCCAAGTTTTGTGTCATCTGCAAATTTTGAAATTGTGCCCAGTACACCCAAGTCCAAGTCATTAATATATATCAAGAAAACCACTACTCTCTGTTTCCTGTCACTTAGCGAATTCCGTATCCATGCTGCCACTGTCCCTTTTATTCCATGGGCTTCAACTCTGCTGGCAAACTCATTTTGTGGCACTTTATCAAACGCCTTTTGGAAGTCCATGTACACCACGTCAACCGCATTACCCTCAGCAACCCTCTCTGTTACCTCATCATATTCCCATGTGGCTATTTGCACCTGCAGCTCACCAACCTTATTTACCAGGCTTCGTGCATTTTCACACATACACTGTAAACCAGTCTTAGACCTTCTTGTATTCTGACCGCACCTAATACCGTACTATTTCTTACTCTAGTGCACCGCGCCAGAAGCCCATTTACTGTGGAGCTGGAGCTCAATTAGATATTCCACTTCCCTACAATTCAACAACATTTTACACAACAGAGAGACTACCTGCCTTACGCATTAGGAATAATAACTGAAAATGCTAATAAGACCTTATTTAGATATGCAGATTAGGGGTAATACATTTCAAGGAGCCATAAATAGCTTTACACAGAGAGCAGGATCGTGTTCAAGTGTTGTTATTAACATACTGCTCTAATCAGCGGATAACCAAAAACTTCCACAATTCCACAGATAACTGCAATCCTACCGCAATCACCAATCCAAATTCACCTCACTATGACCTGAGCAGAAAACATTCCCCATCCCAGCAACCAAACTATTACTGCTCCTCCGACAGTGCAGCACTCCCTCAGTACTGCCCCTCCGACAGTGTGGCGCTCCCTCAGTACTGCCCCTCCAACAGTGCGGCGCTCCCTCAGTACTGCCCCTCCGACAGTGTGGCGCTCCCTCAGTACTGACCTTCCGACAGTGCGGCGCTCCCTCAGTACTGCCCCTCCAACAGTACAGCGGAGCAGTACTGTCCCTCCGACAGTGCAGCGCTCCCTCAGTACTGACCCTCCGACAGTGCGGCTCTCCCTCAGTACTGACCCTCCGACAGTGCGGAGCTCCCTCAGTACTGACCCTCCGACATTGCAGCACTCCCTCAGCACTGCCCCACCGACAGTGCAGCGCTCCCTCAGTACTGACCCTCTGATAGTGCAGCACTCGCTCAGTACTGATCCTCCGACAGTGCAGCGCTCCCTCAGTACTGACCCTCCGACAGAGCAGCGCTCCCTCAGTACTGTCCCTCCGACAGTGCAGCGCTCCCTCAGTACTGACCCTCCGACAGTGCGGCTCTCCCTCAGTACTGACCCTCCGACAGCGCGGAGCTCCCTCAGTACTGACCCTCCGACATTGCAGCACTCCCTCAGTACTGCCCCTCTGACAGTGCAGCACTCCCTCAGTATTGACCCTCCGACAGTGCGGCGCTCCCTCAGTACTGCCCCACCGACAGTGCAGCGCTCCCTCAGTACTGATCCTCCGACAGTGCAGCACTCCCTCAGTACTGATCCTCCGACAGTGCGGCGCTCCCTCAGTACTGCCCCTCCGACAGTGCGGCGCTCCCTCAGTATTGCCCCTCCGACAGTGCGGAGCTCCCTCAGTACTGCCCCTCCGACAGTGCGGAGCTCCCTCAGTACTGCCCCATCGACAGTGCAGCGCTCCCTCAGTACTGTCCCTCCGACAGTGCGGAGCTCCCTCAGTACTGCCCCTCCGACAGTGCAGCGCTCCCTCAGTACTGCCCCTCCGACAGTGTGGAGCTCCCTCAGAACTGCCCTTCCGACAGTGCAGCACTCCCTTAGTACTGCCCCTCCGACAGTGCGGCGCTCCCTCAGTACTGCCCCTCCAACAGTGCGGCGCTCCATCAGTACTGCCCCTCCAACAGTGCGGAGCTCCCTCCGTACTGCCCCTCCGACAGTGCAGCACTCCCTCAGTACTGCCCCTCCGACAGTGCGGCGCTCCCTCAGTACTGCCCCATCGACAGTGCAGCGCTCCCTCAGTACTGCCCCTCCGACAGTGCAGAGCTCCCTCAGTACTGACCCTCCGACAGTGCAGCGCTCCCTCAGTACTGCCCCTCCGACAGTGCGGAGCTCCCTCAGTACTGCCCTTCCAACAGTGCCGCGCTCCCTCAGTACTGCCCCTCCAACAGTGCGGCGCTCCCTCAGTACGGCGCCTCCGACAGTGCGGCGCTCCTTCAGTACTGACCCTCCGACAGTGCGGAGCTCCCTCAGTACTGACCCTCCGACAGTGCGGCGCTCCCTCAGTACTGCCCCTCCGACAGTGCAGCGCTCCCTCAGTACTGACCCTCCGACAGTGCGGCGCTCCCTCAGTACTGCCCCTCTGACAGTGCAGCGCTCCCTCAGTACTGCCCCTCCGACAGTGCTGCACTCCCTCAGTACTGACCCTCCGACAGTGCAGCGCTCCCTCAGTACTGACCCTCCAACAGTGCGACGCTCCCTCAGTACTGCCCCTCCGACAGAGCAGCGCTCCCTCAGTACTGACCCTCCGACAGTGCGGCGCTCCCTCAGTACTGCCCCTCCAACAGTGCGGCGCTCCCTCAGTATGGCCCCTCCGACAGTGCGGCGCTCCCTCAGTACAGCCCCTCTGACAGTGCGGCACTCCCTCAGTACTGCCCCTCTGACAGTGCGGCTCTCCCTCAGTACTGCCCCTCTGACAGTGCAGTGCTCCCTCAGTACTGCCCCTCCGACAGTGTGGCGCTCCCTCAGTACTGCCCCTCTGACAGTGCGGCACTCCCTCAGTACTGCCCCTCTGACAGTGCGGCTCTCCATTAGTACTGCCCCTCCGACAGTGCGGCACTCCCTCAGTACTGCCCCTCCGACAGTGCGGCGCTCCCTCAGTACTGACCCTCCGACAGTGCGGCTCTCCCTCAGTACTGACCCTCCGACAGTGCGGCGCTCCCTCAGTACTGACCCTCCGCCAGTGCGGCTCTCCCTCAGTACTGACCCACCGACAGTGCAGCGCTCCCTCAGTACTGCCCTTCCAACAGTGCCGCGCTCCCTCAGTACTGCCCCTCCAACAGTGCGGCGCTCCCTCAGTACGGCGCCTCCGACAGTGCGGCGCTCCTTCAGTACTGACCCTCCGACAGTGCGGAGCTCCCTCAGTACTGACCCTCCGACAGTGCGGCGCTCCCTCAGTACTGCCCCTCCGACAGTGCAGCGCTCCCTCAGTACTGACCCTCCGACAGTGCGGCGCTCCCTCAGTACTGCCCCTCTGACAGTGCAGCGCTCCCTCAGTACTGCCCCTCCGACAGTGCTGCACTCCCTCAGTACTGACCCTCCGACAGTGCAGCGCTCCCTCAGTACTGACCCTCCAACAGTGCGACGCTCCCTCAGTACTGCCCCTCCGACAGAGCAGCGCTCCCTCAGTACTGACCCTCCGACAGTGCGGCGCTCCCTCAGTACTGCCCCTCCAACAGTGCGGCGCTCCCTCAGTATGGCCCCTCCGACAGTGCGGCGCTCCCTCAGTACAGCCCCTCTGACAGTGCGGCACTCCCTCAGTACTGCCCCTCTGACAGTGCGGCTCTCCCTCAGTACTGCCCCTCTGACAGTGCAGTGCTCCCTCAGTACTGCCCCTCCGACAGTGTGGCGCTCCCTCAGTACTGCCCCTCTGACAGTGCGGCACTCCCTCAGTACTGCCCCTCTGACAGTGCGGCTCTCCATTAGTACTGCCCCTCCGACAGTGCGGCACTCCCTCAGTACTGCCCCTCCGACAGTGCGGCGCTCCCTCAGTACTGACCCTCCGACAGTGCGGCTCTCCCTCAGTACTGACCCTCCGACAGTGCGGCGCTCCCTCAGTACTGACCCTCCGCCAGTGCGGCTCTCCCTCAGTACTGACCCACCGACAGTGCAGCGCTCCCTCAGTACTGCCCGTCCAACAGTGCGGCGCTCCCTCAGTACTAACCCTCCGACAGTGCGGCGCTCCCTCAGTACTGCCCCTCCGACAGTGCAGCACTCCCTCAGTACTGCCCGTCCAACAGTGCGGCGCTCCCTCAGTACTGCCCCTCCGACAGTGCGGCGCTCCCTCAGTACTGCCCCTCCGAGAGTGCGGCGCTCCCTCAGTACTGCCCCTCCGACAGTGCGGCGCTCCCTCAGTACTGCCCCTCCGAGAGTGCGGCGCTCCCTCAGTACTGCCCTCCGACAGTGCGGCGCTCCCTCAGTACTGCCCTCCGACAGTGCGGCGCTCCCTCAGTACTGCCCTCCGACAGTGCGGCGCTCCCTCAGTACTGCCCTCCGACAGTGCGGCGCTCCCTCAGTACTGCCCTCCGACAGTGCGGCTCTCCCTCAGTACTGATCCTCCGACAGTGTGGCGCTCCCTCAGTACTGACCCTCCGACAGTGCGGCGCTCCCTCAGTACTGCCCTCCGACAGTGCGGCGCTCCCTCAGTACTGCCCTCCGACAGTGCGGCTCTCCCTCAGTACTGATCCTCCGACAGTGTGGCGCTCCCTCAGTACTGACCCTCCGACAGTGCGGCGCTCCCTCAGTACTGCACTGCGAGTGTTGGCCTGGATTTTGCCTCGGTTGACACATGAAGAATGAGCAATGGCGTGTCGGAGGGTGGTGGTCACTGTCTGTGGACCGTACCCAGCAGCGAGGCAGCACCTTCAGCAAAGGAAGTGGGGAAGGGAGGGACATAATGAGGGACTGTTCCAAGAAACCAAAATTTGCATCTCAAAGAACAACTACTTGCATTTATATACCGCCGTTAACGCAGTAAAACGTCCCAAGGCGCTTCACAGGAGTTTAATCAGACAATAAAATGTGAGACCAGGCCAAAGAAGGAGACATTGGGCCGGGTGAGGCAACAGGTGGTGGCCTCTCTGGTGGGTCGACGGGAGCAGTGATGCTGCACCGAAGGTTCATGAAGCTGCCCATCCTGGACTGGATAGAAGCACACACCCAGTCCAGTGAACTAATCCTGCTGTGTGTTATTAAGCAGTGATGCCTGGATTCAGACGGATTAGCATCATTCCCTGTTGGGTCGACCAACTCCCCCTGTCGCTGCTCAATACTGGGAATGTCTTTGATCAGAATCGATGAGTACATTCCGAAGTTGGCTGCAGTAGTTACAGGAGGAGGAATAAACAGCAATTTAAATCTCTCGCGCACCGTTTGTGAGGTGTTCCAATGACGGAGGGCTGAGCTGAATTCGATGTGATCATTTCCCAGCCTCCCCCCAGCCCCCTCAGGGCTTGTCCACAGACACTCAGCTGCAGTTAGCAGTGTGACAGATTCTGAATTTCACCGGGAGAGAAATCGAAGGTTGACAATTGAGCCAAGTGTTTAATATTATGAGGGGTTTTGATCGAGTAAATAAGGAGAAACTGTTTCCACTGTCAGGAGGGTCGGTAATCAGAGGACACAGATTGAAGGTAATCGGCAAAAGAACCAGAGGGGAGATGAGGAGAATTTTTTTACACAGCGAGTTGTTGTGATCTGGAATGCACTGCCTGAAAGGGCGGTGAAAGCAGATTCAATAGTAACTTTCAAAAGGGAATTGGATAAATACTCGAAAAGAAAAATTTTGCAGGGCTGTGGGGAAAGAGCAGGGGAGTGGGAATAATTGGAGAGCTCTTTCAAAGAGCCGGCACAGGCACGATGGGCCGAATGGCCTCCTCCTGTGCGGTATCATTCAATGACAGAAAGCTATCCCCAAAAGGGCAGCAGTGAGAATCGGCCGAGTTGTGGGTTCAAGTCCCACTCCAGAGACTTTAGCACATAATCCAGGCCGACACTCCCTGTGCAGTGCTCCGAAGAAGAGTAGAGGAGTTCTTCCAGTGTTCTGATCAATATTTAATTCTCAACCAACATCACTAAAACAGATTATCTGCTCATTATCACAAGGCTGTTTGTGGGAGCTTGCTGTGCGTAAATTGTCTGCCGTGTTTCCTACATTACAACAGTGACCACACTTCACAAAGTATTTCATTGTCTGTGAAGTGTTTTGTGACGTTCTGAGGATGTGAAAGGCGATGTAGAAATGCCAGTCTGTCTTTCTTTCCTGAACTGGATGCAGTGTTTGAAGAAGCTGCCTCCTGTTTCTGGACAATCCTTCCCCCAAACTCCGGACTGAGCAAGTTGGGAAACCCGCCCTCCCCTGCTTCGAGCTGATTGGATGGGTTTCCGATGTGCCGGACGATCCGGGCACCATTCCGGAGCAGCCCTCATCCCATGTCTGGTCCAGACTCCTCTGGCAGTAACACTTGGTCCTTGTCTCTCCTTCCTCTCCTCACACCTCCAGCACTTCACCCAGTGGCCAATCTTCAGTAAGCGAGACGGTGCGTGTGGGCAGGCAATTCAGCAGATCCAGGCATCACAGCTGAGCCTGATCTTGTCCCCACCAATGTTCCCTTTAATTCTTTATTACATGCGCGGTCCCTTTAAGTTGCTGCATGGCCCATTGAAATTTTGCGCCTGCACGGTTTTTACAATGAGCGGCCTGTGCGGGACCTCACGGACACTGGGCGGGACCTCACTGACTGGGCGGGACCTCACGGACTGGGCGGGACCTCACGGACACTGGGCGGGACCTCACGGACTGGGCGGGACCTCACGGACACTGGGCGGGACCTCACGGACACTGGGCGGGACCTCACTGACTGGGCGGGACCTCACTGACTGGGCGGGACCTCACGGACTGGGCGGGACCTCACTGACTGGGCGGGACCTCACGGACTGGGCGGGACCTCACGGACTGGGCGGGATCTCAGGGACACTGGGCGGGACCTCACGGACTGGGCGGGATCTCACGGACACTGGGCGGGACCTCACTGACTGGGCGGGACCTCACGGACTGGGCGGGACCTCACGGACACTGGGCGGGACCTCACTGACACTGGGCGGGACCTCAGGGACACTGCGCGGGACCTCAGGGACACTGCGCGGGACCTCACGGACACTGGGCGGGACCTCACGGACACTGGGCGGGATCTCACGGACTGGGCGGGATCTCACGGACTGGGCGGGATCTCACGGACACTGGGCGGGATCTCACGGACACTGCGCGGCCATGCAGCTTCCAGGGAACGTGACGTGGACACACACACGGGGGGAGAGTTTCCGCTCTGGGTGCAGTCGGGAAGTTGCTCTTGAAATTGCTCTGGTTTGGCTCCGCTAACATTCATTTGCATAATCTCAAACATAAACTCTTCCGTGAAGCAGTGTTTGAGAACATAATCGCTAATTTTGTGCTTTGCATTATAAGATATTCCTTGCTGTATTTAAGAGCGGTAACCTGGTGGAGTTTTATTAATAGAGCTGAAGATGGGTTTATCAACAAAAATCAGCATTTTAATCAGCGTGTCTCGTCCACCGCCTGTGAATAACTTGATTTTAAATCACTGAAAATGACTTTGAAAATCTATTCTGAACCATTTACTAGTTTCACTGTTGTACGGTAGTCAGTTTCTCAGTAAGTTCAATATTTTTTTAATATTTAAAAACTTTTAAACCGTGCCGTCTCGTGCCTGTGCGCCTAAGAAACCCCAGCTCAACTTGAAGAGCCTCCTGGAAACGGGCGCGGCCAGCGGGAATGCACCCTGGTGATTGGTTCTGTCTGGGGCTGCGGCCAGTTTGTGGGCGGGGCCGGCTTCCAGCGCAATGATTTTTAAACCAGCACCAAAGATCACACAAACCCGATTTACACTCGACGTAACTGATGCATAAAATTCCCCGATCTTTTCCGCTGGTCCGGATGCTTTCACCTGGATTGCGCTGGTTTTATGTGCGGATCTAGCGGAAATTTGAGCCCACGCTGTCCAGCATTGTGGCGTCGGATAGAGGCCCTCAGCGCCAACGGTACTGAGCCCAATTGTAGCTTCCCTGCTTGTTGCCCAGTCAAGGTCTGTTTAATTCAGCATAGAACCGAGATTGACTGTGGACCTTATCTGCCTGTATCATGCAGTGCGGTCATTTATCCACCGAATCATTGGAACGAGGTGAGTAGACGAGGCCTATATTCTCTAGAGTTTAGAAGAATGAGGGGTGATCTCATTGAAACATACAAAATTCCTGCAGGGATTGACAGGGTAGATGCAGGGAGGATGTTCCCCTGGCTGGGGAGTCTAGTACCAGGGGTCACAGTCTCAGAATAAGGGGTCGGCCATTTAGGACTGAGATGAGGAGAAATTTCTTCACTCAGAGGGTGGTGAATCTTTGGAATTCTCTACCCCAGAGGGCTGTGGAGGATCAGTCGTTGAGTATATTCAAGACTGAGATCAATAGATTTTTGGTTATTAAGCGAATCAAGGGATATGGGGATAGAGCAGGAAAGTGGAGTTGAGGTCGATGATCAGCCATGATCTTATTGAATGGCAGAGCAGGCTCGAGGGGCCGAATGGCCGACTCCTGCTCCTATTTCTTATGTTCTTATGTAAACCCGGTGGTAATTCCCACCACGAGGAATATTCAGGCAGGTACCGTGCGGTGCAGTCACCAGGATGTGACAGGGAGCTGGAAATTTAGTTTAAAACATCGACCGTGCCTAAGCAGAGCTAAGGCTGAATATTGCTGCACATCAGAAGCTCTCTCCTGGGAAATCCAACTCACCTCACAATCTACATTTGAAAAGAAGCACGACATTGCTTCAAGTCACTGGATGTGATGTTCTTGTCGGGCTGCAGCGCTGTGCTCCCCGGCCCATCCCTGTCGGAATGGAAAGTTGCAAACAGGTCCATTTGATTTTTTTTGTTAGGTGAGGAACAAAGCTATTCAGCGTTATAATTGTTGCTGTTTAAAATAAAATAAAAGGAATCACTGCTATTGTTAGTCACTGTCAGAGTCCACTCAGCAGCTCAATAGGAACTTTTTAAAAGTGAGATGATGCCATTTGTATAATGCAGCTGGATTCTGCTGTACACCCCCCACTTTGCTCCCCTCCTCTCCTGCCGTGCTTACCCACTGAGTGTCATTCCATAGACATTAACTCCTCTCCTCTACCTCACTCACAGCCAAGCCTGACTGTGTCCTTACCCAATGCCCGCAGTCGGACAGTGATCCTGGGCTGGTCTTCCCTCCCCCAATACAAGGGAACTGACCCAAAGGTGGTACACCAACCACACCAGGTCACTCTGCCTTGGTCCTCTCACCCTGTATTCAGGACAAAGCAAAGTCACTTCAGGGTTACTGTACACCAGTGCTCACCTGTGTTATCGCGGGCCATTACAGAATCATAGAATGATACACCAAAGATAGAGGCCACTCAGCCCATCGAGCCTGTGCCGGCTCTTTGAAAGAGCTCTCCAATGAGTCCCACTCTCCTGCTCTTTCCCCATAGCCCTGCAAATTTTTCCCCTTCAAGTATTTATCCAATTCCCTTTTGAAAGTTACTATTGAATCTGCTTCCACCGCCCTTTCAGGCAGCGCATTCCAGATCACAACAACTCGCTGTGTAAGAAAATTCTCCTCATCTCCCCTCTGGCTTTTTTGCCAATTACCTTAAATCTGTGTCCTCTGGTTACCGATCCTCCTGCTACTGGAAACAGTTTCTCCCTGTCCACTCTATCAAAACCGTTCATGATTTTGAACACCTCTATCAAATCTCTCCTTAACTTTCTCTGCTCTAAGGAGAGCAACCCCAGCTTCTCCAGTCTCTCTGCATAACTGAAGTCCCTCATCTGTGAACCATTATTCCAGTGAAAAGTGTCTGAGGTGGTGTGAAATACGCCGAGCTCCATGTTACAGGATCCCATTCCTCAGCGTTCAGAGTGTGTTATTTTGTAGTTCTGAATTATTCTCACCTATTGGTTGCACCAGGCAGATTTTCTCTGCAAGCACTGAAGGAAGAAGGAATGATCCTGTTGGAGAAAATTCGCAGCACTGCGAGGTTCGTTTCTGCAGTACATAGTGCAGCATTAAAGTTTCCCAGCTTTTTGTTCCCCTGTCATGTCACAGCTTGCCCCCTGTACCCGCCTCAGCCCCTCGTTGCTCAGTCCTCTCCCCTCGTCTCATGGTGAGTCGAGCATCAACACTGCATGCCAGATAAATGGCCAGCCCTCAGTGACGTTCCCCAGAGCAGGTGAAAGCGATAGTGATCGCACGTGGATCTCACGCCATGTGAGAAAAGGGTGTCCCTCAGGGTTGGACTATCCCACTTGCCCAGCGGAAGAGGATTGCCAGAGGACGAGCAATTCCAGAGGAAGAGGAATTCCAGAGGACGAGGAATTCCAGAGGAAGAGGAATTCCAGAGGAAGAGGAATTCCAGAGGATGAGGAATTCCAGAGGAAGAGGAATTCCAGAGGAAGAGGAATTCCAGAGGATGAGGAATTCCAGAGGAAGAGGAATTCCAGAGGATGAGGAATTCCAGAGGATGAGGAATTCCAGAGGAAGAGGAATTCCAGAGGATGAGGAATTCCAGAGGAAGAGGAATTCCAGAGGAAGAGGAATTCCAGAGGACAAATCATTTTAAACAAACAAGCTATTTGTTGGTTTCTTTTGGAATTAATTTTTGACACTAACAGAGTAATCCCTTTAATGGTTCAGTTAATGAGGCGAATAGATAACTGAGGCATAGGGAGTGGCAGGAGCCAGGTTCGATTCCGTGCTGAATTAACTGGTCTCAGCAATAGCAATACACGGGACTCGAGAGAGGAAAGGGAAAGTCAGCCAGACTGTTCCTGATAGCTGTCCAGTGACCCCTGCAGGAGAGTGTGTCTGTCTGTGTGTCTGTGTGTGTGTGTCTGTGTGTGTCTGTGTGTGTGTGTCTGTGTGTCTGTGTGTGTCTGTGTGTGTGTGTGTGTGTGTGTGTCTGCATGTCTGTCTGTCTGTGTCTGTGTGTGTCTGTCTGTGTGTCTGTGTGTGTGTGTCTGTGTGTGTGTGTGTGTGTGTGTGTGTGTGTGTGTCTGTGTGTGTGTGTGTGTGTCTGCATGTCTGTCTGTCTGTGTCTGTCTGTGTGTGTGTGTGTGTGTGTGTGTGTGTGTGTGTGTGTGTCTGTGGGTGTGTGTCTGTGTGTGTGTGTGTGTGTCTGTGTGTGTGTGTGTCTGTGTGTGTGTGTGTGTGTGTGTGTCTGTGTATGTGTGTGTGTCTGTGTGTGTGTGTCTGTGTGTGTGTGTGTGTGTGTGTGTGTGTCTGCATGTCTGTCTGTCTGTGTCTGTCTGTGTGTGTGTGTCTGTGTGTGTGTGTCTGTGTGTGTGTGTGTGTGTGTCTGTGTGTGTGTGTGTGTCTGTGTGTCTGTGTGTGTGTGTCTGTGTCTGTGTGTGTGTGTCTGTGTCTGTCTGTGAGTGTGTGTTTGTGGGTGTGTGTCTGTGGGTGTCTGTCTGTGTGTGTGTGTGAGTGTGTCTGTGTCTGTGGGTGTGTGTCTGTGTCTGTGTGTGTATATCTGTGCGTGTCTTAAGGCTGGTGCGCACTGTCCATGTTTGAACCTCACTGTCCAGACTGGTTAATGAAGAATGCACTTGGAGAGACCGGCTTAGAGTCTTCAGGGGAAGAGGAGGGAATGAAAGGTTAAAATAGGCCCAAGTCCAGCGAAGGGGAGGTGCCCCGCGCAGACTGTGTTCCACTCACTGATCAGTGTGCAGTACTCTATGCTGTCTAATTATAACACAGTCACTACCTTTGACAAAGTATTACAATAACTTGAGTTCTCATTAGGAGAGGAGTGAAGCACAGTGTGGGGAGCGTTATTTACGCAGCAAATAAAACCTGTGACAGATTGTGGTTAAAGTACTCCTTGTTTTAATTGGATGCTCGGACTGAGCAGTTTGCCAGTGAAAGGTACGATTCCCCAGTAATTGACAGCGTGCTCATACTGCCAGATTGACTTCCGATAAACACCCGTTTAAAATCTATTAACAGCGCCAAATCTTCGCAGTCCCTCAGGACTGCACGATCCTGATTTGTTGATTTGTCTTTAATTGAGAGTATATTTTGGCCAGCTGTTCCCAGCTCTGTTTAATGGATCCGAGACTCTGTGCACTGAAGGCATTGTCATCTTATTAAAGGGCTTATCACAAGTTTGTTTCTGCAAATACTTTAAACCCCCCCGCCCCCGGCCACCTCACCTGTCATTCATTCGGCTGCTTCATGTGCCCGAATGCTATTGAGTGGATTCAGGCATACACTTTCCTACATTTCATCAACCACCAAACTTTTCTCGTCACTCTCAATGTTATTGGGACTTTCGCTCCTCTCTGCTTTCCTCTCCTGGCTTGCTCCTGATCTCCGGATCCCGATCTACACAATCCCCCCTTGTCGCTATGTTGGAATTGAGAGTCCGCACAGTGCGTCCTGCTCTCTCACCACCACCTGGTTTATTTCAACTCTTTGATTCTTTTCAATCTTGCTGCAGCCGTCACTCTTCCCTCCATCTCAGCCGACCCACCTCACACTGGCCACGGGGCATCAGCAGCACCGATCAGTGCCTCCTCTACCCAGAAACTGAAGGAGGCTCATTCTGTTAAAGGCCTTGACTGCGAGGGAGCCTGCTCCCAGTCTGAATCCGACACACAGTGCCTAGGAAAATCAGACGAGATGGCAAGATGGGAGGGGCAAATCTAAATAACACCAGAACTATCTTCACCGCAATCATAAGAACATAAGGACATAAGAAATAGGAGCAGGAGTCGACCATACGGCCCCTCGAGCCTGCTCCGCCATTCAATAAGATCATGGCTGATCATCGACCTCAACTCCACTTTCCCGCCCGATCCCCATTTCCCTTGATTCCCCTAGAGTCCAAAAATCTATCCATCTCAGCCTTGAATATACTCAAAGACTCAGCATTCACAGCCCTCTGGGGCAGAGAATTCCAAAGATTCCCAACCCTCTGAGTGAAGAAATTCCTCCTCATCTTGGTCTTAAATGGCCTACCCCTTATCCTGAGACTATGCCCCCTAGTTCTAGACACTCCAGCCAGGGGAAACAACCTCTCAGCATCTACCCTGTCAATCCCCTTCAGAATCTTGTATGTTTCAATGAGATCACCTCTCATTCTTCTAAACTCCAGAGAGTATAGGCCCATTCTACACAATCTCTCATCATAGGACAGCCCTCTCATCCCAGGAATCAATCTAGTGAACCTTCGTTGCACCGCCTCCAAGGCAAGTATATCCTTCCTTAGATAAGGAGACCAAAACTGTGCACAGTACTCCAGGTGTGGTCTCACCAAGGCCCTGTACAATTGTAGCAAGACTTCCTTACTCTTATACTCCAACCCCCTTGCAATAAAGGCCAACATGCCTTTTGCCTTCCTTATTGCTTGCTGTACCTGCATGCTAGCTTTCTGTGTTTCTTGCATGAGGACACCCAAATCTCTCTGAACACCAACATTTAAAAGTTTCTCACCATTTAAAAAATATTCTGTTTTTCTATTCTTCCTACCAAAGTGAATAACCTCACATTTCCCTACATTATACTCCATCTGCCACCTTACTGCCCACTCACTTAGTCTATCTATATCCCTTTGCAGACTCTTTGTTCTCCTCACAGCTTACTGTCCCACCTAGCTTTGTATCATCAGCAAACTTGGATACATTACACTCGGTCCCTTCATCTAGGTCATTAATATAGATTGTAAATACCCGAGGCCCCAACACTGATCCTTGCGGCACCCCATTAGTTACAGCCTGCCAACCTGAAAAAGACCCGTTTATCCCTACTCTCTGTTTTCTGTCCGTTAACCAATCCTCTATCCAGGTTACTACATTACCCCCAACCCCATGAGCCTTAATCTTGTGTAATAACCTTTTATGTGGCACCTTATCGAATGCCTTTTGGAAATCCAAATATACTACATCCACTGCTTCCCCTTTATCTACACTGCTAGTTACATCCTCAAAACTCTAATAAATTTGTCAGACACGATTTCCCTTTCATAAAACCATGTTGACTCTGCCTAATCATGTTATGATTTTCTAAGTGCCCTAATACCACTTCCTTAACAATGGATTCCAGCATTTTCTCGACAACTGATGTCAGGCTAACTGGCCTGTAGATCCCTGTTTTTTCTCTCCCTCCTTTCTTGAATAGCGGTGTTACATTTGCCACCTTCCAATCCGCTGGGACCTCTCCAGAATCTAGGGAATTTTGGAAGATCAAAACCAATGCATCCATTATCTCTTCAGCCACCTCTTTTAGAACCCTAGGATGTAGGCCGAAGGGTCCAGGGGATTTGTCGGCTTTTAGTGCCATTAGTTTCTCTAGTACTTTTTCTCTACTTATATTAATTACGTTAAGTTCCTCACCCTCATTAGACCCTTGGTTCCCCACCATCCTTTCCTTCCCTTTATTCTGAACATTTTACAGTAAGTGACAGGACATTTAAAAGAGATCAAGTAAATAAAGAGAAACTGTTTCCAGTGGCAGGAGGGTCGGTAACCAGAGGACACAGATTTAAAGTAATTGGCAAAAGAACCAGAGGGGAGATGAGGAGAATTTTCTTACACAGCGTGTTGTTATGATCTGGAATGCGCTGCCTGAAAGAATCACAGAATCATAGACTAGTGCAGCTCAGAAGGAGGCCATTCGGCCCATCGAGTCTGCACCGGCTCTTTCGAAGAGCGATCCAGTTAGTCCCACTCCCCCGCTCTTTCCCCCAGCCCTGCAACTTCTTCTCATTCAAGTATTTCTCCAATTCCCTTTTGAAGGCTACTATTGAATTTGTATCCACCGCCCTATAGTGCATTCCAAATCCTAACCACTCATTGTGTAAAAAAGTTTTTCCTCACGTCGCCTCTGGTTCTTTTGCCAATCACCTTAAATCTGTGTCCTCTCGTTCTCGACCCTTCCGCCATTGGAATCAGTTTCTCTCTATCTACTCTGTCTAAATCCTTCATGATTTTAAACACCTCTATCAAATCTCTTCTTAGCCTCCTCTGCTCGAAGGAGAATAACCCCAGCTTCTCCAGTCTATCCACGTAACAGTAATCCCTCATCCCTGGAACCATTCTAGTAAATCTCTTCTGCACCCGCTCCAAAGCCTTCACGACCTTCCTAGTGTGGTGCCCGGAATTGGACACAATCTCCCAGCTGGGGCCGAACTAGTGTTTTATAAAGGGTTTAAAGTGCGGTGGAAGCAGATTCAATAGTAATTTTCTAAAGGAAATTGGATAAATACTTGAAAAGGAGGAATTTGCAGGTCTATGGGAAAAGAGCAGGGGGAGAGTGGGACGACAGTACTTGGAGAGCTCTTTCAAAGAGCCGGCACAGGCACGATGGGCCGAATGGCCGCCTCCTGTGCTGTAGGATTCTATGATATTCCAAATTAGTATTTGTGTAAAGTGCGACGGGCAGTGGGAAATTCTCACAGTGGAACTGTGAAAAAGCAGCCAGCATTACGATGGTGGAATCTGTCCTCCAAACCCCAGCTGCCTGCTGACTACAGGTCTGTCACTGCTAATGGCAATTTCAGTTGATGAAATTGCCATTAGATCACAACAGAAGCGAATGGCCCAGCAGGTCAGAGTGTTGGCTTTAATGCGATCTTTTCACCAAGTGTGCGCTACGGAACTGAAATTAATCACACCGCTGATTTAAATTTCAGCCTACAGCTCGCCAGCATCTCACGGCTTCTACAGGGGGGAAGAATCCTGCGTCTGCAGCCCGTCCTCTCTCCCCCGTGTCCCTCCTCCCCATCTGCTGCCCCCAGCACACACAGCCCACCTCTCTCTCTGCACATTCCTATTATTCAGTCCTGACCTTCACTGTCACATCACTATCTACATCAGTCAAGTCTCCAGTCCCCAGATAACAACCTCGCCAGACTTACTGTGAAGAAATTAAATAACAGACACTGACCTGACGCCTGCAGAAAGAAAAAAGTACTTTGTAAACAGAAATAAAAAATGTACCTCCTGGCACAGAAGGCAGAGGTTGTCATTACACAAACAGGCCGACACTTCACTGCAGTAACTGAGGGAGCGCCGTGCTGTCGGAGGGTCAGTACTGAGAGAGTGCTGCACTGTCGGAGGGGCAGTACTGAGGGAGCGCTGCACTGTCGGAGGGTCAGTACTGAGAGAGTGCTGCACTGTCGGAGGGGCAGTACTGAGGGAGCGCTGCACTGTCGGAGGGTCAGTACTGAGAGAGTGCTGCACTGTCGGAGGGGCAGTACTGAGGGAGCGCCGCGCTGTCGGAGGGTCAGTACTGAGAGGGTGCTGCACTGTCGGAGGGGCAGTACTGAGGGAGCGCCGCACTGTCGGAGGGGCAGTACTGAGGGAGCGCCGCACTGTCGGAGGGTCAGTACTGAGGGAGCGCTGCACTGTCGGAGGGGCAGTACTGAGGGAGCGCTGCACTGTCGGAGGGGCAGTACTGAGGGAGTGCTGCACTGTCAGAGGGGTAGTACTGAGGGAGCGCTGCACTGTCGGAGGGGCAGTACTGAGGGAGTGCTGCACTGTCGGAGGGTCAGTACTGAGGGAGCGCCGCACTGTCAGAGGGGCAGTACTGAGGGAGCGCCGCACTGTCGGAGGGGCAGTACTGAGGGAGTGCTGCACTGTCGGAGGGTCAGTACTGAGGGAGCGCTGCACTGTCGGAGGGGCAGTACTGAAGGAGCGCTGCACTGTCGGAGGGGCAGTACTGAGGGAGTGCTGCACTGTCGGAGGGTCAGTACTGAGGGAGCGCTGCACTGTCGGAGGGGCAGTACTGAGGGAGCGCTGCACTGTCGGAGGGGCAGTACTGAGGGAGTGCTGCACTGTCAGAGGGGTAGTACTGAGGGAGCGCCGCACTGTCGGAGGGGCAGTACTGAGGGAGTGCTGCACTGTCGGAGGGTCAGTACTGAGGGAGCGCCGCACTGTCAGAGGGGCAGTACTGAGGGAGCGCCGCACTGTCGGAGGGGCAGTACTGAGGGAGTGCTGCACTGTCGGAGGGTCAGTACTGAGGGAGCGCTGCACTGTCGGAGGGGCACTACTGAGGGAGCGCTGCACTGTCGGAGGGGCAGTACTGAGGGAGTGCTGCACTGTTGGAGGGGCAGTACTGAGGGAGCGCTGCACTGTCGGAGGGGCAGTACTGAGGAAGCAGCGCACTGTTGGAGGGGCAGTACTGAGGGAGCGCTGCACTGTCGGAGGGTCAGTACTGAGGGAGCGCCGCACTGTCAGAGGGGCAGTACTGAGGGAGCGCCGCACTGTCGGAGGGGCAGTACCGAGGGAGTGCTGCACTGTCGGAGGGTCAGTACTGAGGGAGCGCTGCACTGTCGGAGGGGCAGTACTGAGGGAGCGCTGCACTGTCGGAGGGGCAGTACTGAGGGAGTGCTGCACTGTTGGAGGGGCAGTACTGAGGGAGCGCTGCACTGTCGGAGGGGCAGTACTGAGGAAGCGGCGCACTGTCGGAGGGGCAGTACTGAGGGAGCGCTGCACTGTCGGAGGGTCAGTACTGAGGGAGCGCTGCACTGTCGGAGGGGCAGTACTGAGGGAGCGCTGCACTGTCGGAGGGGCAGTACTGAGGGAGTGCTGCACTGTTGGAGGGGCAGTACTGAGGGAGCGCTGCACTGTCGGAGGGGCAGTACTGAGGGAGCGGCGCACTGTGGGAGGGGCAGTACTGAGGGAGCGCCGCACTGTCAGAGGGGCAGTACTGAGGGAGCGCCGCACTGTCGGAGGGGCAGTACTGAGGGAGTGCTGCACTGTCAGAGGGTCAGTACTGAGGGAGCGCTGCACTGTCGGAGGGTCAGTACTGAGGGAGCGCTGCACTGTCGGAGGGGCGGTACTGAGGGAGCGCTGCACTGTCGGAGGGGTGATACTGAGGGAGCGCTGCACTGTCGGAGGGTCAGTACTGAGGGAGCGCCGCGCTGTCGGAGGGGCGGTACTGAGGGAGCGCTGCACTGTCGGAGGGGCAGTATTGAGGGAGCGTTGCACTGTCGGAGGGGCGGTACTGTGGGAGCGCTGCTCTGTCGGAGGGGCAGTACTGAGGGAGCGCTGCACTGTCGGGGGGGCGGTACTGAAGGAGCGCCGCACTGTTGGAGGGTCAGTACTGAGGGAGCGCTGCACTGTCGGAGGGGCGGTACTGAGGGAGTGCTGCACTGTCGGAGGGGCAGTACTGAGGGAGCGCTGCACTGTCGGAGGGGCAGTACTGAGGGAGCACTGCACTGTCGGAGGGGCAGTACTGAGGGAGCGCTGCACTGTCGGAGGGGCGGTACTGAGGGAGCGCTGCACTGTCGGAGGGGCGGTACTGAGGGAGCGCTGCGCTGTCGGAGGGGTAATATTAGCCCTCCCCTGCTCTTCTTCAAAATAGATCCATGGGATCTTTTACGTTTATCTGAGAGGGCAGACGGGGCCTCAGTTTAATATCTCCTCTGAAAGATGGCACCTCCGACAGTATAGCTCACCCTCAGTACTGCCCTGGAGCGTCAGTCTGGATTACGTGCTCAAGTGTCTGGAGTGGGATTTGTTCCCACGGCATTTGGACTCAGAGGCGAGATGCTACCCACTGAGCCACGGCTGACAATGCGACAGCTTCATGGTCACATTTACTGAAAGCAGCCTTTTTATTGCCGTACCTTCTGTTGCCTAGGCCCGAAGCTCTGGAATTCCCTGCCTAAACCTCTCCGTCTCTCTACCTCTCTTTCCTCCTTTAAGATGCTCCTTAAAACCTGCCGCTTTGACCAAGCTTTTGGTCACCTGCCCTAATTTCTCCTTATGTGGCTTGGTGTCAAATTTTTTGTCTTATAATACTCCTGTGCGGCGCCTTGGGACATTTTACTATGTTAAAGGTGCTATATAAATCCAAGTTGTTGTTGTTGTTGATTGTGTTCTTAACTGAATTCAGATTCTGAAACTGCCCTGGTGCCATTTGAATGCACGTTCTCGGAGATTATTAGTCCCGGCCTCTGGATTACTGGTCGAGTAATATAACCACGACACCACCGTACGCGATCACTGCCCTCAGCGGGTCAGAGTCGAATCGTTGACCTTTCTTGGTAAACGAGGGGCTGCAGAGTTTGGCAGTAGCTGCTTCGCCCGTTAGTGACGGGCGATCACAGCCCCGACCGAGTACGCTTTCAGGTGATCAGATGTTGAAAATGGAGGTCTCTTCACGGGCGATTACGTGTTTAATATCGGGTGGCCGCACAGCTGGTGCTCACAGGGCCTGAGGCAGCTGCTGACAGTCCGGGATCCTGCTGCCTGATCTCTGAAGGTCAGTGAATTACCCACCCGAGACCTCTTTAATGATCCATTCATTTTCTGCCCCATTAGTCTGACAGGTTCGGGCCCTCGCCTGTACTTCGATGTGCACAGACTGTCGCACTGCCTCAGCCTGAACTGGCGATTTCTACTTGGCTTCTTTATTTCCAGGCAAAGTCTTCAGTGAGTTTTGGGTGACGCAATGGCTTTATCCACTGCAGCGCTTCGACCTGCAGTGCGATTCAGTGCCCTCCTCCTCACTCAACACATATCCCACATTCTCCTGGATTTCCGCCGCTATCAGGAGCCAGCGATGGAACGTTCCCTGTTGGCCAGCTCCCGGGAGCTTCCAGTTGCAATGGGAGGTCTGGAAGGGGAGGATCTCACTGCCTCTATTTGGATGGTTGAGATGACAGAAGGCACCCAGACAGTGACTGAGTCTGTCTAGACAGCGAGCCTCGGGTCAGGCATGATCTGGGCGGGAGTTAGTCAGTAACCGTCACTGAGCTCTCAGCATAGAGAGAACATACTTGGTCTCTTCAGTCTTGAAAGGAGAAGATTGAGGAATGACCTTGTTCGAGGAATGTAAGATACAAACAGCATAGAAAAGGCAAATTGTGGGAAGCACTTCAAATTAAACTGCGAGAGTACGACAAAGGGTTACAACAACTTCCATTTATAAAGCGCCTTTAACGTAGTAAAATGTCCCAGGGTGCTTCACAGGAGCGATTATCAAAAAAAATTTGACACCGAGTCACATGAGGAGATATTAGGACAGGTGACCAAAAGCTTGGTCAAAGAGGGAGGTTTTAAGGAGCGTCTTAAAGGAGGAAAGAGAGGTAGCGAGGCGGAGAGGTTTAGGGAGGGAATTCCAGAGCTTAGGGCCTCGGCAGCTGAAGGCACGGCCACCAATGGTGGAGTGATTAAAATCGGGGATACGCAGGGGGCCAGAATTGGAGGAGCGCAGAGATCTCTGAGGGCTGTAGGGCTGGAGGAGGTTACAGAGATAGGGAGGGGCGAGATCATGGAGGGATTTGAAAACGAGGATGAGAATTTTAAAATCGAGGCGTTGCTTAACCGGGAGCCAATATAGGTCAGCGAGCACGAGGGTGATGGGTGAATGGGACTTGGTGCGAGTTAGGACACAGGCAGCCGAGTTTTGGATAAGCTCTCATGTGCCCTACTTAGTGACCGTTGGCAGGTTATGTGGCAGTGGTGGGAATCACAGTCAAGGCAAAACCCAGTCCTCGCACAAGATCCACACGCACACACACACCCACAATCCATCTCCCTTTCCTGACTCAGGGACAGTGATCAGGGATGGAACCTGGGATCTTCCCAGTCTGGGAGCTGCCCATTGTCCCACTGCGGAACCGGGAGCCCACTTTTCTGTTTGTGAATCATGGCGCTAAGAATGATGGTCACTGCTGCAGGGACCAGGAAATGTGAATTTAAATCCCGTCTGAGTCACACCTGGTAAAACAGGGAGGTTATTAACATATCTGAAAAACATCCAGTAATCTTTGTTAAAGTGAAATAGTGCCTCAAAATGGTGAAGTGAAGTCTGACACCTGGCATCTCCCTCACCACTGAGATGTCCCTCGCAGCCACTAAGGGGGTTTACTGAAAAAGAGAATTTGATCACAACCAAACCGTAATCACACGCCTTTTAGAGATTAAATCAAGAGTAACACAGACAGACGGTTGAAAGCAATTTACAGCTCACCCCCAGTAATATATAAACCCCCCGAACCTCTCGATTAGATTCCAGCCTGTAACTCACTCCCGAGTATCTGTTATTCTATATATAAACCCCCCGAACCCCTCGATTAGATTCCAGCCTGTAACTCACTCCTGAGTATCTGTTATTCTATATATAAACCCCCCGAACCCCTCGATTAGATTCCAGCCTGTAACTCACTCCCGAGTATCTGTTATTCTATATATAAACCCCCCGAACCCCTCGATTAGATTCCAGCCTGTAACTCACTCCCGGGTATCTGTTATTCTATATAGAAACCCCCTGAACCCCTCGATTAGATTCCAGCCTGTAACTCACTCCCGGGTATCTGTTATTCTATATATAAAGCCCCCAAACCTCTTGATTAGATTCCTGGTTTCTTTCAACCCCACCTTCTCACCCTATCCCTAAACCCCCTGTCTCTCAGAATCACAGTCAATTGCCCCTCGATCCCCAGTTACACTGTCCGCTTCAATGTCTTTCCCCATAACTCATTCGAATCTCTGCTGCCCCGTGTCCTAACTCGCACCAAGTCCCGTTCACCCATCGCCCCTGTGCTCTCTGACCCATATTGGCTCCCAGTCCACCAATGCCTCAAGTTTAAAATTCTCATCCTTTTTCAAATCTTCCACGGCCTCACCCCTCCCTATCTCTGTAATCTCCTCCAGCCCAGAACCCTCCGAGATCTCGGCGCTCCACCAATTCTGGCCTCTTGTGCATCCCTGATTTTCATCGCTCCACCATTGGTGGCCGTGCCTTGAGCTGCCCAATTCTCTTCCTAAACCTATCTGCCTCGCTACCTCCCTTTCCTCCTTTAAGACTCTCCTTAAAACCCACCTCGGTGACCAAGCTTTTGGTCACTTGTCCAAATATTTCTTTACTAAAAACAGAAAATGCTGGAAATACTCAGCAGGCCAGGCAGCATCTGGGGAGAGAGAAACGTTCCAGATCGATGAGCTTTTGTCAGAACTGGAAAGGTCAGAGATGTAACAGGTTTAAAGCCAATACAGAAGCAGGGAAAGGGGGGTGGGTGGCGGAAAGAACAAAAGGGAAGGTCTGTGATAGGGTGGAAGGCAGGAGAGATTAAATGACAAAAGGGATGAGGTACATTCCCACGAGGGGGAAAGGTAGGGCAACCAAAGCCAGAGGTCCCTGGATGATGAAAGAGATAGAGAGTAAGATGAAGCAGAAAAAGGATGCGCATGACACATATCAGGTTGAAAATACAAGTGAGAGTCAGGCTGAATATAGAAAGTTCAGTGGGGAAGTGAAAAAGGAAATAAGAGGGGCAAAGAGAGAGTATGAGAATAGATTGGGAGCTAACATAAAAGGGAATCCAAAAGTCTTCTATAGGCATATAAATAGTAAACGGGTAGTAAGAGGAGGGGTGGGGCCGATTAGGGACCAAAATGGAGACCTACGCATGGAGGCAGAGGGCATGGCTGAGGTACTAAGTGAGTACTTTGCATCTATCTTTACCAAGGAAGAAGATGCTGCCAAAATCATGGTGAAAGAGGAGGTAGAGGAGATACTGGATGGGCTAAAAATTGATAAAGAGGAGGTACTAGAAATGCTGGCTGTACTTAAAGTAGATAAATCACCAGGACCGTATGGGATGCATCCTTGGATGCTGAGGGAAGTAAAGGTGGAAATCGCAGAGGTACTGGCCATAATATTCCAATTCTCCTTAGATACGGGGGTGGTGCCAGAAGACTGGGGAATTGCAAATGTTACACCATTGTTCAAAAAAGAGTGTACGGATAAACCCAGCAACTACAGGCCAGTCAGTTTAAACTCGGTAGTGGGGAAGCTTTTAGAAAGAATAATCCAGGACAAAATTAACAGTCACTTGGACAAGTGTGGATTAATTAAGGAAAGCCAGCACGGATTTGTTAAAGGCAAATCATATTTAACTAACTTGATTGAGTTTTTTGATGAGGTACCAGAGAGGGTTGATGAGGGCAATGCGGTTGATGTAGTATACATGGATTTCCAAAAGGCGTTTGATAAAGTGCCACGTAATAGGCTTGCCAGCAAAGTTGAAGCCCAAGGAATAAAAGGGACAGTGGCAGCATGGATACGAAATTGGCTAAGTGACAGGAAACAGAGAGTAGCGGTGAATGGTTGTTTATCGGACTGGAGGAAGGTACACAGTGGTGTTCCCCAGGGGTTGGTACTCGGACTACTGCTTTTCTTGATATATATTAATGACTTAGACTTGAGTGTACAGGGCACAATTTCAAAATTTGCAGATGACACAAAACTTGGAAGTATAGTGAACAGTGAGGAGGATAGTGATAGACTTCAAGAGGACATAGACAGGCTGGTGGAATGGGCGGACACGTGGCAGATGAAATTTAGTGCAGAAAAGTGCAAAGTGATACATTTTGGTAGGAAGAACGAGGAGAGGCAATATAAACTACAGGGTACAATCCTAAAGGAGATGCTGAAACAGAGAGACCTGGGGGTATATGTGCACAAATCGTTGAAGGTGGCAGGGCAGGTTGAGAAAGCAGTTAAAAAAGCATTCAGGATCCTGGGCTTCATAAATAGAGGTATAGAGTACAAAAGCAAAGAAGATATGATGAACCTTTATAAAACACTGATTCGGCCTCAACTGGAGTATTGCATCCAATTCTGGGCACCGCACTTTAGGAAGGATGTGAAGACCTTAGAGAGGGTGCAGAAAAGATTTACAAGAATGATTCCAGGGTTGAGGGACTACAGTTTCGTGGATAGACTGGAGAAGCTGGGTTGTTCCCCTTAGAGCAGAGAAGGTTGAGAGGAGATTTGATAGAGGTGTTCAAAATCCTGAGGGGTCTAGACAGAGTAGATAGAGAGATACTGTTCCCATTGGCAGAGGGGTCGAGAACCAGAGGACACAGATTTAAGGTGATTGGCAGAAGAACCAAGGGCAACATTAGGGAAAACTTTTTTACGCAGCGAGTGATTAGGATCTGGAATGCACTGCCTGAAAGGGTGGTGGAGGCAGACTCAATCGTGGCTTTCAAAAGGGAGTTGGTTAAGTACCTGAAGGAAAAAAATTTGCAGGGCTACGGGGAAAGGGCGGGGGAGTGGGACTAGCTGAGGTGCTCTTGCAGAGAGCCGGCACGGGCTCGATGGGCCAAATGGCCTCCTTCTGTGCTGTAACCATTCTATGATTCTAGGATTCTATGATGGTGCAAGGTGAAAGGAGATGGTAATGGGACAAGTAAAGAAACAAAAGATGGGTCTCTTTATGTGACTCGGTGTCAAATTTTGTTTAATAATTCTCCTGTGAAGCACCTTGGGAAATTTAACTGCATGCAAGTTGTTGTTGTTGGTTTAACAGGTTCCCCTGAATTCTCTTCTAACTCCTAACACCCAACTTTCTTAAGCTCACCTTATAACGTGAGTCCTGACGCCCCAGAATCACCTCACCAAACCACTCCGTGTGCGAGGCCAGTGATGTTCATTTTCCAAGCACCAGGTTGCAGTGTAGTGATGGTGATTGATAAGTGAGCAGCGATCTCCAGCCCATTCCACGCACGGCGAGTGTCCACTTTCAGCCATCTTCTGACCAAACCCGTTTTTCTTTTGAGACTCGTGGTAAATTCCAGTGGCGCCATCCCTCCCTTCCTCCCTGAAATAGCGTGAGGCGGCCAGGCGTGTTTCAGTAATACCTTCCCTGGCTGCTGAGTGCCCTGTTGTTCATCTCCGGAGAGTGACATGGCCAGTCTGCGAGGGTCCTGGTTTCAGTTGGCTGGTGAGTGTCACGTAATAAGAAATAAGTTAGCGCTAATATCAAACTGTCTCTTCCAGTCATGAGGTGAAAATAAACAACAAACGTACCTTTCCTGCAGATTGAGTTCACAAACATGCTGAACGTGGCAAGGAGCAATCTCATCTGGTCCAGTCCCTGGGGTTTAGGCGGCTGTCAAAGCCCCAATGTCCATCATACAGGGCCTGTCCCTGGAAACTGCAGTCATCTTTGCAAACACAAAGAGACAAACAACACTGCATTTCACACCAGGGAGCAGAAATGAAATTCCTTCTCAGACGTACTTTTGGAACTGCAACAGAATATTTTCCAACTTTGGTAATTCTAAACATGGCTAAAAGAAAGCAAGAACAAACTTTGCATTTTTACAGCACCTTTCACCACCTCAGGATGTCCCAAAGCGCTTTATAGTCAATGAAGTACTTCTGAAGTGGAGTCATTGTGAGGTAGGAAACGTGGCAGCCAAATATGCGCACAGCAAGATCCCACAAACTGAAATGTGATAAATGACCAGATAATCTGTTTGAGTGACGTTGGTTGAGGGATAAAGATTGGCCCCAGGACACTGGAGAGAACTCCCCTGCTCTTCTTCAAAATAGTGCTGTGGGATCTTTTATGTCCATCAAAATAGGGAACAATTTATACAGGGCAGGTACTGCACTCCTTAGTAGCCCGTGTACAAAATATGTACAGTTTAAATATTCCCAGACCAAGTGCAGCATGGGTTAAATACAGAGTGAAGCCATTTTCAGCGGCCGTTAACTCCAGCTGCCAGTGACACCGGTGACTTTACTGCCTAAAACGAATTTCTCCCCCAAAGAGGCTACAGAGGGATATAGATAGACTGTGAGTGGGCAGTAAGGTGGCAGATGGAGTATAATGTGGGGAAATGTGAGGTTATTCACTTTGGTAGGAAGAATAGAAAAACAGAATATTTTTTAAACGGTGAGAAACTATTAATTGTTGGTGTTCAGAGAGATTTGGGTGTCCTCGTACAGGAAACACAAAGTTAGCATGCAGGTACAGCAAGCAATTAGGAAGGCAAATGGCATGTTGGCCTTTATTGCAAGGGGGTTGGAGTATAAGAGTAAGGAAGTTTTGCTACAATTGTACAGGGCCTTGGTGAGACCACACCTGGAGTACTGTGCACAGTTTTGGTCTCCTTATCTAAGGAAGGATATACTTGCCTTGGAGGCGGTGCAACAAAGGTTCACTAGATTGATTCCTGGGATGAGAGGGCTGTCCTATGATGAGAGATTGTGTAGAATGGGCCTATACTCTCTGGAGTTTAGAAGAATGAGAGGTGATCTCATTGAAACATACAAGATTCTGAAGGGGATTGACAGGGTAGATGCTGAGAGGTTGTTTCCCCTGGCTGGAGTGTCTAGAACACGGGGGCATAGTCTCAGGATAAGGGGTCGGCCATTTAAGACGGAGATGAGGAGGAATTTCTTCACTCAGAGGGTTGTGAATCTTTGGAATTCTCTACCCCAGAGGGTTGTGAATGCTGAATCGTTGAGTATATTCAAGGCTGAGATGGATAGATTGTTGGACTCATGGGGAATCAAGGGATATGGGGATCAGGCGGGAAAGTGGAGTTGAGGTCGAAGATCAGCCATGATCTTATTGAATGGCGGAGCAGGCTCGAGGGGCCGTATGGCCGACTCCTGCTCCTAATTCTTATGTTCTTACACTGTCCCATCAAACACTCCCAGGGCAGGTACAGCACGGGTTAGATACAGAGTAAAGCTCCCTCTACACTGTCCCATCAAACACTCCCAGGGCAGGTACAGCACGGGTTAGATACAGAGTAAAGCTCCCTCTGCACTGTCCCATCAAACACTCCCAGGGCAGGTACAGCACGGGTTAGATACAGAGTAAAGCTCCCTCTACACTGTCCCATCAAACACTCCCGGGGCAGGTACAGCACGGGTTAGATACAGAGTAAAGCTCATTCTACACTGTCCCATCAAACACTCCCAGAGCGGGTACAGCACGCGTTAGATACAGAGTAAAGCTCCCTCTACACTGTCCCATCAAACACTCCCAGGGCAGCTGAAAGATGCATTATAAATACAAGTATTTTTATATGCCCTCTGGGGCTTGTCCCCACACAGAACGACATAAGAACTTAAGAAATAGGAGCAGGAGTTGGCCATACGTCCCCTCGAGCCTGCTCCGCCATTCAATAAGATCATGGCTGATCGTCGTCCTCATCTCCACTTTCTCGCCCTATCCCCATATCCCTTGATTCCCTTAGTATCCAATAATCTATCGCTCTGAGCCTTGAATATACTCAATGATTCCCCTTCCACAGCACTCTATGTTAGAGAATTCCAAAGATTCACAACCCTCTGGGACAGTGTAGAGGCCATAAAAAAAGCAAACCAAGCACTAGGGTTTATTTCTAGAGGGATAGAATTGAAAAGTAGGGAAGTTATGCTAAACCTGTATCGAACCTTGGTTAGACCACACTTGGAGTACTGTGTACAGTTCTGGTCGCCATATTATAAAAAGGATATAGAGGCACTGGAGAGGGTGCAGAGAAGATTTACAAGGATGATACCAGAAATGCGAGGGTATACATATCAGGAAAGGATGAACAGGCTGGATCTCTTTTCTCTTGAAAAAAGGCTGAGGGGTGACCTAATAGAGGTCTTTAAAATTATGAAAGGTTTTGATAGAGTGGATACAGAGAGAGAATGTTTCCACTTGTGGGGAAGAGCATAACTAGAGGCCATCAATATAAGATAATCACCAAGAAATTAAATAGGGAATTCAGGAGAAACTTCTTTACCCAGAGAGTGGTGAGAATGTGGAACTCACTACCACAGGCAGTGGTTGAAGCGAATAGTATAGATGCATTTAAGAGGAGGCTGGACAAGCATATGAGGAAGAAGGGAATAGAGGGTTACTCTGATAGATTTAGATGAGGAAAGGCGGGAGGAGGCTCGAGTGGAGCATAAACGCCGGCATGGACTGGTTGGGCCGAATGGCCTGTTTCTGTGCCGTATATCCGATGTAATCCTATGTAACCCTCTGAGTGAAGAAATTCCTCCTCATCTCAGTCGTAAATGTCCGACCCCTTATCCTGAGACTATGCCCCCTAGTTCTAGACTCTCCAGCCAGGGGAAACAACATCTCATCTACCCTGTCAACCCCCTCAGAGTTTTGTATGTTTCAATGAGATTACCTCTCATTCTTCTAAACTCCAAGAGTATCGGCCCAATCTACTCAATTACATCTCAGTCATTGGTGTTTGACTCAGGCAATTGTTTTGCCTTTACAGTTTACTCCTGAGAATTCAATGTGTTCTTTTGTGTGAAAAAAATTGTATTATCCAAAGTGAATAACACAGCAAAACAGGAACTTAGTGCGAAATAACAGATCTTCAATTCAATTGACGAGTAGACTAGGTGTGTGCACTACTGTACGTTATAACCAGGGGCTCATCCCATTCACACCGTGCTCTGTGATCAGACACACTCGCAGCCATAGGAACAGAAAACACTGGAAATACACAGCAGGACTCTCAGCATCTGAGCGCAAAAAGAGCATCACAGCTCACCAGGCTGCTGGGACTCTGGGTCTCAGCCCCTGCGGGAACGTTCACCAGGCTGCTGGGACTCTGTGGGTCTCAGCCCCTGCGGGAACGTTCACCAGGCTGCTGGGACTCTGTGGGTCTCAGCCCCTGCGGGAACGTTCACCAGGCTGCTGGGACTCTGGGTCTCAGCCCCTGCGGGAACATTCACCAGGCTGCTGGGGACGCAGGTCCGGGAACATTCACCAGGCTGCTGGGGACTGCTGGTCTCAGCCCCTGCGGGAACATTCACCAGGCTGCTGGGGACTGCTGGTCTCAGCCCCTGCGGGAACATTCACCAGGCTGCTGGGGACTGCTGGTCTCAGCCCCTGCAGGAACAGTTCACCAGGCTGCTGGGACTCTGTGGGTCTCAGCCCCTGCGGGAACAGTTCACCAGGCTGCTGGGGACTGCTGGTCTCAGCCCCTGCGGGAACATTCACCAGGCTGCTGGGACTCTGCGGGTCTCAGCCCCTGCGGGAACATTCACCAGGCTGCTGGGACACTGCTGGTCTCAGCCCCTGCGGGAACAGTTCACCAGGCTGTAGGGACTCTGGGTCTCAGCCCCTGCGGGAACATTCACCAGGCTGCTGGGGACTGCTGGTCTCAGCCCCTGTGGGAACATTCACCAGGCTGCTGGGACTCTGCAGGAACGTTCACCAGGCTGCTGGGACTCTGCCAGTCTATCACAGTGACAAGGTTTGCAGGTGTTTTCTTTCACCCTGAGCTGGTTACCATGGTGCCCTGAGAAGCATCCTTCACGATTAGCCAATGCCATCGTCTGTCTGCTGATTCCCTTTGATTCCTTCACACCCGTTAGCAGCCCGCGCTGCGCTGTTTTATGTCAAATAAATAATACTGAATATAATAAAACAGAATTGGAAATGGTTCGTTGTTAATGAGTATCCTCACTGCTAGTCTCAACAGGCCAACAGCAAGCTAATGTACGCGCTTAATGGTATAACATAAAAGGTCATTATATTAATAGGTATAAATTAAATTAGATTAACAAAATTTATTGACAGCTGAGCCGTGTTTTGCCTGCTTCCTGCGCTCAGTTGCTCGGAGGTTAGGTCACCGTTCTTTTGTTGCTGGTCGAGACGAAGGAGGTTCGAGCCGAGACTCGGACACGTCTCATTTCAAGCACCTGTATTGTTCTGAGAGTTTCTTTGAGAGTTTCTCAGGTTGCAGTGAGGTCACTGATCAGAGCCTCGCAGGCTATTTCCATCCGCGTGAACGTGAAGAGCATTTGAATTTTCACCTCCACTTATCACAGAACGATACAGCACAGAGAGAGGCCATTCGGCCCATCGTGCCTGTGCCGGCTCTTTGAAAGAGCTCTCCAATCAGTCCCACTCCCCTGCTCGTTCCCCACAGCCTTGCAAATTCCTCCTTTTCAAGTATTTATCCAATTCCCTTTTGAAAGTTACTATTGAATCTGCTTCCACCGCCCTTTCAGGCAGCGCATTCCAGATCACAACAACTCGCTACGTAAAAACATTCTCCTCATCTCCCCTCTGGTTCTTTTGCCAATTACTTTAAATCTGTGTCCTCTGGTTACCCACCCTCCTGCCACTGGAAACAGTTTCTCCCTGTCCACTCTATCAAAACCCCTCATGATTTTGAACACCTCTACTAAATCTTCCCTTAACCTTCTCTGCTCTGAGGAGAACAACCGCAGTTTCTCTAGACTCGCCACATAACTGAAGTCTCTCATCCCTGGTACCATTCTAGTAAATCATCTCTGCACCCTCACCATTTACTCCCACTTACCTGACAGTGCTCACCTTCTGTGGTCATAGGAACAGGAGGAGGCCATTCAGCCCCTCAAGCCTGCTCTGCCATTCAATTAGATCATGGCTGATCTGTATCGGAACTCAATCTCCCTGCTTTTGCTCCATATCCCTTGAGAACCCTTACCCAACAATAATCTATCCATCTCAGTCTTGAAATTTCCAATTGACCCCCAGCATCCACAGCCTCTTGGGGAGAGAGTTCCAGATTTCCACCACCCTTTGTGTGAAGAAGTGCTTCCTGACATCACCCCTGAACGGCCTGGCTCTTATTTTAAGGTTTTGCCCCCTTGTTCTGAACTCCCCCACCAGAGGAAATAGTTTCTCTCTATCTACCCTATTGAACCATTTTAACATTTTAAACACCTCGATCAGCTCACCCTACAGCCTTCTAAACTCAAGGGAATACAAGCATAGTTTATGCAACATGGCCTCATAATTTAACCCTCTAAGTCCCAGTGTCATTCTGTAATTGGTCTGTTCATCCCAGGTCCCGCCTGTTGTCCCCATTCCCCCTCCCCCAGCACCACCGACACCCACCTCCACGTCGCTGTCACCTCAAGCCTTGATGGAGTAGACATTGGTCCTCGCCATCAGTGGGGGTCGCCAACACTCCAGGATTGCCCTGGAGTCTCCAGGAATTGAAGATTCATCTCCTGGCCACTGCAGCGAGCCACCCGGGAGAAAAATCACATAGGTGATAAAAAAATTAGGTTTTCACAAAACTTCTTTCAACACTTTTGATTATTACCCCTAAAAATATTGGACATGGGGAAGGAGGCTGCGTGACTGACAGTCAAGAATCATCCAGTCTGGTAATGGAGAGTCTGTTTGTTTCTGATTGGCCGGGGCAATGTGAGGCTGGACGTGTCAGGTGACCAATGGCGGAAGTGTGGGGGTGGGGCTCCGTGAGGCTGGACGTGTCAGGTGATCAATGGCGGGAGTGTGGGGGCGGGGCTCCGCGAGGATGGGCGTGTCGGGTGATCAATGGCGGGAGTGTGGGGGCGGGGCTCCGCGAGGATGGACGTGTCAGGTGATCAATGGCGGGAGTGTGGGGGCGGGGCTCTGCGAGGATGGACGTGTCAGGTGATCAATGGCGGGAGTGTGGGGGCGGGGCTCCGCGAGGATGGACGTGTCAGGTGATCAATGGCGGGAGTGTGGGGGCGGGGCTCTGCGAGGATGGACGTGTCAGGTGATCAATGGCGGGAGTGTGGGGGCGGGGCTCCACGAGGATGGACGTGTCAGGTGATCAATGGCGGGAGTGTGGGGGCGGGGCTCCGCGACGATGGACGTGTCAGGTGACCAATGGCGGCAGTGTCAGGGCGGGGCAGTGGGAGGCAGGAGGTCATGTGATGAAGCCTCCAGGAGTACGTCCAACCAGAGTTGGCGACCCAAGTTATGAACCCAAAAGCTTCTCAGTCTGGGTGGAGCTGGGATCTACTGCCTACAGTCCACCCTCTGTCCGATGAGCTGGCAATTCCCGTGGTCCTGAGTGTTGTCGCTCTGTCTCCGCAGGGACCGCGCTTAACACAAGGGCTGCGAGGTATCAGTCATTTACCCGGAATTTCTAACAGAAAAAGATGCCACATTAAGCTAACTAAGTCACCACAGGGTGATGGGACAAGAGGAATAAGAAGCAGTTTGATATGGCACTAAGCCACAGCAGAAGGCCCAAGGTACAATCCCAGTCTGTGCTGATTTTACTGGTTTCAGTCAGTCCAGCATTTTCGATGCTACCGTTGGCCTTAGTGTGTCAGGGCTCTGGTGGGGGAAGGAAATCAGCCTTTGACATATAGAAGTTCCTTCATCGTCGCTGGGTCAAAATCCTGGAACTCCCTCCCTAACAGCACTGTGGGAGAACCTTCACCACACGGACTGCAGCGGTTCAAGAAGGTGGCTCACCACCACCTTCTCAAGGGCAACTAGGGATGGGCAATAAATGCTGGTCTTGCCAGCAACACCCACATCCCAGGAATGAAAAACAAAACATCCAGACAGAAAATAAAACAAAAATCCACCAGTGTTCCCACTCCTCACTGTTCAGGGACCCCGGTGGGAAAGTGGCCACTTGTGGATTTGTGGTGAGGACGGTATTGTGTTTGCTGTTCCCCTGCCATGGTGCAGTAGCCTGCTGACACTCACCACTAATGCTCGCACATGAAGAACAGTCTTTTAAGTGAGATCCCAGAGTGGAACTGGTTCCCATGGATATGCACCCCAACTTGAGTTGGGGAAGAGATGTGTAGCGTGAATATATCTGATCTTTTTTTAAATTGGTTTATGAGATGTGGGCATCACTGGCAAGGCCAGCATTTATTGCCCATCCCTAGTTGCCCTTGAGAAGGTGGTGGTGAGCCGCCTTCTTGAACCGCTGCAGTCCGTGTGGTGACGGTACTCCCACAGTGCTGTTAGGGAGGGAGTTCCAGGATTTTGACCCAGTGACGATGAAGGATCGGCGATATATTTCTAAGTCAGGATGGTGTGTGACTTGGAGGGGAACTTGGAGGTGGTGGTGTTCCCATGTGCCTGCTGCTCTTGTCCTTCTAGGTGGAAGAGGTCGTGGGTTTGGGAGGTGCTGCCGAAGAAGCCTTGGCGAGTTGCTGCAGTGCATCTTGTAGATGGTACACACTGCAGCCACGGTACGCCAGTGGTGGAGGGAGTGAATGTTTAAGGTGGTGGATGGGGTGCCAATCAAGCGGGCTGCTTTGTCCTGGATGGTGTCGAGCTTCTTGAGTGTTGTTGGAGCTGCACTCATCCAGGCAAGTGGAGAGTATTCCATCACGCTCCTGACTTGTGCCTTGTAGATGGTGGAAAGGCTTTGGGAAATCAGGAGATGAGACACTCGCCGCAGAATACCCAGCCTCTGACCTGCTCTTGTTGCCACAGTATTTATGTGGCTGGTCCAGTTAAGTTTCTGGTCAATGGTGACCCGCAGGATGTTGATGGTGGGAGATTCGGCGATGGTAATGCCGTTGAATGTCAAGCGAATGTGGTTAGACTCTTGTTGTTGGAGTTAGTCATCGCCTGGCACTTCTGTGGCGCGAATGTTACCTGCCACTTATCAGCCCAAGCCTGAACGTCGTCCAGGTCTTGTTGCATGCGGGCATGGACTGATCATTATCTGAGCTGTACTCTGCCATGTCCTGATATCAGTCAGTTGATTTCGAGGCTGGTTAGAATGTGCCTGAGAGCGAGTGACAGTGCTGGAGAATGCAGCCTCTGTGATGGGCGGCACTTTAAAAGGTCTGAGCCCAGCTCCCATTTGCCAATTTAGGTTCCTCTAAGCAGCAGCCTAGACGTGTTATTAGCGTAGCCAGAGTGAGTGACACAGATTGGCACCGACTGAGTCACTCTGCCAATTCAGGGGTCAGCGCGAGATCTCAGCCTCTCCCCGACTGCCAACTTCCCCTCTGGTGATTGGGGAAAACCGTGGACTGTGTGACTTCTACACGGTGCGCTCGGAGGCTGAATAGAACGGTTGGTGCTTTATTCCCTGGCACAGCCAGGATTCACCATCACCTCCGCTGCCCTCCCCCTCCCGTCCATTAGAATACAGATCACAGAGTTTGCTTCAACAGAGCGATGCGCTTCGATATGATGCTCCATATTAGACTCCTCACTACCCCACTCCCCAAACCCCCCAATCCCCATCCCCTCCCCCACCGACCCCTCCCCCACTGCCTCCTCCCCCACCGACCCTCCCCCACCGCCCCCTCCCCCACCGACCCTCCTCCCTCCCCCTCCGACCCTCCCCCTCCCCCACCGCCTCCTCCCCCACCGACCCTCCCCCACCGACCCCTCCCCCACCGACCCTCCCCCCTCCCCCTCCCCCACCGACCCTCCCCCTCCCCCACCGCCCCTCCCCCGCCCCCTCCCCAAACCCCCCATCCCCTCCCCCACCGACCCTCCCCCCCGCCCCCTCCCCACCGCCCTCTCCCCACCGACCCTCCCCCCGCCCCTCCCCAAACCCCCATCCCCTCCCCCACCGCCTCCTCCCCCACCGACCCTCCCCCACCGCCCCCTCCCCCACCGACCCTCCCCCCTCCCCCTCCCCCACCGCCCCCTCCCCACCGACCCGCCTCCCTCCCCCTCCCCCACCGCCCCTCCCCCCCCGCCCCCTCCCCCACTGCCCACTCCCCCACCGCCCCCTCCCCCACTGCCCACTCCCCCACCGCCCCTCCCCCCGCCCCCTCCCCAAACCCCCCATCCCCTCCCCACCGACCCACCCCCTCCCCACCGCCCTCTCCCCACCGCCCCTCCCCCCGCCCCCTCCCCAAACCCCCATCCCCTCCCCCACCGCCTCCTCCCCCACCGACCCCTCCCCCTCCTCCTCCTCCTCCTCCCCCTCCGCCCCACCCTCACTCCCCCACCACACCGGCCCCGTGTAGTGAGAGACCCACACCGGGTGCAAGGCCTGCTCTATGAGCCGGTGCCTCCCGCGCACTGTGCTGGCGAGGAGGGGGCAATCTGCCCCCCCCCCCACTCAGCGTTAACTTCAAGCCGAAATAACAACAGAAAACGCTGGAAAAACTCAGCAGGCCAGGCAGCATCCGTGGAGAGAGAAAGAGAGTTGACGTTTCAGGTCGATGACCTTTCATCAGAACTGGGAAGAGCTGGAAATCAAATAGATTTAAGGCCAGGGTAAAGCTGGGAAAAGGGGGAGGGGATAAAGGAACAAAGGAGGAGATGAAGAGACATAAAGAGATATGCAAGGCTAGAGGTGGTGTTAATGTGACAGATTAAGGCTGAATGAAGTGTGAAATCTACTGGCAGAATGAAGGACAGCTGCCAGCTTCTAGGAGGAAAAAAAAGGTGGGGGGGACAAATAAAAGGGTGGATAAAATAAAATATAAATGTGATTGGAGCTGGGGTTATGATCTAAAATTGTTGAACTCGATATTGAGTCCAGAGGGCTGTAGCGTGCCTAAACGAAAGATGAGGTGCTGTTCCTCGAGCTTACGCTGAGCTTCCGTGGAACAGTGTATTAGGCCGAGGACGGTGAGGTCAGAGTGGGAGTGAAGCGGTGAATTAAAGTGACAGGCCACCGGGAGCTCGGGGTCCCCCTTACGGACTGAACGGAGGTGTTCCGCAAAGCGGTCACCCAATCTGCGTTTGGTCTCCCCAATGTAGAGGAGTCCACATCGTGAGCAGCGAATACAGTATACTAAATTGCAGGAAGTACAAGTAAATCGCTGTTTCACCTGGAAGGGGTGTTTGGGGCCCTGGACAGTGGGAAGAGGGGAGGTATAAGGGCATGTGTTGCATCTCCTGCGCGTGCACGGGAAGGTGCCGGGCGAAGGGGAAGGGGTGCTGGGGGTGGTAGAGGAGTGGACTAGGGTGTCGCGGAGGGAGCGGTCCCTGCGGAATGCTGAAAGGGGAGGTGAGGGGAAGATGTGTTTGGTGGTGGGATCACGCTGGAGGTGGCGGAAATGGCGGAGGATGATCCGTTGAATGTGGAGGCTGGTGGGGTGAAAGGTGAGGACAAGGGGAACCCTATCGTGGTTCCGGGAGGGAGGGGCAGGGGTGAGGGCAGATGTGCGGGAGATAGAACGGACACGGTCGAGGGCCGTGTCGACCACGGTAGAGGGGAATCCTCGGTTGAGGAAAAAGGAAGACATGTCGGAAGCACTGGTATGGAAGGTGGCATCATCAGAGCAGATGCGGCGGAGACGGAGAAACTGGGAGAATGGAATAGAGTCCTTACAGGAGGCGGGGTGGGAGGAAGTGTAGTCCAGGTAGCTGTGGGAGTCGGTGGGCTTGTAGTGAATGTTAGTCAATAACCTATCCCCAGAGATGGAGATGGAGAAGTCGAGGAAGGGAAGAGAAGAGTCGGAGATGGACCATGTGAAGGTGAGGGAAGGGTGGAAATTGGAAGCATAGTGAATGAAATGTTCTAGTTCAGGGCGAGAGCAGGAGACGGCACCGATACAGTCATCAATGTACCGGAAAAAGAGGTGAGGGAGGGGACCCGAGTAGGACTGGAACAAAGAGTGTTCCACATATCCCACGAAAAGGCAGGCATAGCTAGGACCCATGCGGGTACCCATAGCAACACCTTTAACTTCAAGCCGTTGCTCAATTAGCATTAATTAGCCTTTGTTGAATTTGAACAAATTGTGAATCTGTAGTGAAAGCATAAACAGGATTTTCTGCAGTTAGCAGGAAGTGATATTGATTGAATTGCAAGAACTGTAGGCTAGGACAGCCTTTAAATCTTCATTATAGCCCAACGTGCAATTATTCAATAAGGCACGCAGCAACAAAGCATTACTTCTAGAGAGAGCTCTCCAGCAGCTCTCCAGGGACTGCGATCTGCTCTCAGCTCTTGTTTAATTGCTGAAGTGGAGCAGGCAGGCAGTAATATCAGCTCAATGCCAGCCAGCGATGCTGTACAACCCACCATCCTGTACAAACACCGTCCTTGCAGCTAGCACAGCTCCAGCAGAACACTGCGATATCCAAAGGTTTGACAAGTTTCAGGTACAAATTAACGGGAATATATTTTGGGATTTTTTCCATGTAAAATTATTAAAAATCCTACCTCCATTTCTATAGCGTCTTTCACCGCCTCAGGACATCCCAAAGCACTTTACAGCCAATGAAGTACTTTTTGAAGTGTAGTCACTGTTGTAATGTAGGAAACGCGGCAGACAATTTGGACACAGCAAGATCCCACAAACAGCAATGTGATAATGACCAGATCATCTGTTTTAGTGATGTTGGTTGAGGGATAAATATTGGCCCCAGGACACCGGGGAGAACTCCCCTGCTCTTCTTCGAAATAGTGCCATGGGATCTTTTACGTCCACCTGAGAGAGCAGGTTAGAGGGGGAGCGGCCATCTGTGAGACCCTCACCCCATTGTAACTCTGTAGAAACGTCATTGCTGCTTATCAAGACCTACAGCCACCTTCCACCTTCACCCCGGGAAGTGGCAGTAAGTGGGGTGAAAACCAGGAAAGTCCGCTGGGGACCCGGGCCTGGGTCCTGCCACCGCTTGCATGCAGCAGGTGGGGTTAGAGTGGCCAGCCTGGCGGGAGGGTGATGCTGGTCAGGGTGGGGTGGTGCAATATTTCCCCATTACTGGCAGTTCAGAGGGTGCTGGGAAACCCCTCCCACTCCCGGAAAACCCCTCCCACTCCTGGCAAACCCCTCCCACTCCCGGCAAACCCCTCCCACTGTCAGCAAACCCTCCCACTCCCGGCAAACCCCTCCCACTCCTGGCAAACCCCTCCCACTCCCGACAAACCCCTCCCACTCCCGGCAACCCACTCCCACTCCCGGCAAACCCCTCCCACTGTCAGCAAACCCTCCCAGTCCCGGTAAACCCCTCCCACTCCCGGCAAACACTCCCCACTCCCAGCAAACCCCTCCCACTCCAGACAACCCACTCCCGGCAAACCCCTCCCACTCCCGGCAAACCACTCCTACTCCCGGCAAATGCTCCCACTCCTGGCAAACCTCTCCCACTCCCGGCAAACCCCTCCCACTCCCGGCAAAACCCTCCCACTCCAGACAATCCCCACCCACTCCTGGCAAACCCCACCCACTCCTGGCAAACCCCACCCACTCCCGGCAAACCCCACCCACTCCCGGCAAACCCCACCCACTCCCGGCAAACCCCACCCACTCCCGGCAAACCCCACCCACTCCCGGCAAACCCCACCCACTCCCGGCAAACCCCACCCACTCCTGGCAAACCCCACCCACTCCTGGCAAACCCCACCCACTCCAGGCAAACCCCACCCACTCCCGGCAAACCCCACCCACTCCCGGCAAACCCCACCCACTCCCGGCAAACCCCACCCACTCCCGGCAAACCCCACCCACTCCCGGCAAACCCCACCCACTCCTGGCAAACCCCACCCACTCCTGGCAAACCCCACCCACTCCTGGCAAACCCCACCCACTCCCGGCAAACCCGCAGGCGGTGGCTGGGGAACTGATTGAGAATGGGTCAGTGACCTAGAGCTGGGGTCAGTGGTGTGTCTGTGTGCTGGGCTGAGGTCCCTCTGTGCTGGAGATGTGCCACAAATCTGCTGGAGTTGAAAATCTGCAACAAAGTTCAACAGCAAAATTAACTGTCAAAAATCCAGAAATCGCGGGGGAGGGGCGGGGTGGGGGGGCAACTTGCCACCAACCATCCAGAAACAAAGCTGGTACCTGATGGGCAGTGTACCCAATCCACCATCGGCCCTCAGAATCTCGAAGGATGAATAGATTGAATGGCCTTCCTGACTGACTCAGTGGGCAGCACTCTCGCCTCGGAGTCAGGAGGTTGTGGCTTCAACTCTCACTCCAGAGACTTCAGCACAAAATCCAGGCTGATTCTCCAGTGCAGTACTGAGGGAGCGCTGCACTGTCGGAGGGGCAGTACTGAGGGAGCGCTGCACTGTCGGAGGGGCAGTACTGAGGGAGCGCCGCACTGTCGGAGGGGCAGTACTGAGGGAGCGCCGCGCTGTCGGAGGGGCAGTACTGAGGGAGTGTTGCACTGTCGGAGGGGCAGTACTGAGGGAACGCTGCACTGTCGGAGGGGCAGTACTGAGGGAGCGCCGCGCTGTCGGAGGGGCAGTACTGAGGGAGTGCTGCACTGTCGGAGGGGCAGTACTGAGGGAGTGCCGCACTGTCGGAGGGGCAGTACTGAGGGAGCGCCGCACTGTCGGAGGGACAGTACTGAGGGAGCGCTGCACTGTCGGAGGGGCAGTACTGAGGGAGCGCTGCACCGTCGGAGGGACAGTACTGAGGGAGCGCCGCACTGTCGGAGGGACAGTACTGAGGGAGTGCTGCACTGTCGGAGGGTCAGTACTGAGGGAGCGCTGCACTGTAGGAGGGGCAGTACTGAGGGAGCGCTGCACCGTCGGAGGTGCCGTCTTTCGGATGAAACGTTAAACCGAGACCCCGTCTACTCTCAGGTGGATGTAAAAGATCCCATGGCACTATTTTGAAGAACAGCAGGGGAGTTCTCCCCGGTGTCCTGGGGCCAATATTTATCACTCAACCAACATCACTCGAAACAGATTAACTGGTCATGGTCACATTGATGTTTGTGGGATCTTGCTGTGCGTAAATTGGCTACCGCTTTTCCTACATTACAAAAGTGACTACAGTTCAAAAGTGCTTGATTGGCTGTGAAGCTTTGGGACGTCCTGAGGTTGGGAACGGCTCCATCAAATTGCAGGTCTTTTTTTCTCATTGAATGGTAGAGTGATTCACCACAGAGAGAGGCCATTCGGCCCATGGTGCCTGTGCCGGCTCTTTGGAAGTGCTATCCAGTTTGTCCCACTCCCTCCTGCTCTTTCTCCCTTCAGGTATTTATCCAGTTCCCTTTCGAAAGTTGCTGTTCTTTTTCTTTTAACGTACCTGCCCTTCTCATGGTATTATATTCCCTCGATCTCCCTTCTTGCTCCCAACTTCCTCATTTTTAGCTTGGGCTTCCCTCGGATTTGCACCTTGCACCATGGGAAACGGTTTGACGGGTGGCAGAGTGTTGTTGAGAGTGTGGAGGGGAAGCTGACCTTCAGTGGGGTGTCACAGATATACCACAGGTCGGTGAGCAGCCCTCGCCGCAGTAATCAAATGCTAAGTGGAAGAGCGTATCGCCCTCCTTCATCAGAAAGCCGCTTCAATAATCAATTGATGCATTTAGCGACTTGACTGCGATTTCACGGGACAACCACTTCTCACAGCCCCCAGCACTTTACAGAGAATACTGGCAGATACAGCCTGCACACCACTCTTCAAAGAGCTTCATTTAATCCATTAAACAACACACTCTGATATCATTTCTGTTGAGAAAATCCTCCAGCAGATTGCAGGATAATCAGGAGCTTTATTTCTTGGTCAAATTACATTTGTGTATCTTGGGTATTATCGCAAGGGCAGTAATAAATAAATAACTAAGCACAAAATGATTAATGGATTTGCAGTTGAACTTCCCTGACCATAAGGTCACTGTGATAACAGCTGCTGATCGACAGGCCAGTGACGTTGCAGAAACACCAAAATGGCGGGACTGCAAAGATGCGCTTTATGCTCCGTACAGCCACTAACTGAGGCCGAGTCCTGCTCAGACCTTGCTGTGTCAGGATGTCTAAACCCTGCGCTGTGACGCTCTATTTCTGGATGCTAAGTCTGTGCACTTTTACATAGAACCTACAGCACAGAAACAGGCCATTCGGCCCAACTGATCCATGCTGTCTATGCTCCACACCAGCCTCCTCCCACCCAACTTCATCTCACCCTAGCAGCATAACCTTCTATTCCTTTCTCCCTCATGTACGTATTTAGCTTCCTCTTAAATGCCTCTATGCTATTCGCTGCAACCACTCCCTGTGTAGCGAGTTCCACATTCTCACCACTCCCTGTGGGAGCGAGTTCCACATTCTCACCACTCCCTGTGTAGCGAGTTCCACATTCTCACCACTCCCTGTGGGAGCGAGTTCCACATTCACACCACTCCCTGTGTAGCGAGTTCCACATTCTCACCACTCCCTGTGGGAGTGAGTTCCACATTCTCACCACTCCCTGTGGGAGCGAGTTCCACATTCTCACCACTCCCTGTGGGAGTGAGTTCCACATTCTCACCACTCCCTGTGGGAGCGAGTTCCACATTCTCACCACTCCCTGTGGGAGCGAGTTCCACATTCTCACCACTCCCTGTGGGAGCGAGTCCCACATTCTCACCACTCCCTGTGGGAGCGAGTTCCACGTTCTCCCCACTCCCTGTGGGAGCGAGTTCCCCATTCTCACCACTCTCTGTGTAGCGAGTTCCACATTCTCACCACTCCCTGTGGGAGCGAGTTCCCCATTCTCCCCACTCCCTGTGGGAGCGAGTTCCACATTCTCACCACTCCCTGTGGGAGCGAGTTCCACATTCTCACCACTCCCTGTGGGAGCGAGTTCCACATTCTCCCCACTCCCTGTGGGAGTGAGTTCCACATTCTCACCACTCCCTGTGGGAGCGAGTTCCACATTCTCACCACTCCCTGTGGGAGCGAGTTCCACATTCTCACCACTCCCTGTGGGAGCGAGTTCCACATTCTCACCACTCCCTGTGGGAGCGAGTTCCACATTCTCACCACTCTCTGTGTAGCGAGTTCCACATTCTCACCACTCTCTGTGTAGCGAGTTCCACATTCTCACCACTCTCTGTGTAGCGAGTTCCACATTCTCACCACTCCCTGTGGGAGCGAGTTCCACATTCTCACCACTCCCTGTGGGAGCGAGTTCCCCATTCTCCCCACTCCCTGTGGGAGCGAGTTCCACATTCTCACCACTCCCTGTGGGAGCGAGTTCCACATTCTCACCACTCCCTGTGGGAGCGAGTTCCACATTCTCACCACTCCCTGTGTAGTGAGTTCCACATTCTCACCACTCCCTGTGGGAGCGAGTTCCACATTCTCACCACTCTCTGTGTAGCGAGTTCCACATTCTCACCGCTCCCTGTGGGAGCGAGTTCCACATTCTCACCACTCCCTGTGGTAGCGAGTTCCACATTCTCACCACTCTCTGTGTAGTGAGTTCCACATTCTCACCACTCCCTGTGGGAGCGAGTTCCACATTCTCACCACTCCCTGTGGGAGCGAGTTCCACATTCTCACCACTCTCTGTGTAGCGAGTTCCACATTCTCACCACTCTCTGTGTAGCGAGTTCCACATTCTCACCACTCTGTGTAGCGAGTTCCACATTCTCACCACTCCCTGTGGGAGCGAGTTCCACATTCTCACCACTCCCTGTGGGAGCGAGTTCCACATTCTCACCACTCTCTGTGGGAGCGAGTTCCACATTCTCACCACTCCCTGTGAGAGCGAGTTCCACATTCTCACCACTCCCTGTGGGAGCGAGTTCCACATTCTCACCACTGTCTGTGTAGCGAGTTCCACATTCTCACCAGTCCCTGTGGGAGCGAGTTCCACATTCTCACCACTCCCTGTGAGAGCGAGTTCCACATTCTCACCACTCCCTGTGGGAGCGAGTTCCACATTCTCACCACTCCCTGTGGGAGCGAGTTCCACATTCTCACCACTCCCTGTGGGAGCGAGTTCCACATTCTCACCACTCTCTGTGGGAGCGAGTTCCACATTCTCACCACTCCCTGTGAGAGCGAGTTCCACATTCTCACCACTCCCTGTGGGAGCGAGTTCCACATTCTCACCACTGTCTGTGTAGCGAGTTCCACATTCTCACCAGTCCCTGTGGGAGCGAGTTCCACATTCTCACCACTCCCTGTGAGAGCGAGTTCCACATTCTCACCACTCCCTGTGGTAGCGAGTTCCACATTCTCACCACTCCCTGTGTAGCGAGTTCCACATTCTCACCACTCCCTGTGGGAGCGAGTTCCACATTCTCACCACTCCCTGTGGGAGCGAGTTCCACATTCTCACCAGTCCCTGTGAGAGCGAGTTCCACATTCTCACCACTCCCTGTGGTAGCGAGTTCCACATTCTCACCACTCCCTGTGGTAGCGAGTTCCACATTCTCACCACTCCCTGTGTAGCGAGTTCCACATTCTCACCACTCCCTGTGGGAGCGAGTTCCACATTCTCACCACTCCCTGGGCAGAAAACCATTTTCAAATGCTCAGTAATTAGCATCATCTCTCTCCTGCACTAATCTGTACTTTCCTGGGACCTTAAACTTCTGGAACTCATTCCCTCCCTCAACCCTCCCTTCCTCCAACAATCGTCAGGTGTTTAAAAGCCGAGCTTGCTGTCACCTCACCATTACCAAGCCTTCTCGTTCCTTCTCAACCTCTGGCCCTCTGCTCCTCACCCAGCTTTCTCAATTTAAAAACAATTAACCTATTTTAATAAAGATGCATGCCCCATATTACAACAGTGACTGCACTTCAAAAGTACTTCATTGGCTGTAAAATGCTTTGGGACGTCCTGAGGTGGTGAAAGGCGCTGTAGAAATGCCAGTCTTTCTATTATGTAAATGTCCTTCAGCAGCGACCCTTTCAGCTGAATTGTAGAGCTTGTCCCCTGCGTATTCTCAAATTGAAGCATCAGCTCGTCAGCACTTTAAATAGTGATTATATTTAAAACTAAAAACTCAGGTTACAGCAGTGCGATAGATAAACTATTCCCAGCTCTACCTCTAGAAACCAGCTCAATGGAAGCGATTGTTTCAGCGAAGAATTGCTGCAGTCAATCCCCGGGACAGTATTGGAATTATTCAGCAACACTCTGCCCCCGCTCGAGATGGGACTCGATATTTCTGGGCCCTTTGCTGTTTTCAGGAAACACTCTGACCCGAGATCCCAGGGAGCACTTACCACACCACCAATCTACCCCTAATACTGCACAAAACTGGCAATCGCACGCAGACAGATCCACCGCATAGCTGGTATGGGAAAGGAAGTAGAGCTCGCATTTTTACACAACGCCTTTTGGGACCTCAGCACGTCCCCAAAAGCGCTTTGCAGCCAAACTAGTACTTTTTGAAGTGTAGTCATTGTTGTAATATTGGAAACGCGGCAACCAATTTGCGCACAGCAAGCTCCCAAAAACAGCAATTAGAGGTCACAGGTCTCAACGTCAGAGCAGTGTGAAAGGGCCCTGAGGCCCATTGATTTTGTCAGAGGATTAAGGCTAATCATGGTGTTTTTCTGGAGATCTTGTTTCCCATGGCAGGAAGCACTTATTCACACAAAGGGTACTGGAAATCTTTAACTCTCTCCCCCAAAAAGCTGTTGAGGTTGGAAGTCAATTAAAAATATAAATACTGAGATTTTTGTTGGGTAAGGGTATTAAGGGTTACTGAACCAAGGCAGGTAGATGGAGTTAAGATACAGATCAGCCATGATCTGATTGAAAGGCGGAACAGGCTCGAGGGGCTGAATGGCCTCCTCCTGTTCCTGTGTTCACTGTCATACCCACTGTCAGAATGGCCAGGATCAGTCAGTATGTTCGCTCACATAGTGTTGTGATATCTGGGATGTTTATTTCTTTATTAATTGTGTTTCACGCTTCCAAGCTTTATGCAATTTTGTGGTGAGACTTTGACACCTCAGACAGGTTGAAGATTGTTTCAGTGGTAAGGAAGTTGAAGATAATCTGACGATAAGTGTGTAATGACAGTGATATTAATCAATGCTGAAATAGTCAAACATTAGAAAGCAGACCAATCAATATCAGGGCTGTGATTGTAAATCCCTTTAACAGTCAATCACAACGCTGATTTCTGAATTTTAATCGTGTCCTCCAGACATCTTGACACCAACCTGCCAACTTACTGCTCATCTAACTGACTAACATTGAGATCGGCACTGTGATCAGAAATACGCCCAATCTCTTCGCAATGGCAAACAAGAAGGTTTTACACATCTTCATTTCAACTATTAGTGCTGAAAGGCTCAGTTTACTCTCACTCTCGTTCCAAGAGATTCCCATAACCAGCCTTTCATCACAGGCCAACAACAGAAGGAGGGCTCATCTCCTTCCACGGGCATGGCCGGCAGATGGTGCCAGGCTGCTCACACAATGCTCCTGTTGATTGCCCATCAGTCCTGATACCCAGTTAGCAGTTGGCAAGAGGGGAGTGAAATAATGAAACTGAAAACTGCATCTCAAACAACAACTATAGCACCTTTAACGTAGTAAAAAATAAGGAGATATTGGGACAAGTGACCAAAAGCTCGGTCAAAGAGGTCGGTTTTAAGGAGTGACTTAAAGGAGGAGAGTGAGGTAGAGAGGGTTTAGGGGGGGAATTCCAGAGCTCAGGGCCCAGGCAGCTGAAGGCACGGCCGCCAATGGTGGAGCGATGGGAACCAGCGATGCGCAAGAGGCCAGAATTGGAGGAGAGCAGAGATCTCAGAGTGTTGTCCCCTGCCCTAATATTTCCTTACATGGCTCGGTGTCAAATTTTGTCTGATAATCGCTCCTGTGAAACGCCTTGGGATGTTTTACTACATTAAAGGCGCTATAGAAATGCAAGTTGTTGTTGAGGTGGGTGTCCTTGCTCCTGTAGTTGATCAGGTCGGAGTGGGAAAGGAGAGGGTACATCCTCCTCTACATTTTAACTAAAAATCAAGGGTTGAGTGTTGGCAGGATATTCAACCGGGGAGCGGCATGACGGTGGAGCCAGTCACTGCCACTCCCAGCTGATGGGCACACACCTGCACTTCCAGTCACTGCCACTCCCAGCTGATGGGCACACACCTGCACTTCCAGTCACTGCCACTCCCAGCTGATGGGCACACACCTGCACTTCCAGTCACTGCCACTCCCAGCTGATGGGCACACACCTGCACTTCCAGTCACTGCCACTCCCCAGCTGATGGGCACACACCTGCACTTCCAGTCACTGCCACTCCCCAGCTGATGGGCACACACCTGCACTTCCAGTCACTGCCACTCCCAGCTGATGGGCACACACCTGCACTTCCAGTCACTGCCACTCCCAGCTGATGGGCACACACCTGCACTTCCAGTCACTGCCACTCCCAGCTGATGGGCACACACCTGCACTTCCAGTCACTGCCACTCCCCAGCTGATGGGCACACACCTGCACTTCCAGTCACTGCCACTCCCCAGCTGATGGGCACACACCTGCACTTCCTCGCCAGGCTCACTAACTATTGCTGAGCAGCGGGGAGCCTGGCTGTTGCTTTCTGCTGCCGGCCCAGGGGGCCCTGAAATGATTGCCCTCCCTCTGCAGCCCTGCCTGCGAACAGCCAGCTCCTCGGGAGCTGAGCACCACAACAGGTGGAGTACTGCGACAGGGAGAGCGCGGTGCTTCTGGCTTTAACAGAACTTCAACCGAGGACAGGGGGAAAATGTTCGAACGAGCGGTTTGTCATTACCGATCTTGTGCTGAGATTCCATTTAATATTCCAGCTCTAATACATCGCTCGCAGGAACAACAGTCGGTGGTAAATTACAAGCAGATTAAAGAAGGGTGGAGATTGGCTGAGGGATTCCGAAGTGCATTATTCTCACGACTCACACATCACTTGAATGCCGTGGCGTTTGAAATACTTTTCCAATTAGTGATTCTTTATTTTTGTAGCTGTCATGGATATGGTTAATGCTGGGAGAATTAACAGGCGCTGTCTGATCTCTAATACTGCTCCCGAGTTCCATTATATCAGTGACAGGATTACTGTTTGCTCTGTCTGTAACCAAGGGCAATTTCACAAGGAGGTTTACGATAGATGGAACCAGCATTATTTTAACTGCCTGCGTGTGACAGGATTTGCATCATTCCTGGAGTGTTTTATAAAGCAATATTCTGTTCATTATCTGTATCTCTTATGCATAATGTTTATAATGAAGTGATTTTTCAGTCGACTGGTTCTTTAATACACTGTTACACCCAATTTCAGCAAATGATATTTTCTAGGCGAGTTAAGATGCCGCCTGATGAACTTGTTAGTTACACTGGTCTGCTCGAGTCTCCTGTCGTTATCCTCACATTTGATGAAGATTCGGTAAAATTAACTACACAACAAACGGGGCCCAGATATGACACGTTCAAAAACTACTATCACACTCAGTCTTTCCTGGCCTTATATGTTAGAGCTGTTGTGCAGTGTTATAAATCCCCATCTACAAGTCACAAGTAAGGAGTGTGATGGAATACTCTCCACTTGCCTGGATGAGTGCAGCTCCAACAACACTCAAGAATCTTGAGACCATCCAGGACAAAGCAGCCCGCTTGATTGGCACCCCATCCACCACCTTAAACATTCACTCCCTCCACCACTGGCGCACCATGGCTGCAGTGTGTACCATCTACAAGATGCACTGCAGCAACTCACCAAGGCTTCTTCGGCAGCACCTCCCAAACCCGCGACCTCTTCCACCTAGAAGGACAAGGGCAGCAGGCGCATGGGAACACCATCACCTCCAAGTTCCCCTCCGAGTCACACACCATCCTGAAATGGAAATATATCGCCGTTCCTTCATCATCGCTGGGTCAAAATCCTGGAACTCCCTCCCTAACAGCACTGTGGGAGTACCTTCACCACACGGACTGCAGCGGTTCAAGAAGGCGGCTCACCACCACCTTCTCAAGGGGCGACTAGGGTTGGGCAATAAATGCTGGCCTTGCCAGCGCCGCCCAGATCCCATGAATGAATAAAAACAAAATCAGAACAAACTATCGGCCAATGTAAGAAATCTCCTAATGTGTGTAGCACTCTGGCCCCACAAAAGTACGGTGACCCCCCTCCTGATCACTCAGTGAGCCTGTCCCAGAGTGTCTCCCTCCCTCTGCCCATTGCTCACTGGCACAGGCAAATGTTAGAAATCACCCTCACCAAGATCAGCTAACTCAGCACGGTCTGGGACTGGAGCGGGTGATCCAATGGCCCTTCTGGCTCAGTACTGTTCTGGGCAGTGCCTTCACCCTCCAGGCTACCAGATTCCTCAACATCATTAACGCAAGGCAGCATCTCCTTCATTGCTTCACACTTGAAGCAGGTACTTGTGTTCAACCAAGTGGATCAGCCCATCACAGACCCCAGGTACAAACAGCTTACCTCTCTGTACTTCAGCCCCGTGAACAATGAGTGGAGTCCGCACACCCCACTACTAGGGCTGCCAACTCTGGTTGGATGCATTCCTGGAGGCTTCATTACATGACGTCCTGCCTCCCGCTGACCCGCCCCCACAGTCCCGCCATTGGTCCATCCTTGCGGGGCCCCGCCTCCACACCAAAGGCAAAGCGATCAGACTCTTCAAACGATCCCATGGCACTATTTCGAAGAAGAACAGGGGTGTTCTCCCCAGTGTCCTGGCCAATATTTATCCTTCAATCAACATTACTAAAACAGATTATCTGGTCATTATCACATTGCTGTTTGTGGGAGTTTGGTGTGCACAAATTGGCTGCTGCGTTTCCCACATTACAACAGTGACTACACTTCAAAAGTACTTCATTGGTTGTAAAGCGCTTTAGGTCTGACTGTGGTGAGGCAATCCCTGGCGTCCCAGGCAGCAATGTGCTCGGGTGCTGATGCCCTGTGTCCTGTGCAGCATCAGGTGATTGCGGAGAAGGTTGGTGTTGTTGGTGTTGCTGGTGTGCCTGGCGCTGCTGGTGTGGGGTCTGCTCGTGGTGGGATTCTGAGGACCAAGGTGAGATTTTTTCAAGGGCACCGATGCTGATGGAATAGATGGCAGGTGAAGTAGAGATGAGAGAAGCAATCTGTCAATGGTGAGAGAGGTTTTTCCAATGAGGTGACACTGGATAGAGAGTTTGCTCCAAACACTTGCAACCTGCATAAAGGTCAATCTGTCTTCCAAATGCAGTAAGCAACAGCTTCTGAGCTTGGAAAGTGAACAGCTGTGAGATGGGAGCTTTTATAGACCACTTGCAGCTGTCAAGTTAAGAAATCATCCCATGCTGACATAACTCCCGACCTCCTCACCTGACGTGATCCCCGACAGCGGGGAAGCTGTGGGCGAAACCTTAAAATCTAAAGGTGAGCTTAAAATAGTTTTTAAGTGCCTGTTAACAAGCTCTCTAATAATGTAAATTGCCTCCCCCGCCGCTTGGTGTCGGGTCTGCGATGACAGACCCAACATCTGGGAGACTAGTGTGGAAGCGGGTTGACAGTGGGTTCCCTACCCGCCTGTCAAATAAAAATATTTACCCAGCCGCCCCGCCACCAAACACGTCCGCTGACTCCTCTACCTCCTCTTTCACTGTGACTTTGGCAGCATCTTCTTCCTTGGTGAAGACAGATGCAAAGTACTCATTTAGTACTTCAGCCATGCCCTCTGCCTCAAGGCGTAGGTCTCCATTTTGGTCCCTAATCGGCCCCACTGCTCCTCTTACTACCCGTTTACTATTTATATGCCTATAGAAGACTTTTGAATTCCCTTTTATGTTAGCTGCTAATCTATTCTCATACTCTCTCTTTGCCCCTCTTATTTCCTTTTTCACTTCCCCTCTGAACTTTCTATATTCAGCCTGATTCTCACTTGTATTCTCAACCTGACATCTGTCATACGCGCTCTTTTTCTGCTTCATCTTACTCTCTATCTCTTTCGTTATCTAGGGAGCTCTGGCTTTAGTTGCCCTACCTTTCCCCCTCGTGGGAATGTACCTCGACTGTATCCGAACCATCTCCTCTTTAAAGGCAGCCCATTGTTCGATTACAGATTTGCCTGCCAATCTTTGATTCCAATTTACCCGGGCCAGATCCGTTCTCAACCCACTGAAATTGGCCTTCCTCCAATTAAGAATTTTTACTCTAGATTGCTCCTTGTCCTTTTCCATAGCTAATCTAAACCTTATGATACTATGATCACTGTTCCCTAAATGTTCCCCTACTGACACTTGCTCCACTTAACCCACCTCATTCCCCAGAACCAGATCCAGCAATGCCTCCTTCCTTGTTGGGCTGGAAACATACTGATCAAGAAAGTTCTCCTGAACACACTTCAGAAATTCTTCCCCCTCTCTGCCCTTTACACTATTACTATCCCAGTCTATATTAGGATAATTGAAGACCCCCATTATCACTACTCTATAGTTCTCACACCTCTCTGTAATTTCCCTGCAAATTTGCTCCTCTATATCTTTCCCACGAGTTGGTGGCCTATAGAATACACCTAGTAGTGTAATGGCACCTCTATTGTTTCTTAACTCTAACCAAATAGATTCTGTCCTTGTCCCCTCCAGGACATCCTCTCTCTCCAGCACTGTAATATTCTCATTAATCAATACTGCCACCACACCTCCTTTCTTTCCTTCCCTATCTTTCCTGAACACCTTATATCCAGGAACATTTAATACCCAATCCTGCCCTTTTTTGAACTAGGTCTCCATTATCGCCATGACATCATATTCCCACGTGGTTATTTGCGCCTGCAGCTCACCAACCTTATTTACCAAACTTTGTGCGTTTACACACATACACTGTAAACCTGTCTTAGACCTTCTTGTATTCTCTCTTGGTCTGACCTCATCTAATACCGTACTATTTCTTACTCTAGTGCAATCCGTCTCTCTCAATCCTTTGTGCACCTTGTTTCTGCTTTCTAATGCTACATCCTGGTGCCCATCCCCCTGCCAACTTAGTTTAAACCCTCCCCAACAGCATTAGCAAACCTCCCCATGAGGACATTGATTCCGGCTCTGTTGAGGTGAAACCTGTCCGACCTGTACAGTCCCACCTCCCCCAGAACCGGTCCAAATGTCCCAGGAATCTGAAGCCCTCCCTCCTGCACCATCTCTCCAGCCACACATTCATCTGCTCTATCCTCCTATTTCTATGTTCATTAGCTCGTGGCACTGGGAGTAATCCGGAGATTACTACCTTTGAGGTCCTGCTTATTAATCTCTTTCCTAGCTCCCTAAAATCTGCCTGCAGGACCTCATCCCTCTTTCTACCTATGTCGTTGGTACCGATATGGACCACGACCTCTGGCTGTTCACCCTCCCCCCTCAGAATGTTCTGCAGCCGCTCGGTGACATCTTTGACCCTACGGGAATCACGTCTGCGGCCGCAAAAATGCCTGTCTGCTCCCCTAACTATCGAATCCCCTACCACTATTGCTTTCCCGATCTTCCTCCGCATCCCCCCCCACCCCCCCCCCGCCGTCCAGCTGAGCCACCCATGGTGCCGTGGACTTGGCTCTGGCTGTACTCCCCAGAGGAACCATCGCCCTCCCCAGTATTCCGGTTGGAGAGCGAAATGTACCCAGGGCAGTCCTGCACTACCTGCCTGGTCCTCCTTGTCTGTCTGGCAGTCACCCATTTCCTACCTGCCTGCACACTCTTACAGCATTTTCCAGACAACTGATGTCAGGCTAACTGGCCTGTAGTTCCCTGTTTTTTCTCTCCCTCCTTTCTTGAATAGCGGTGTTACATTTACGACCTTCCAATCCGCTGGGACCATTCTAGAATCTAGGGAATTTTGGAAGATCAAAACCAATGCATCCACTATCTCTTCAGCCACCTCTTTTGGACCCTAGGATGTAGGCCGTCAGGTCCAGGGGATTTGTCAGCTTTTAGTCCCATTAGTTTCTCTAGTACTTTTTCTCTACTTATATTAATTACGTTAAGTTCCTCACCCTCATTAGACCCTTGGTTCCCCACCATTTTTGGTTTGCTTTTTGTGTCTTCTACTGTGAAGACAGATACAAAATATTTGTTTAACGTTTCTGCCATTTCCTTATTCCCCATAATAGTTTCTCCTGTCTCAGCCTCTAAGGGACCAATGTTTACTTTTGCTACTCTCTTCCTTTTTACATACTTGTATAAGCTCTTACAATCTACTTTTATATTTCTTGCTAGTTTTCTCTCATATTCTATCTTTTCCCTTTTTATCAATTTTTTGGTCATCCTTTGCTGGTTTCTGAAACTCTCCCAATCCTCAGGCTTACTATTATTCTTTGCAACATTATAAGCTTCTTCTTTCAATCTAATGCTATCCTTAACTTCTTTAGTTAGCTACGGTTGGATCACTTTTCCCATGGAGTTTTTGTTTCTCAATGGAATGTATTTTTGTTGAGAATTATGAAATATTTCTTTAAATGCTAGCCACTGCTTATCTACCACCATACCTTTTAATTTATTTTTCCAATCTACCTTAGCCAACTCACCCCTCATACCTATGTAATTGGCTTTATTTAAGTTTAAGACACTAGTTTCGGACTTAGGCAAGTCACTCTCAAAATTAATGTGAAATTCTATCATATTATGATCATTCTGCCCCAGAGGATCCTTCACTATGAGATTGCTAATTAACCCTGTCTCATTACACAAAACTGGTTGGTTCCATGACATATTGTTCTGGGAAACTGTCCTCAATGCATTCCATGAACTCATCCTCCAGACTACCTTTGCCAATTTGATTTGTCCAGTCTCTATGAAGGTTAAAGTCCCCCAAGATTATTGCATGAGCTTTGTTGCAAGCTCCTACTATTTCTTGATTAATATTCTGTCCAACGGTATAGCTACTGTTAGGGGGTCTATATAGTACTCCCATCAGTGTTTTCTGCCCCTTGTTATTCCTTATCTCCACCCATACTGATTCTACTTCCTGATCTTCCAAGCCAAGATCCTTTCCGCTACTGTACTAATGTCATCCTTTATTATCAGGGCTACTCCCCCTCCTTTTCCATTCTGCCTGTCTTTTCAAAACGTCAAGTACCCTGGAGTATTTAGTTCCCAACCTTGGCCACCTTGCAACCACATCTCTGTAATGGCTATTAGATCAAACCCATTTATCTCTATTTGTGCCACTAGTTCGTCTATCTTGTTACGAATGCTTCATGCATTCAGATAAAGAGCCTTTAATTTAAATTTTTTACCATTATTCCCTGCTTTGATCTTATTCTCTAGTGCACTGCTACCGTTAAACTCTCTGTCCCTTCCTGTCACACTCTGCTTATTTTTACCCAAATCGCTACACTGCTCTATTGCCTTGATCTTTCTCTTTAGATTTCTAAATTTCCCCTCACCTGCCCCCCGCCTCCCCCCATTTTTTAGTTTATAGCCCTATCTATAAAGACTGGTCCCAAATAAAGCCGCAATCTTTTCACTTACTGATAGAATGTTGGTCCATCCCAATTGGTCCCATTAGAAAACCACACACTGTGTCTGGTATTCCTTTGAAGAAAACTATAGAAGTCCACTTGAATGTTGACCAAGTGTTGGTCAGAACTGCCAGCTGATGTTTTGTTGACTGCCTTTCAGATGATCAAGGGAGATAATCATTGCCCAATCTCAGTAGGATTATCACTAATTAGCAAGCAAACCAGCTGGATGAGGCTCTTGGTGACTCTGAGGACTAGCATATCATGTTTGTGGTGATGTCTTGCTTTGCTTCCAAGCTCATTTTCATGATGGCAGGAGAAGGCTTTGAGCAAGAAAGTGACAGATCTAAGGGTAGATGAATGGATTATGTTGATAGTAAGTGACAGGTAGACAACACACAAAAATAATCAGCATATGGTAGATCACAGACTGTTGCCAAAACAGACCTCCTCTTGAGAAGTCCTGATCCCAAAGGATTTTGAAAGTTCCTGATTCCCAATCTTGCACGCAAGAAGTTGCCAACTGAGGTTTGGAATCTGGTGCAACTTCCTCATCCTCTGCACTTCAGTTCAACCAGCAGCGGTCATTGACAGAGGCTGTCCGGGTCCAGACACAAGGAAGAGTGATCAACAGACGCTGCACCGCCAGTGGGAGATGGAGGGTTGGCCGAAAAGCCACGAATGTTTCTGGAATGTCCAGTGTAGATTCCTGATCCAGCTGCAGGGGGTGTTGCCAGTTTACCAACACCCGTTTGAGGCCTGATGTCGAGTCGCACACACAGAGTGTATGGAACTTTCTACAGAAAGACAGACTGGCATTTCTGGAGCCTTTCACATCCTCAGGACATCCCAAAACACTTTACAGCCATTGAAGTGTAGTCACTGTTGTAATGTAGGAAACGCAGCAGCCAATTTGTGCACAGCAAGCTCCCACAAACAGCATTGAGATAATGACCAGATAATCTGATTTAGTGATGTTGGCTGAGGGATAAATATTGGCACAGGACACCGGGGAGAACTCCCCTGCTCTTCTTTAATAGTGCCGTGGGATCTTTTACATCCACCAGAGAGGGCAGACAGGGCCTCAGTTTAATGTATTATCCAAACGACGGCACCTCCGACAGCACAGCACTACCTCAGTACTGCACTGCGAGTGTCAGCCTGGATTTTGTGCTCAAGATTCGAGATTGGGGCTTGTACCCACGACCTTCTGACTCAGAGGCGAGAGTGCTCCCCACTGAGCCACGGCTGACACTGTCCAGTACGTGTCACTGGATAGTGATCAGCAGTGGGAGCACTGGCTGATGTTTCCCTCCCGAACTCAGGTGGCTACTGAGGCCAGCTGCAGCCCTCACCACCACACCAGCTGAAATCAGTGAACTCTGCCCCAGAGACCTGGGACCTCCTGATCTGCACATCTCAGCCACACACTCCTTTAAGCAACAAGCCAGCTGGGGAATGTGGTGACATTGCGCGTCATTCTCTGAAAGGAACTGATCAATATCAGTCCGGAAACAGGAAGTGACAAGGAAACAATAGGCTGAATTCAGCAACCCGACCTCAAACCAAGAGAGGCTCAGAATCAAAGCCAGAGTCTTCACCATCAACGAGGCCTCCCCACTTGATGCACAGGCTCACTGAACATACCTTGTACCTGCCCTGGGAGTGTTTGATGGGACAGTGTCGAGGGAGCTTTACTCTGTATCTAAACCGTGCTGTACCTGCCCTGGGAGTGTTTGATGGGACAGTATAGAGGGAGCTTTACTGTTTATCTAAAAGTGCTGTACCTGCCCTGGGAGTGTTTGATGGGACAGTATAGAGGGAGCTTTACTGTTTATCTAAAAGTGCTGTACCTGCCCTGGGAGTGTTTGATGAGACAGTGTAGAGGGAGCTTTACTCTGTATCTAACCCGGTGCTGTACCTGCCCTGGGAGTGTTTGATGGGACAGTGTAGATGGAGCTTTACTCTGTATCTCACCCCGTGCTGTACCTGCCCTGGGAATGTTTGATGGGACAGTGTCGAGGGAGTTTTACTCTGTATCTAACCCGTGCTGTACCTGCCCTGGGAGTGTTTGATGGGAAAAATTTTAAAAGGCCCAATCTCCGAGAGTGATATCCCACAATACAATTATGCATTATCCTACACAAATATCCCAGAATATTAATAGTGATAGGTGCCGATTGTATAGTCTCAGAGCTCAGTGCCCGAGCTGAGTGCACGATGCACGCGATTCAGTCACAGAAAGGTAAACATCACTCTCCAACGAATATATAGTGCCTTCGACAGCTGATCCTGTGTGACCATTCTTGCATAAAGCTATAGTCTTTACGTGCCTTTTATTCTAGTATGGGAGAAATGAATTCCTTATGAGATGCGTTCAGTAAGTATCAAATATTCATTCTGTAGAATTATTGCAAACTAAATTCGAGTAAGTGAGTGCTGTAAGTGATCCAGCACACACAAGCCTTTCAAAGCTCTTCCAGCTCAACAGATATCCTGTGAGCATGTAGGGCTATCTGTCTGCCTTATGCTTTTTATTAAAAGCCAGAGCTCCCCACGGGCTGGCTGGGTTTGTTGGATTGTTCCTTCCACCGTCTGTGGAAGAACTTTCATGAGTCACCGACCTTTCCGTGAAGTTTAATTCTCTCGCTGTCTCCTTGCTGGGAGGCAGGTCTCTGGGTCTGAGCACCCCCTCCGGTACCTTTACCAAAGGGGGCCGTGCTTTCCGTTTAAGCCTACACAGTGGGATGATTCGATCTTCAGGAGGAGCCTGACCGAGACCAGTCCTGTCCTCATCCAACGTGCAGACACAGTCACTGAGTTAATAATCAGCAAAACCCCTGGCCGATGTGTGCCCTCTCTGCCCCAGGTGAACCCCAATTGTCTCGCTGCCTCGCTTGAGGTCCTTTGGGCACGGGACCCAGCTCATGATTTCAGGTCGGAATTTCAATCTCTTTATTTATAAATTTAAGACGAAGCTGAGTACTGTGGCCGGGTTGTCTCATTTTCCTTTCACACTTAGCAAAGAACTCCAAAAAAGGTCTAATTTCACACCTTAACTTCACAATCAATGTTGGGCACCGTGCGTCACAAAGAGCCTGTGCTTCTCTCCTTGGCCAGTGTTGACCACGATGAGTGCGGGTTGCACAGACTAGGCTTCTATTCCCTTTTAAGATTAAGGGGTGATCTGATCGAGGTGTTTGAAATGGTTAAAGGATTCAATAGGGTGGATAGAGAGAAACTGTTTCCTCTGGCGGGGGGAGTCCAGAACAAGGGGGCAGAACCTTCAAATTAGACAAAATCAAAATACTGCGGATGCTGGAAATCTGAAATAGAAACAGAAAATGCTGGAAATATTCAGCAGATTAGGCAGCATCTGTGGGAAGAGAAGCAGAGTTAAAGTTTCAGCTCGATGGCCTTTCGTCAGAGTTCTGACCTGCTGAGTATTTCCAGCATTTTCTGTTTCTACCATAAAATTAGAGCCAGGCCGTTCAGGGGTGATGTCAGGAAGCACTTCTTCACACAAAGGGTAGTGGAAATCTGGAACTCTCTCCCCCAAAAAGCTGTTGAGGCTGGGGGTCAATTGTAAATTTCAAAACTGAGATTGATAGATTTTTGTTAGGCAAGGGTCTCAAGAGTTACCGAACCAAGGTGATTAGATGGAGTTAAGATACAGATCAGTCCTGATCTCATTCACCAGACTGATTTCCTGGGATGAGGGATTGTCCTGTGAGGAGAGATTGAGTAGACTAGGCCTATATTCTCTGGAGTTTAGAAGAATGAGAGGTGATCTCATTGAAACATACAAAATTCTTAGAGGGCTTGACAGGGTAGATGCAGGGAGGATGTTCCCCCTGACTGGGGAGTCTAGAACCAAGGGTCACAGTCTCAGAATAAGGGGTCGGCCATTGAGGACTGAGATGAGGAGAAATTTCTTCACTCAGAGGGTGGTGAATCTTTGGAATTCTCTACCCCAGAGGGCTGTGGAGGCTCAGTCGTTGAGTATATTCAAGACTGAGATTTTTGGATACTAAGGGAATCAAGGGATAAGGGGATCGGGCGGGAAAGTGGAGTTGAGGTCGAAATTCAGCCATGATCTTATTGAATGGCGGAGCAGGCTCGAGTGGCTGAATAGCATACACCTGTTCCTATCATAGAATCATAGAAATTTACAGCACGGAAGGAGGCCATTTCGGCCCATCGTATCTGTGTCGGCCGACAAAGAGCTATCCAGCCTAATCCCACTTTCCAGCTCTTGGTCCGTAGTCCTGTAGGTTACGACACTTCAAGTGCATATCCAAGTACATTTTAAATGTGATGAGGGTCTCTGCCTCTACCACCCTTTCAGGCAGTGAGTTCCAGACCCCCACCACCCTACGGGTGAAGACATTTCCCCTCAAATCTCCTCTATGTTCCTATGTGTCACTCTGGATCCTGGAAACAGTTGGGAGGGCTGCTTTCTGAATCGTACAGTTCAGGGTACCGACTTCCCATGTTTGTGGCCAAACTTTCCAGTGCTCCCAGGATTCAGATTTCTCCGGAGGTACGAAACCGAGGGGATTGTCCTGAACAGATCAACGATGTGGCTTCATAAAAAAACCAGACCAACCTTCCCCCGAATCCGCCCGCCCAGGGCGTGTGTTGCGGTTTGAAAACGTGTTGTTGGTGCGACTGTTTAAACATGAACAAAGTCACAAGGGCCAGAGGTGCAGCTTCTTATACAGAGGAGAAAGTCACTGATTTATGGGTTTAATTAGGTGCTTTATCTGATTTCGCTGTGTAATACAGGCGCCTGCACACACTGAATTATAGCAGCTTCCTGCAGCTTTCTCAGTTACCTGCGGATCCGTGTCCGAGCAGATACCTCACAGGAAGCGGAACTTTCTGGGAGTCACATTCACGCAACTGGACTTTAGATTATACACCGACTCAGAGAAGTGACAACATGGACACAGGCCATTCGGCCCATCCAGTCCATGTCAGGGTTTCCCCTCCACTCGAGCAAATAGTCCCAACAACATTGAACCATCCCTTCAACTCCATTTTCCTTCATCCCCCTCTCCAATCTAATCTGGAATGTTGACCTATTTACTGCCTCAAGCACTAATCCTGGAAGTGAATCCCACAGCCTCACAACTCTCTGTGTGAAGAGATTTCCTTGCTCTCTGTTCCAGAGACTTGAGTCCATAATCTAGGCTGACACTCCAGTGCAGTACTGAGGGAGTGCCGCACTGTCAGAGGGGCAGTACTGAAGGAGAACCACACTGTCGGAGGGGCAGTATTGAGGGAGTGCCGCACTGTCAGAGGGGCAGTACTGAGGGAGCGCCGCACTGTCGGAGGGGCAGTATTGAGGGAGTGCCGCACTGTCGGAGGGGCAGTACTGAGGGAGCGCCGCACTGTCGGAGGGGCAGTATTGAGGGAGTGCCGCACTGTCGGAGGGGCAGTACTGAGGGTGCGCCGCACTGTCGGAGGGGCAGTACTGAGGGAGAGCCGCACTGTCGGAGGGGCAGTATTGAGGGAGTGCCACACTGTCAGAGGGGCAGTACTGAGGGAGCGCCGCACTGTCGGAGGGGCAGTACTGAGGGAGAGCCACACTGTCGGAAGGGCAGTACTGAGGGAGTGCCGCACTGTCGGAGGGGCAGTACTGAGGGAGAGCCGCACTGTCGGAGGGGCAGTACTGAGGGAGGGCCGCACTGTCGGAGGGGCAGTACTGAGGGAGTGCTGCACTGTCGGAGGGGCAGTACTGAGGGAGAGCCGTACTGTTGGAGGGGCAGTACTGAGGGAGGGCCGCACTGTCGGAGGGGCAGTACTGAGGGAGAGCCGTACTGTTGGAGGGGCAGTACTGAGGGAGAGCCGTACTGTTGGAGGGGCAGTACTGAGGGAGTGCTGCACTGTCGGAGGGGCAGTACTGAGGGAGCGCTGCACTGTCGGAGGGGCAGTACTGAGGGAGCGCCGCACTGTCGGAGGGCCAGTACTGAGGGAGCGCTGCACTGTCGGAGGGGCAGTACTGAGGGAGCGCCGCACTGTCGGAGGGACAGTACTGAGGGAGCGCCGCACTGTCGGAGGGGCAGTACTGAGGGAGCGCCGCACTGTCGGAGGGTCAGTGCTGAGGGAGCGCCGCACTGTCGGAGGGGCAGTACTGAGGGAGCGCCGCACTGCCTTGCCAGCGACGCTCCCTTGCCATCTCAGGAACGAATAAAAAAAAATGTTGTGAAAGGCACTATGGAAATGCATGTCTTTCTTTAAATCTTACATTTAATCTTGTATCTCTGGCCCCTCATCCTGGAGCCTTCAACTACTGGAAACAGGATCTATCCTGTTGTATTGTTTCATCATTATTAACACATTGATTTTTTTAAAAAGCACTTGAAGTGCCGTAACCTACAGGGCTACGGACCAAGTGCTGGAAAGTGGGATTAGGGTGAATAGCTCTTTGTCGGCCGGCACGGTCAAGATGGGCCGAATGGCCTCCTTCTGTGCTGTAAATTTTGATGATTCTATGATCTGTCACATCACCCGGTTCGAATGGAAAAAGCTTGCAAATTTTCCAGTCGTTCTTTGTATTTATATTTCCTGATAACAGGCAGCATCTAAGTGTGTCGTTGTTATACCCCCTCTAAAGCCTCAATATCCTACAGCCCGGTCCTGCACACAGCACACTAACTGAGGTCTGATTAAGGTTTTACTCAGGCTCAGCAGTACCTCTTGGCCTTTATGTTCTATTAACTCTTGTGGTTATGGGATGTGGGTGGGTGAGATGAGATCCTGGCTTGTAGGAGATGAACCTGTTTCTACAGCTGACCCTGCACTGCAGCAACCAGAGGTACTTGGAGAGCGATTCGATGCCATGTCTTAAACTCAGCTCCCTTCCTCCACCACCCGTCTGTTATAAATATCCCTGTGAGCACAGCTCCCCCCCGCTCCCCCTCCCCTGCTCCGTGTCCCTGAGCACAGCCCCTCCCCCGCAACCCCCCCAGCTCCGTGTCCCTGAGCACAGCCCCCCCCGCAACCCCTCCCCTGCCCCCCCCGCAACACCCCCCGCTCCGTGTCCCTGAGCACAGCCCCCCCCCTCGCAACCCCCCCAGCTCCGTGTCCCTGAGCACAGCCCCCCCCCTGCAACCCCTCCCCCCCCGCAACCTCCCCCGCTCCGTGTCCCTGAGCACAGACCCCCCCGCAACCCCTCCCCTGCACCCCCCGCAACACCCCCCGCTCCGTGTCCCTGAGCACAGCACCCCCCCGCAACCCCTCCCCTGCCCCCCCCGCAACACCCCCCGCTCCGTGTCCCTGAGCACAGCCCCCCCCGCAACCCCTCCCCTGCCCCCCCCCCGCAACACCCCCCGCTCCGTGTCCCTGAGCACAGCCCCCCCCCCCCCGCAACCCCCCCAGCTCCGTGTCCCTGAGCACAGCCCCCCCCCGCAACCCCTCCCCCCCCCGCAACCCCCCCCGCTCCGTGTCCCTGAGCACAGCCCCCCCCCCGCAACCCCTCCCCCCCCCCGCAAACCCCCCCCGCTCCGTGTCCCTGAGCACAGCCCCCCCCCGCAACCCCTCCCCCCCCCCCGCAAACCCCCCCGCTCCGTGTCCCTGAGCACAGCCCCCCCCCCGCAACCCCTCCCCCCCCCCGCAAACCCCCCCCGCTCCGTGTCCCTGAGCACAGCCCCCCCCCACAACCCCTCCCCTGCCCCCTCCGCAACACCCCCCGCTCCGTGTCCCTGAGCACAGCCCCCCCCCGCAACCCCTCCCCCCCCGCAAACCCCCCCCCGCTCCGTGTCCCTGAGCACAGCTCCCCCTCCCCGCAACCCCTCCCCCGCTCCGTGTCCCTGAGCACAGCCCCCCCCCCGCCCCGCAACCCCTCCCCCCCGCAACCCCTCCCCCGCAACCCCCCCGCTCCGTGTCCCTGAGCACAGCTCCCCCTCCCCACAACCCCTCCCCCGCTCCGTGTCCCTGAGCGCAGCCCCCCCCGCCCCGCAACCCCTCCCCCACCCCGCAACCCCTCCCCCGCTCCCCCAGCCAGTATCCCTCTGAACACAGCGCCCCCCTCCCTTCCCCTCCATGCCCACCCTTCCCCCCCTCCTCCAGTGCCCCTGTGAGCCCCAAGCCCCCCACCCGGTATCCTGGTCCCAGGGCCCAGAGGCCTCTCGCTGATAGACAGCTTGCTCCCAGGGTGTGTGTTGTTTCGCTGATCGCTCTGTGAATCTCTGGACTGCTCAGTGCGTGCTTGAGATGGCAACTTGCTGCAGTCAGAGACTCCGCTCAGGCAGCCGCAAGCCTTTTATCATCTACACTTACATTTCTTTTGCATTAAGGGAGTTTAACATGTCTTTGCTTCCCATGTGAAGTAATCTCCAAATCTAACTGCTGCTTTGAAGTATTCAGCTCTGTGTGCTGGGAATTATTGATCTGAAGATGTGTGACACGGGCTGCCTTTATACTTCAAATTCCCATACTGCTTTCGAGACCTCCTTCAACCTTCCTCCCAGCGGGAAGGTATGGGAATCGGATCCCAGCAGGAGGAGGGTGTGTGTTGTCTGTCACCGGCACAAGCAGTTGGTTCCGATACATGGACAGTGTAGAGGGAGCTTTACTCTGTATCTAACCCATGCTGTACCTGCCCTGGGAGTGTTTGATGGGACAGTGTAGAAGGAACCTTACTCTGTATCTAACCCCGTGCTGTACCTGCCCTGGGAGTGTTTGATGGGACACTGTAGAGGGAGCTTTACTCTGTATCTAACCCGTGCTGTACCTGCCCTGGGAGTGTTTGATGGGACAGTGTAGAGGGAGCTTTACTCTGTATCTAACCCGTGCTGTACCTGCCCTGGGAGTGTTTGATGGGACAGTGTAGAGGGAGCTTTACTCTGTATCTAACCCGTGCTGTACCTGCCCTGGGAGTGTTTGATGGGACAGTGTAGAGGGAGCTTTACTCTGTATCTAACCCGTGCTGTCCCTACCCTGGGAGTGTTTGATGGGACAGTGTAGAGGGAGCTTTACTCTGTATCTAACCCGTGCTGTACCTGCCCTGGGAGTGTTTGATGGGACAGTGTAGAGGGAGCTTTACTCTGTATCTAACCCCGTGCTGTACCTGCCCTGGGAGTGTTTGATGGGACAGTGTAGAGGGAGCCTTACTGTGTAAGCAAGCTATCCCAAAGCTGATCGAGGAGTGCTTGACAGCTGTTTAAACTTCACTTTGTTCTCTGACTTCTTCTATAATTTACTGGAAAAACTCCACTGCTCAACACTGTCATTTTTTCACCTTGATAAACACAAAGAAATCATTGAATAACTGGAAAAAAATCTAACAAAACAATGTCCGCACTGTCCATTTTTGATGTTCATTGACCAGTTTGAGAATGACTGAAACTGCATCTGTCATTAACTATGACTTGCACGTATCTATTGATCTGTCGTTGTGAGAAAGGACAGGGATGAGAGTGAGGGCTGGTTTTTCTTACCTTGCTGTCTGATTTTTCTGTTTCTAGATGTGCCCTCTACAAAAGAGCCCGACTCCAAAGGGAAGACCTTCACAGTCAGCAGTACGCTGGAACTTCAGGTGGATCGGAATGACGATGGTGTGGACGTCAGCTGCACTGTGGACCATGAATCCCTGAGATCAGCACCACAAGTGGCCAAGCAAGTTCTTGACATTCAATGTAAGCTCCAAGAACTTTCTCCAGCATCTCAGCCAAGCATACCTCACACTTTTCCTTCCATATTTGATTGATATATTTCCTTTATCATTTTTATAGCGTTCGCCGATAGGGTGAGATGAAGAGGGGTAGGAGCAAGCTCGTGTTTCTGTGCTGCACATTCTGTATAATTCTATGTATATTATTGCTCTATATCCCCCAATTGAGATATTCCTGGGTGTTACCCATCAGGGTGCAGGTTATGTACTTTTTAAAAATTTGTTCATGGGATGTGGGCGTCGCTGGTAAGGCCAGCATTTATGGCCCATCCCTAATTTCCCTTGAGAAGGTGGTGGTGAGCCGCCTTCTTGAACCGCTGCAGTCCGTGTGGTGAAGGTACTCCCACAGTGCTGGTAGGGAGGGAGTTCCAGGATTTTGACCCAGCGACGATGAAGGAACGGCGATATATTTCCAAGTCAGGATGGTGTGTGGAGGGGAACTTGGAGGTGGTGGTGTTCCCATGCGCCTGCTGCCCTTGTCCTTCTAGGTGGTAGAGATCGCGGGTTTGTGAGGTGCTGCCGTAGAAGCCTTGGCGAGTTGCTGCAGTGCATCTTGTAGATGGTACACACTGCAGCCACGGTACGCCGGTGGTGGAGGGAGTGAATGTTTAAAGTGGTGGATGGGGTGCCAATCAAGCAGGCTGCTTTGTCCTGGATGGTGTCGATCTTCTTGAGTGTTGTTGGAGCTGCACTCATCCAGGCAAGTGGAGAGTATTCCATCACACTCCTTACTTGTGCCTTGTAGATATTGGAAAGGCTTTGGGGAGTCAGGAGGTGAGACACACGCCGCAGAATACCCAGCCTCTGACCTGCTCTTGTAGCAACATTATTTATGTGGCTAGTCCAGTTAAGTTTCTGGTTAATGGTGACCCCCCAGTATGTTGATGGTGGGGGATTCGGTGATGATAATGCCATTGAATGTCAAGGTGCGGTGGTTAGACTCTCGCTTGTTGGAGATAATCATTGCCTGGCACTTGTGTGGCGCGAATGTTACCTGCCACTTATCAGCCCAAGCCTGAATGTTGTCCAGGTCTTGTTGCATGCGGGCATGGACTGCTTCATTATCTGAGGAGTTGTGAATGGCACTGAACACTGTGCAGTCATCAGCGAACATCTCCACTTCTGACCTTATGATGGAGGGAAGGAGCTGAAGATGGCAGGACCTAGGACACTGCCCTGAGGAACTCCTGCAGCAATGTCCTGGGGCTGTGATGATTGACCTTCAATCACCACAACCATCTTCCTTTGTGCTCGGTATGACTCCAGCCAGTGGAGAGTTTTCCCACTGATTCCCATTGACTTCAGTTTTACTAGGACTCCTTGATGCCACACTCGGTCAAATGCTGCCTTGATGTCAAGGGCAGTCGCTCTCACCTCATCTCTGGAATTCAGCTCTTTTGTCCATGTTTGGACCAAGGCTGTAATGAGGTTTGGAGCCGAGTGGTCCTGGCGGAACCCAAACTGGGCATCAGTGAGCAGGTTATTGGTGAGTAAGTGCCGCTTGATAGCACTGTCGATGACACCTTCCATCACTTTGCTGATGATTGAGAGTAGACTGATGGGGCGGTAATTGGTCGGATTGGATTTGTCCTGCTTTTTGTGGACAGGACATACCTGGACAGTTTTCCACATTGTCGGATAGATGCCAGTGTTGTAGCTGTACTGGAACAGCTTGGCTAGAGGCACGGCTAGTTCCGGATCACAAGTCTTCAGCACGATAGCCGGGATGTTGTCGGGGCCCATAGCCTTTGCTTTATCCAGTGCGCTCAGCCGTTTCTTGATATCACGTGGAGTGAATCGAATTGGCTGAAGACTGGCTTCTGTGATGGTGGGGACCTCAGGAGGAGGCCGAGATTGATCACCCACTTAGCACTTCTGGCTGAAGATGGTTGCAAACTCTTCAGCCTTCTCTTTTGCACTCACGTGCTGGGCTCCGCCATCATTGAGGATGGGGATATTCTTGGAGCCTCCTCCTCCCGTTAGTTGTTTAATGGTCCACCACCATTCACGACTGGATGTGGCAGGACTGCAGAGCTTTGATCTGATCCGTTGATTGTGGGATCGCTTAGCCCTGTCTATAGCATGCTGCTTCTGCTTTTTAGCATGCATGTAGTCCTGTGTTGCAGCTTCCCCAGGTTGGCACCTCATTTTTAGGTACGCCTGGTGCTGCTCCCAGCATGCTCTTCTACACTCCTTATTGATCCAGGGTTGGTCCCCTGGCTTGATGGTAATGGTAGAGTGAGGGATATGCCGGGCCATGAGGTTACAGATTGTGGTGGAATACAGTTCTGCTGCTGCTGATGGCCCACAGCGCCTCATGGATCCCCAGTTTTGAGCTGCTAGATCTGTTCTGAATCTATCCCATTTAGCACGGTGGTAGTGCCACACAACACGATGGAGGGTGTCCTCAGTGTGAAGACAGGACATCATCTCCACAATGACTGTGCGGTGGTCACTGCTACCAATACTGACATGGACAGATGCATCTGCGACAGGTAGATTGCTGAGGATGAGGTCAAGTAGGTTTTTCCCTCATGTTGGTTCACTCACCACCTGTCGCAGGACTGGCAGTTATGTCCTTCAGGACTCGGCCAGCTCGGTCAGTAGTGGTGCTACCGAGCCACTCTTGGTGATGGACATTGAAGTCTCCCACCCAGAGTACATTCTGTGCCCTTGCTACTCTCAGTGCTTCTTCCAAGTGATGTTCAACATGGAGGAGTACTGATTCATCAGCTGAGGGAGGGCGGTAGGTGGTAATCAGCAGGAGGTTTCCTTGCTCATGCTTGACCTGAAGCCATGAGACTTCATGGGGTCCGGAGTCAACGTTGAGGACTCCCAGGGCCACTCCTTCCTGACTGTATACCACTGTGCCGCCACCCCTGGTGGGTCTGTCCTGCCGGTGGGACTGGGCATTACCCTGGGATGGTGATGGAGGAGTTTGGGACATTGGCTGAAAGGTCTGATTCTGTGAGTATGACTATGTCAGGCTGTTGCTTGACTAGTCTGTGGGACAGCTCTCCCAATTTTGGCACAAGTCCCCAGATGTTGGTGAGGAGGACTTTGCAGGGTCGACTGGGCTGGGTGTGCCGTTGCCGTTGCCGTGTCCGTAGCCGGTGCCACGGTCGATGCCGGGTGGTCCGTCTGGTTTCATTCTTATTGTTTTCTGCAGCAGTTTGTTACAACTGAGTGGGTATAGGCCAGACCGGGTAAGGATGGCAGATTTCCTTCCCTAAAGGACATTAGTGAACCAGATGGGTTTTTATGACAATCCGATAGTTTCATGGTCACCATTACTGATACTAGCTTTTTATTTCAGATTTATTTTGTTAACTTAATTTAAATTCCCCAGCTGCCGTGGGATTTTAACTCATGTCTCCGGATCATTAGTCCAGGCTTCTCGATTACTAGTCCAGTAACATAACCACAATGTTACCATTCCCATTACTTATCTACTGGTAACCAAGTTCAGCCTTCTTCACCTAAAGCCAACAGTAGCTGCTCCACCGGCTCAGCAAGGTTATCTGGCAAGCAATTACATAGATAGAAGATACAACACGGAAACAGGCCATTCGGTCCATCCAGTCCATGCAGTATTCACCCTCCACACGAGCAAATAGTCCGAATCACATTTACCCACTCTGCTCCCATATCCCATCATCCTCTTTTCCTCTCTCCATCTATCCAATCTAATCTCGAATGTTGACACTGTTTCTTCCTCAACCACAACTGACAACTCTCTGTGTGAAGGTTCTCCTGCCCTCTGTTCTAAATCTCTTACATCTCTTACATTGATGCGGAGATGCCGGTGTTGGACTGGGGTGGACAAAAGTGAGAAGTCGCACAACACCAGGTTATAGTCCAACAGCTTTATTAGAAATCACAAGCTTTCGGAGCTGCTGCCCCTTCGTCAGGTGAAGTCACCTGACGAAGGAGCAGCGCTCCGAAAGCTTGTGATTTCAAATAAAGCTGTTGGACTACAACCTGGTGTTGTGCGACTTCTCATCTCTTACATTGGAGAGGTTTAAGCTAATTAAGGAGAGCCAACACGGATTTGTAAAAGGCAGATTGTGTTTGACTAATCTAATTGAATTTTTCGATGAAGTAACAGAGAGGATTGATGAACAGAATGCAATGGATGTTGTCTACAGGGATTTTTGGAAGGCATTTGACAAAGTACCACGAAGAAGGCTGGTTAACAAAATTGAGGCTCATGGAATAGGTGGGTCAGTGGCAGCTTGGATAAGGAATTGGCTTAAGGACAGAAAACAGTGAGTTGTGGTAAATGGCTGTTTTTCAGACTGGAGGATGGTAGACAGTGGTGTTCCCCAAGGATCAGTGCTGGGGCCACTGCTTTTTATGATATATATAAATGAGCTGGATATTGGGATACAGAGTAGAATTTCTAAATTTGCCGATGACACCAAACTTGAGGGTGTGGCAAACAGTGAGGATGATACCAATCGACTGCAACAGGACATAGAAAGGCTATCAGAATAGGCAGACAAGTGGCAGATGGAATTTAATACAGAGAAGTGTGAGGTGATGCATTTTGGCAGAAGGAACAGGGAGAGGCAATATACTCTTAATGGCACAGTTTTAAAGAGTGTGCAGGGACAGAGGGACCTGGGAGTTAATGTGCATAGGTCCCTGAAGGTGGCAGGACATATTGAGAGAGTGGTTAACAAAGCATATGGGATCTTGGGCTTCATGAATAGAGATATTGAGTACAAAAGTAGAGAAGTTATGCTGAACCTTTATAAAGCGCTGGTTAGGCCACAACTGGATATTGCATTCAGTTCTGGTCACCACACTTTAGGAAGGATGTGAAGGCCCTTGAGAAGGTGCAGAGGAGATTTACCAGAATGGTTCCAGGGATGGGGGATCTTAGCTACAAGGACAGGTTGGAGAAGCTGGATTTGCTTTCATTAGAGCAAAGGAGGTTGAGGGGTGATTTGATAGAGGTGTAGAAGATTATGACGGGTTTGGATAGGCTAGACAAGGAAAGGCTGTTCCCACTAGTTGATGGTACAAGGACTAGGGGACACAGTTTTAAGGTTTTGGCCAAGAGATACAGGGGGGACGTGAGGAAACAGGGATAGTGCGGGGGAATGGGACTGACTGGATTGCTCTACAGAGAGCTGGCACGGACTCGATGGGCCGAATGGCCTCCTTCTGTGCCTCTATGACTCTATTTAATCTTATATCTATGGCAGGACCTCAAAGGTAGTAATCTCCGGATTACTCCTGGTACCATGAGCTAGTGAGTATAGAAATAGGAGGATAGAGCAGATGAATGCGTGGCTGGAGAGATGGTGCAGGAGGGAGGGCTTCAGATTCCTGGGACATTGGGACCGGTTCTGGGGGAGGTGGGACCTGTACAGGCCGGACAGGTTTCACCTCAACAGAGCCGGTACCAATATCCTCGAGGGGGGGTGGTTGCTTGTGCTGTTGGGAGGGTTTAAACTAATTTGGCTGGGGGATGGAAACCAGGATGTAACATTAGAAAGGGGAAATAAAGTTCACAAAGGATTGGGAGAGACAGATTGCACTAGAATAAGAAATACTACAGTATTAGGTGGGGTCAGACTAAGAGAGAATACAAGAAGGTCTAAGATAGGTTTACAGTGCATGTGTGTAAACGCACAAAGCCTGGTAAATAAGGTTGGTGAGCTGCAGGCGCAAATAGCCACATGGGAATATGATGTCGTGGCGATAATGGAGACCTGGCTCAAAAAAGGGCAGGATTGGGTTTTAAATATTCCTGGATATAAGGTGTTCAGGAAAGATAGGGAAGGAAAGAAAGGAGGTGGGGTGACAGTATTGGTTAATGAGAATATTACAGTGCCGGAGAGAGAGGATGTCCTGGCGGGGACAAGGACAGAATCGATTTGGTTAGAGTTAAGAAACAATAGAGGTGCCATTACACTACTAGGTGTATTCTATAGACCACCAAATAGTGGGAAGGATATAGAGGAGCAAATTTGCAGGGAAATTACAAAGAGGTGCAAGAACTATAGAGTAGTTATAATGGGGGACTTCAATTATCCTAATATAGACTGGGATCGTAATAGTGTAAAGGGCAGAGAGGGGGAAGAATTTCTGAAGTGTGTTCAGGAGAATTTTCTTGATCAGTGTTTCTGGCCCAACGAGGAAGGAGGCATTGCTGGATCTGGTTCTGGGGAATGAAGTGGGTCAAGTGGATCAAGTGTCAGTAGGGGAACATTTAAGGAACATTGATCATAGTATCATAAGGTTTAGACTAGTTATGGAAAAGGACAGGGAGCAATCTAGAGTAAAAATACTTAATTGGAGGAAGGCCAATTTCAGTGGGATGAGATTGGATCTGGCCCGGGTAAATTGGAATCAAAGATTGGCAGGCAAAACTGTAATGGAACAATGGGCTGCCTTTAAAGAGGAAATGTTTCGGGTACAGTCGAGGTATATTCCCACGATGGGAAAAGGTAGGGCAACCAAAGTCAGAGCTCCCTGGAAGACGAAAGAGATGGAGATGGAATAAACGGGTCTTTTTCCGAGTGGCAGGCAGTGACTAGTGGGGTACCGCAGGGATCGGTCCTTGGACCCCAGCTATTCACAATATATATTAATGATCTAGACAAGGGAACTAGATGTAATATCTCCAAGTTTGCAGACGACACAAAGCTGGGTGGGCGTGTGTGCTGTGAGGAGGATGCCGAGAAACTCCAGGATGATTTGGACAGGTTGGGTGATTGGGCAGAAGCATGGCAGATGCAATATAATGTGGATAAATGCGAGGTTATCTACTTTGGTGTCAAAAACAGGAAGGCAGATTATCTGAATGGCAATAGATTGGGAGAAGGGGAAGTGCAACGAGACCTGGGTGTCCTTGTGCACCAGTCGCTGAAGGTAAGCATGCAGGTGCAGCAGGCGGTTAAGAAGGCAAATGGTATGTTGGCCTTCGTAGCGAGAGGGTTTGAGTACAGGAACAAGGATGTCTTGCTGCAGTTGTACAGGGCTTTGGTGAGACCACACCTTGAGTATTGTGTGCAGTTTTGGTCGCCTTATCTGAGGAAGGAGGTTCTTGCCATGGAAGGAGTTCAGCGAAGATTCACCAGGCTGATACCTGGGATGGCAGGAATGACGTATGAGGAGAGATTGGGTTGATTGGGCTTATACTCGTTGGAGTTTAGAAGAATGAGAGGGGATCTCATTGAAACTTATAAAATTCTGACAGGACTGGACAGACTAGATGCAGGAAGGATGTTCCCGATGGTCGGGGAGTCCAGAACCAGGGGTCACAGTCTAAGGATAAGGGGTAAGCCATTTAGGACAGAAATGAGGAGGAATTTCTTCACCCAGAGAGTGGTGAACCTGTGGAATTCTCTACCACAGAAGGCAGTAGAGGCCAATTCATTAAATATATTCAAGAAGGAGTTGGATATATTTCTTAAGGCTAAAGGGATCAAGGGATATGGGGAGAAAGCAGGGACAGGGTACTGAATTTGGATGATCAGCTATGATCGCATTGAATGGCGGAGCAGGCTAGAGGGGCCGAATGGCCTACTCCTGCTCCTATCTTCTATGTTTATGTTTCTATGAGTAAGATGAAGCAGAAAAAGAGCGCCTATGACAGATGTCAGGTTGAGAATACAGGTGAGAATCAGGCTGAATATTTCAGAGGGGAAGTGAAAAAGAAAATAAGAGGGCAAAGAGAGGGTATGAGAATAGATTAGCAGCTAACATAAAAGGTAATCCAAAAGTCTTCTATAGGCATATAAATAATAAAAGGGTAGTAAGAGGAGGGGTGGGGCTGATTTGGGACCAAAAAAGGAGACATACGCATGGAGGCAGAGGGTGTGGCTGAGGTACTAAATGAGTACTTTGCATCTGTCTTCACCAAGGAAGAAGATGCTGCCAAAGTCATAGTGAAAGAGGAGGTAGTTGAGATACTGGATGAGATAATAATTGATAAAGAGGAGGTACTAGAAATGCTGGCTGTACTTAAAGTTGGTAAGTCACCAGGACCAGATGGGATGCATCCTAGGATGCAGAGGGAGGTTAAGGAGGAAATCGCGGAGGTACTGGCCATAATATTCCAATCATCCTTTGAAACGGGGATGGTGCCAGAGGACTGGAGGATTGCAAATGTTACACCATTGTTCAAAAAAAGGGTGTAAAGATAAACCCAGCAACTACAGGCCAGTCAATTTAACCTCGGTAGTGGGGAAGCTTTAAGAAACGATAATCAGGGACAAAGTTAACAGTCACTTGGAAAAGTGTGGATTAATGAAGGAAAGCCAGCACAGATTTGTTAATGGCAAATCGTGTTTAACTAACTTGATTGAGTTTTTTGATGCACCAATCGGGAGGTCCCACGCAGGCCGCTCACCAGCCGCTGGAAGAGAATCCGCGCATGTGTGTCCGTGCAGCCAATTCACAAGAACCGTGTACGGAAAATAATTAGAGGGAACATTGCCCTCTACCCTTCTGTACCCCACTCCAACCCACCCTGTACCCCACTCTAACCCACCCTGTACCCCACTCTAACCCACCCTGTACCCCACTCTAACCCACCCTGTACCCCACTCTAACTCACCCTGTACCCCACTCTAGCTCACCCCCTGTACCCCACTCCAACCCACACTGTACCCCACTCTAACCCACCCTGTACCCCACTCCAACCCACCCTGTACCCCACTCTAGCCCACCCTGTACCCCACTCTAACCCACCCTGTACCCCACTCTAACCCACCCTGTACCCCACTCTAACCCACCCTGTACCCCACTCTAACCCACCCTGTACCCCACTCTAACCCACCCTGTACCCCACTCTAACCCACCCTGTACCCCACTCTAACTCACCCTGTACCCCACTCTAGCTCACCCCCTGTACCCCACTCCAACCCACCCTGTACCCCACTCTAACCCACCCTGTACCCCACTCCAACCCACCCTGTACCCCACTCTAACCCACCCTGTACCCCACTCCAACCCACCCTGTACCCCACTCCAACCCACCCTGTACCCCACTCCAACCCACCCTGTACCCCACTCCAACCCACCCTGTACCCCACTCTAGCTCACTCTGTACCCCACTCCAATCCACCCTGTACCCCACTCCAACCCACCCTGTACCCCACTCCAACCCACCCTGTACCCCACTCTAGCCCACCCTGTACCCCACTCCAACCCACCCTGTACCCCACTCTAACCCACCCTGTACCCCACTCTAACCCACCCTGTACCCCACTCCAACCCACCCTGTACCCCACTCTAACCCACCCTGTACCCCACTCTAAATCACCCTGTACCCCACTCCAACCCAGCCTGTACCCCACTCCAACCCACCCTGTACCCCACTCTAATCCACCCTGTACCCCACTCTAGCTCACCCTGTACCCCACTCTAGCTCACCCTGTACCCCACTCTAGCTCACCCTGTACCCCACTCTAGCTCACCCTGTATCCCACTCTAGCTCACCCCCTGTACCCCACTCTAACCCACCCTGTACCCCACTCTAGCTCACCCTGTACCCCACTCTAGCTCACCCCCTGTACCCCACTCTAACCCACCCTGTACCCCACTCTAGCCCACCCTGTACCCCACTCTAGCTCACCCTGTACCCCACTCTAGCTCACCCTGTACCCCACTCTAGCTCACCCTGTACCCCACTCTAACCCACCCTGTACCCCACTCTAGCTCACCCCCTGTACCCCACTCTAACCCACCCTGTACCCCACTCTAGCTCACCCTGTACCCCACTCCAACCCACCCTGTACCCCACTCTAGCCCACCCTGTACCCCACTCCAACCCACCCTGTACCCCACTCTAGCCCATCCTGTACCCCACTCCAACCCACCCTGTACCCCACTCTAGCTCACCCTGTACCCCACTCCAACCCACCCTGTACCCCACTCCAACCCACCCTGTACCCCACTCCAACCCACCCTGTACCCCACTCTAACCCACCCTGTACCCCACTCTAGCTCACCCCCTGTACCCCACTCTAGCTCACCCTGTACCCCACTCTAGCCCACCCTGTACCCCACTCCAACCCACCCTGTACCCCACTCTAGCTCACTCTGTACCCCACTCTAGCCCATCCTGTACCCCACTCCAATCCACCCTGTACCCCACTCCAACCCACCCTGTACCCCACTCTAGCTCACCCTGTACCCCACTCTAGCCCGCCCTGTACCTCACTCTAACCCACCCTGTACCCCACTCTAGCTCACCCTGTACCCCACTCTAGCCCATCCTGTACCCCACTCTAACCCACCCTGTACCCCTCTCCAACCCACCCTGTACCCCACTCTAGCCCACCCTCTGTACCCCACTCTAGCTCACCCTGTACCCCACTCTAACCCACCCTGTACCCCACTCTAATCCACCCTGTACCCCACTCTAGCTCACCCTGTACCCCACTCCAACCCAGCCTGTACCCCACTCCAACCCACCCTGTACCCCACTCTAATCCACCCTGTACCCCACTCTAGCTCACCCTGTACCCCACTCTAGCTCACCCTGTACCCCACTCTAGCTCACCCTGTACCCCACTCTAGCTCACCCTGTATCCCACTCTAGCTCACCCCCTGTACCCCACTCTAACCCACCCTGTACCCCACTCTAGCTCACCCTGTACCCCACTCTAGCTCACCCCCTGTACCCCACTCTAACCCACCCTGTACCCCACTCTAGCCCACCCTGTACCCCACTCTAGCTCACCCTGTACCCCACTCTAGCTCACCCTGTACCCCACTCTAGCTCACCCTGTACCCCACTCTAACCCACCCTGTACCCCACTCTAGCTCACCCCCTGTACCCCACTCTAACCCACCCTGTACCCCACTCTAGCTCACCCTGCACCCCACTCCAACCCACCCTGTACCCCACTCTAGCCCACCCTGTACCCCACTCCAACCCACCCTGTACCCCACTCTAGCCCATCCTGTACCCCACTCCAACCCACCCTGTACCCCACTCTAGCTCACCCTGTACCCCACTCCAACCCACCCTGTACCCCACTCCAACCCACCCTGTACCCCACTCCAACCCACCCTGTACCCCACTCTAACCCACCCTGTACCCCACTCTAGCTCACCCCCTGTACCCCACTCTAGCTCACCCTGTACCCCACTCTAGCCCACCCTGTACCCCACTCCAACCCACCCTGTACCCCACTCTAGCTCACTCTGTACCCCACTCTAGCCCATCCTGTACCCCACTCCAACCCACCCTGTACCCCACTCTAGCTCACCCTGTACCCCACTCTAGCCCGCCCTGTACCTCACTCTAACCCACCCTGTACCCCACTCTAGCTCACCCTGTACCCCACTCTAGCCCATCCTGTACCCCACTCTAACCCACCCTGTACCCCTCTCCAACCCACCCTGTACCCCACTCTAGCCCACCCTCTGTACCCCACTCTAGCTCACCCTGTACCCCACTCTAACCCACCCTGTACCCCACTCTAATCCACCCTGTACCCCACTCTAGCTCACCCTGTACCCCACTCCAACCCACCCTGTACCCCACTCTAGCCCACCCTGTACCCCACTCTAATCCACCCTGTACCCCACTCTAGCTCACCCTGTACCCCACTCTAACCCACCCTGTACACCACTCCAACCCACCCTGTACCCCACTCTAGCTCACCCTGTACCCCACTCTAGCTCGCCCTGTACCCCACTCTAGCTCACCCTGTACCCCACTCTAGCTCACCCTGTACCCCACTCCAACCCACCCTGTACCCCACTCCAACCCACCCCCTGTACCCCACTCTAACCCACCCTGTACCCCAATCTAACCCACCCTGTACCCCACTCTAGCTCACCCTGTACCCCACTCTAACCCATCCTGTACCCCACTCTAACCCACCCTGTACCCCTCTCCAACCCACCCTGTACCCCACTCTAGCCCACCCTCTGTACCCCACTCTAGCTCACCCTGTACCCCACTCTAACCCACCCTGTACCCCACTCCAACCCACCCTGTACCCCACTCTAGCTCACCCTGTACCCCACTCCAACCCACCCTGTACCCCACTCTAGCCCACCCTGTACCCCACTCCAGCTCACACTGTACCCCACTCCAACCCACCCTGTACCCCACTCTAGCTCACCCTGTACCCCACTCTAGCTCACCCTGTACCCCACTCTAGCCCACCCTCTGTACCCCACTCTAGCTCACCCTGTCCCCCACTCTAGCCCACCCTGTACCCCACTCCAACCCACCCTGTACCCCACTCTAGCCCACCCTGTACCCCACTCCAACCCACCCTGTACCCCACTTCAACCCACCCTGTACCCCACTCTAACCCACCCTGTACCCCACTCTAGCCCACCCTGTACCCCACTCTAATCCACCCTGCACCCCACTCTAGCCCACCCTGTACCCCACTCTAATCCACCCTGTACCCCACTCTAGCTCACCCTGTACCCCACTCTAACCCACCCTGTACACCACTCCAACCCACCCTGTACCCCACTCTAGCTCGCCCTGTACCCCACTCTAGCTCACCCTGTACCCCACTCTAGCTCACCCTGTACCCACTCTAGCCCACCCCCTGTACCCCACTCTAGCCCACCCCCTGTACCCCACTCTAACCCACCCTGTACCCCACTCCAACCCACCCTGTACCCCACTCCAACCCACCCTGTACCCCACTCCAACCCACCCTGTACCCCACTCTAACCCACCCTGTACCCCACTCTAGCCCACCCTGTATGCCACTCCAGCTCACCCTGTACCCCACTCTAGCTCACCCTGTACCCCACTCTAGCCCACCCTGTATGCCACTCCAGCTCACCCTGTACCCCACTCCAACCCACCCTGTACCCCACTCTAGCTCACCCTGTACCCCACTCTAGCCCATCCTGTACCCCACTCTAACCCACCCTGTACCCCTCTCCAACCCACCCTGTACCCCACTCTAGCCCACCCTCTGTACCCCACTCTAGCTCACCCTGTACCCCACTCTAGCCCACCCTGTACCCCACTCTAGCTCACCCTGTACCCCACTCTACCCCACCCTGTACCCCACTCTAACCCATCCTGTACCCCACTCCAACCCACCCTGTACCCCCCTCCAACCCACCCTGTACCCCACTCTAGCTCACCCCCTGTACCCCACTCCAACCCATCCTGTACCCCACTCTAACCCACCCTGTACCCCACTCCGACCCATCCTGTACCCCACTCCAACCCACACTGTACCCCACTCTAACCCACCCTGTACCCCACTCCAACCCATCCTGTACCCCACTCCAACCCACACTGTACCCCACTCCAACCCACCCTGTACCCCACTCCAACCCACACTGTACCCCACTCTAACCCACCCTGTACCCCACTCTAGCCCACCCTGTACCCCACTCTAGCCCACCCTGTACCCCACTCTAACCCACCCTGTACCCCTCTCCAACCCACCCTGTACCCCACTCTAACCCATCCTGTACCCCACTCTAACCCACCCTGTACCCCACTCTAGCCCACCCCCTGTACCCCACTCTAGCCCACCCTGTACCCCACTCTAGCCCACCCCCTGTACCCCACTCTAGCCCACCCCCTGTACCCCACTCTAGCCCACTCCCTGTACCCCACTCTAGCCCACCCCCTGTACCCCACTCTAACCCATCCTGTACCCCACTCTAACCCACCCTGTACCCCACTCTAGCCCGCCCTGTACCCCACTCTAGCCCGCTCTGTACCCCACTCTAGCCCGCCCTGTACCCCACTCTAGCTCACCCCCTGTACCCCACTCTAGCCCACCCTGTACCCCACTCTAGCCCACCCTGTACCCCACTCTAGCCCACCCCCTGTACCCCACTCTAGCCCACCCCCTGTACCCCACTCTAGCCCACCCCTGTACCCCACTCTAGCCCGCCCTGTACCCCACTCTAGCTCACCCTGTACCCCACTCTAACCCACCCTGTACCCCACTCTAGCCCACCCTGTACCCCACTCTAGCTCACCCTGTACCCCACTCTAGACCGCCCTGTACCCCACTCTAGCCCGCCCTGTACCCCACTCTAGCTCACCCCCTGTACCCCACTCTAGCCCACCCTGTACCCCACTCTAGCCCACCCCCTGTACCCCACTCTAGCCCACCCCCTGTACCCCACTCTAGCCCACCCTGTACCCCACTCTAGCCCGCCCTGTACCCCACTCTAGCTCACCCTGTACCCCACTCTAGCTCACCCTGTACCCCACTCTAACCCACCCTGTACCCCACTCTAGCCCACCCTGTACCCCACTCTAGCCCACCCTGTACCCCACTCTAGCCCACCCTGTACCCCACTCTAGCTCACCCTGTACCCCACTCTAGCTCACCCTGTACCCCACTCTAGCCCACCCCCTGTACCCCACTCTAGCCCACCCTGTACCCCACTCTAGCCCACCCTGTACCCTTTAACCCGTTCTACCCCTCCTTTTTTATTTATTTGTTCCTGGGATGTGGGCGTCCCCTAATTGCCCTTGGGAAGGTGGTGGTGAGCCACTGCCTTGAACTGCAGGAGGGCAGTTAAGAGTCAACGATATTGCTGTGGGTCTGGAGTAATATATCAGCCAGACCGGGTAAGGACGGCAGATTTCTTTCCCTAAAGGGTATTAGTGAATCACAGGGGTTTTTACAACAATCCGGTAGTTTCAGGGTCTCCATTACTGATCCCAGCTTTTTGTTTAATTAACTGAATTTAAATTCCCCAGCTGCTGTGGTGGGACTTGAACTCAGGTCCCACAGATCATTAGTCCAGGTCTCTGGATTACTAGGCCAGTGATGTAAACATGATGCTCCCATTCCCCACTCTTCCTCTCCCCGTGCTCAGTCCCTCCCTGAATTCCTGCAGTGTATTGGCCCTCGGTCAGGGGCTGTGGGAGTTTGACTCCGTTAGACTTTGAATGGAAGGTTGCTGCTCCTGTGGGTTGTTTGAGGAGCTGTGCCCACCCACCGCCCAGTTTGAAGCAGGACTCGTAAACCTGTTCTCTCCACCCTCAGATTCCACGCTCGACCCTGAAACGACCTTGTGCTGTTTGTATTAATGCCCAATCACTGCCGCTTGTTAACAGTACAATCACCTTCTCCTCCAATTACCTCGATATTGATTCTGGCCTCTTGATTTCTCAGCAATCCATCTTTATAATCCATACTTAAATTTATTTCTAATTATCCTGTATTTAATCCATTCCTCTATCCCTCTCTCCTAGTTTAAATAGTTCCTGTTACATTCTGTATTCAGGTCTTGTTTCCCAGCGTCTTGATCTAATTACATGGCTGCAATCTCCCTCACACTTTACACACTTTACATTTTCTTCAAACACTCCCCGATTTTCTTTCTTTTTTCAATTTTGTTCTCCTCGTTTCCTGAAGACACTGACTCTCACTGGGGTACGGGTTCCACAGTCACTGACTCTCACTGGGGTACGGGTTCCACAGACACTGACTCTCACTGGGGTACGGGTTCCACAGACACTGACTCTCCCTGGGGTACTGGTTCCACAGACACTGACTCTCACTGGGGTACGGGTTCCACAGACACTGACTCTCACTGGGGTACGGGTTCCACAGACACTGACTCTCCCTGGGGTACTGGTTCCACACGCACTGACTCTCACTGGGGTATGGGTTCCACAGACACTCACTCTCACTGGGGTACGGGTTCCACAGACACTGACTCTCACTGGGGTACGGGTTCCACAGACACTGACTCTCCCTGGGGTACTGGTTCCACAGACACTGACTCTCACTGGGGTACGGGTTCCACAGACACTGACTCTCACTGGGGTACGGGTTCCACAGACACTGACTCTCCCTGGGGTACTGGTTCCACACGCACTGACTCTCACTGGGGTATGGGTTCCACAGACACTGACTCTCCCTGGGGTACGGGTTCCACAGGCACTGACTCTCACTGGGGTACGGGTTCCACAGACACTGACTCTCTCTGGGGTACGGGTTCCACAGACACTGACTCTCCCTGGGGTTCGGGTTCCACAGACACTGAATCTCACTGGGATACGGGTTCCACACACACTGACTCTCACTGGGGTACGGGTTCCACAGACACTGACTCTCACTGGGGTACAGGTTCCACAGACACTGACTCTCACTGAGGTACGGGTTCCACAGACACTGACTCTCCCTGGGGTACGGGTTCCACAGACACTGACTTTCACTGGGGTACGGGTTCCACACACACTGACTCTCACTGGGGTACAGGTTCCACAGACACTGACTCTCACTGGGGTACAGGTTCCACAGACACTGACTTTCACTGGGGTACGGGTTCCACACACACTGACTCTCACTGGGGTACGGGTTCCACAGACACTGACTTTCACTGGGGTACAGGTTCCACAGACACTGACTTTCACTGGGGTACGAGTTCCACAGACACTGACTCTCACTGGGGTACAGGTTCCACAGACACTGACTTTCACTGGGGTACGGGTTCCACAGACACTGACTCTCACTGGGGTACGGGTTCCACAGACACTGACTCTCACTGGGGTACAGGTTCCACAGACACTGACTCTCACTGGGGTACAGGTTCCACAGACACTGACTCTCACTGAGGTACGGGTTCCACAGACACTGACTCTCCCTGGGGTACGGGTTCCACAGACACTGACTTTCACTGGGGTACGGGTTCCACACACACTGACTCTCACTGGGGTACAGGTTCCACAGACACTGACTCTCACTGGGGTACAGGTTCCACAGACACTGACTTTCACTGGGGTACGGGTTCCACACACACTGACTCTCACTGGGGTACGGGTTCCACAGACACTGACTTTCACTGGGGTACAGGTTCCACAGACACTGACTTTCACTGGGGTACGGGTTCCACAGACACTGACTCTCACTGGGGTACAGGTTCCACAGACACTGACTTTCACTGGGATACGGGTTCCACAGACACTGACTCTCACTGGGGTACGGGTTCCACAGACACTGACTCTCACTGGGGTACAGGTTCCACAGACACTGACTCTCACTGGGGTACAGTTCCACAGACACTGACTCTCACTGGGGTACGGGTTCCACAGACACTGACTCTCACTGGGGTACGGGTTCCACAGACACTGACTCTCACTGGGGTACAGGTTCCACACACACTGACTCTCACTGGGGTACAGGTTCCACAGACACTGACTCTCACTGGGGTACGGGTTTCACAGACACTGACTCTCACTGGGGTACAGGTTCCACAGACACTGACTCTCACTGGGGTACGGGTTCCACAGACACTGACTCTCACTGGGGTACAGGTTCCACAGACAGTGACTCTCACTGGGGTACGGGTTCCACAGACACTGACTCTCCCTGGGGTACAGGTTACACAGACACTGACTCTCACTGGGGTACGGGGTCCACAGACACTGACTCTCACTGGGGTACGGGTTCCACAGACACTGACTCTCACTGGGGTACAGGTTCCACAGACACTGACTCTCACTGGGGTACGGGTTCCACAGACACTGACTTTCACTGGGGTATGGGTTCCACAGACACTGACTCTCACTGAGGTACGGGTTCCACAGACACTGACTCTCACTGGGGTACGGGTTCCAATGACACTGACTCTCACTGGGGTACGGGTTCCACAGACACTGACTCTCACTGGGGTACGGGTTCCACAGACACTGACTCTCACTGGGGTACAGGTTCCACAGACACTGACTCTCACTGGGGTGTGGGTTCCACAGACACTGACTCTCACTGGGGTGTGGGTTCCACACACACTGACTCTCACTGGGGTACGGGTTCCACAGACACTGACTCTCACTGGGGCACGGATCCCACAGACACTGACTCTCACTGGGGTACGGGTTCCACAGACACTGACTCTCACTGGGGTACGGGTTCCACAGGCACTGACTCTCACTGGGGTACGGGTTCCACACACACTGACTCTCACTGGGGTACGGGTTCCACAGGCACTGACTCTCACTGGGGTACGGGTTCCACACACACTGACTCTCGCTGGGGTACGGGTTCCACAGACACTGACTCTCACTGGGGCACGGATCCCACAGACACTGACTCTCACTGGGGTACGGGATCCACAGACACTGACTCTCACTGGGGTACGGATCCCACAGACACTGACTCTCACTGGGGTACGGGATCCACAGACACTGACTCTCACTGGGGTACGGGTTCCACACACACTGACGCTCACTGGGGTACGGGTTCCACAGGCACTGACTCTCACTGGGGTACGGGTTCCACACACACTGACTCTCACTGGGGTACGGGTTCCACAGACACTGACTCTCACTGGGGAACGGGTTCCACAGACACTGACTCTCCCTGGGGTACAGTTCCACAGACACTGACTCTCACTGGGGTACGGATTACACAGACACTGACTCTCACTGGGGTACAGTTCCACAGACACTGACTCTCACTGGGGTACGGGTTCCACAGACACTGCCTCTCACTGGGGTACGGGTTCCACAGACACTGACTCTCACTGGGGTACGTGTTCCACAGGCACTGACTCTCACTGGGGTACGGGTTCCACACACACTGACCCTCACTAGGGTATGGGTTCCACAGACACTGACTCTCACTGGGGTACGGGTTCCACAGACACTGTCTCTCACTGGGGTACAGGTTCCACAGACACTGACTCTCACTGGGGTACGGGTTCCACACACACTGACCCTCACTAGGGTACGGGTCCCACAGACACTGACTCTCACTGTGGTACGGGTTCCACAGGCACTGACTCTCACTGGGGTATGGGTTCCACAGACACTGACTCTCACTGGGGTACGGGTTCCACAGACACTGTCTCTCACTGGGGTACAGGTTCCACAGACACTGACTCTCACTGGGGTACGGGTTCCACACACACTGACCCTCACTGGGGTACGGGTTCCACACACACTGACCCTCACTAGGGTATGGGTTCCACAGACACTGACTCTCACTGGGGTACGGGTTCCACAGACACTGTCTCTCACTGGGGTACAGGTTCCACAGACACTGACTCTCACTGGGGTACGGGTTCCACAGACACTGTCTCTCACTGGGGTACAGGTTCCACAGACACTGACTCTCACTGGGGTACGGGTTCCACACACACTGACCCTCACTAGGGTACGGGTCCCACCGACACTGACTCTCACTGGGGTACGGGTTCCACAGACACTGACTCTCCTTGGGGTACAGGTTCCACAGACACTGACTCTCACTGGGGTACCGGTCAGTACATTTTGGAGGCCATCTTCATGTGTCAGCTAGATAGCATGTCAAAGGCTCTTCTTCTTAGGCAGTCCCTCAGAACCGAGGATGACTTGCTTCCACGAAATAAAAATGAGTTCTCAGGTGACTGATGAGTCCAATGCGGGACCTACAGTCTCTGTCACAGGTGGGGCAGACGGTGGTTGAAGGGGCGGGTGGGTGGGGTGCTTGGGTTGATGTGCGCTCCTTGCGCTTGGCTTCCGCTTGCTCCCGGCGAAGAGACTCTGTGTTCAGCGCCTTCCCGGATGCTTCTCCTCCACTTTGTGCGGTCTTGGGCCAGGGATTCCCAGGTGTCGGTGGGGATGTTACACTTTTTCAAGGAGGCTTTGAGGGTGTCCTTGAAGCGTTTGCTCTGCCCACCTGGGACTTTCTTGCTGTGTTGGAGCTTCGAGTAGAGCGCTTGTTTTGGGAGTTTCGTATCGGGCATGCGGACAATGTGACCCGTCCATCGGAGCTGATCGAGTGTGGTCAAAGCTTCGATGCTGGGGATGTTGGCCTGAGCGAGAACGCTGACGTTGGTGCGCCTATCCTGCCAATGGATTTGCAGGATCTTGCGGAGGCAGCGTTGGTGGTACCTCTCCAGTGCTTTGAGGTGCCTGCTGTACAGAGTCCATGTCTCTGAAGCATACAGGAGGGCGGGTATCACTGCTGCTCTGTAGACCATGAGCTTGGTGCTGGGTTTGAGGTCCTGGTCTTCAAACACTCTCTTCCTCAGGCGACCGAAGGCTGCACTGGCTACAAGACTGTGGAGCCATCGGATTCAAGTACTGATCTTATCTACCCCCAAAGTGCACACATCTCAGATAGTGATCAGGAGCAGGGACTCTGACTGTATTTCCTCTCCCTAATCCAGGGATGGAGGTGTATTATAGCATCGTTAATTCTACTGCCGATGGGCTGAGTTATCTCAGCACGACCTGAGGACCAATCCAGGGGACTTCGAGTCTGTTTAGCTCAAAGCAGCTGGTGCATTTACCCGTAAAGGAACATACTCCATTCATTCTTCCAACACAGTATTTAGCCCAGCCTTCCCTCATCCTTAGTTTTACTCCATCATGTGTCGGCTCGGGAGGAACCCCAGAGAGCTCTCACCTTTCACTTGGGATGTGGACGACACTGACAAGGTCCCATTAATTGTCCATCCCGAGTTGCACTAAGGGTCAACCATATAGTGTGGGACTGGAGTCATGTGTCGGGCCAGACCGGGTAGGGTGGGAGATTGCCTTCCCCAAAGGACATTAATGAACAAGTTGGGTTTCCACGTCAATCCGGCAAAATTTTATCCAGTGCCAGCCTGTCAATTCCCAGATTTATTGAATTAAATTTCACAATTTGCCCTGGTGGGATTTCAACTCATGGCCTCTGGGTTGCTCGTCCCGTCCCATAACCATCACCATTTAGTTAGGCTTCGTTCAGAGAATCTCAAGATACCTTCAGTTCTCCCGACATAGAAGGTCCACCTACTCTGGGAAGCATTTAGCTGCTGCTATGCGCAAAGACACTTGCCCCCTCTGGGTACTGTGGGGTAGTGGTTCTGTTACTGGTTTAGTAATCCACAGAACGGGAGTTCAAAGCCCACCAGGGCTGTTTGAGAATTTGCATTCAGTTTTTAAAAATCTGGAAATTACAAGCTGGCATCAGTAAAAGTGACCTTGAAGCTGTCAGATTGTCTTAAAAACCCAACTGGTTCACTGATGTCCTTTAGGGAAAGAAATCTGCTGTCCTTACCCGGTCTGGCCTATATGTGACTCCAGCCCCACAGCAATGTGGTTGATTCTTAATGGCCCTCTGAAATGGCCGAGCGAGACACTCAGTTGGTGTCAGAGGTTCAAGAAGAGGGTCCATCATCACCTTATCAACCACAAACAACTACTTGCATTTACTTAGCGCCTACAGTATAGTAAAACATCCCAAGTTGCTTTATAGGAGCGACTATCAAACAAAATCTGACACTGAGCCACATCAGGCGATATTAGGACAGCTTGGTCAAAGAGGCAGGTTTTAAGGAGCGTCTTAAAGGAGGAGAGACGGAGAGGGTTTAGGGAGGGAATTCCAGAGCTTGGGGCCCAGGCAGCTGAAGGCACGGCCGCCAATGGTGGAGCGATTAAAATCAGGGATGCACAAGAGATCTCGGAGGGTTGTAGGGCTGGAGGATGCTCCAGAGATAGGGAGGGGCGAGGCCGTGGAGGGATTTGAAAACAAGGATGAGAATTTTAAAATCGGGGCAACTGGGGGACGCCCACATCTTGAGAATGAATTCACAGAATCGTCTTACATTCCCCATCTTCCTTTCTATCAAATTCTCAGCACAGTTGTTTTTCATGGGTACAAATCATGATTGATCACTCTTTCCTCAGAACCTCCTGCTCTGTGGTCCTTGTATCCTGGTGCATCTTTTCCATGCTCCCCTCTCCCTTTCCTTACAAGACTCTTCATTGTGTTCACCAATTCTATTTTGTCCCTTGACCCTTAACTACCACTTACAGCTCCTCACTTTCCCTTGCATCGAAGATGTAACATATTCCACTTGCATGTCAATAAGCTTTCTCCTCCCATACTTTGCCTGAACTACTTAGCTTCCTTGCCACACTCACCCGAGTCAGGCTGGACAGGAAGTGTCTGAGCGAAGGTCAGGTGAGGTAACGTCAACCACTCAATGTCCTCACCAGGTCTCTGTCACGCACATGAAACAGCTGGTCACAGACCCGCATGGACACTGTCGCAAAACTTCAGAAGGGGAAGATACACAATCTCATTCCTTATTAAATGTTATCTCATCATCAATATACAAACTAAAGGGTATGGGGAAAGGGCAGGGAGTGGGGTGAAAGTGGAGAGCTGTGACAGGGAACTAGCACCAGCACAGACACAGCAACGATGGACCAAGTGGTCTCCTACCGTACTGAAACTCTGCGATTCAGTGATAAATCTGCCTTCATATAAATTAGAGAGATCCTGCAATCTGCAAACCATTTGATATATGAGTTAAAAGTATTTAGATCCATCATTGAGTTAATGATATTTTTATACTGCAATGAGTTAATGGTAATTATACCTATCATTGAGTTAATAGTAATTAAATTCATCAAAGAGTTGTGGTAATTATATCCAGCAATAATTTGATAGTAATTATATCTATCACTGAGTTACTGACAATTATGTCCATCAGGTTAGTTAATATCCAGCAATAAGTTAATTGTAATTATATAAATCTTTGAGTTAATGGTAATTCCATCCATCATCACATTATTGGTAATTATATCTGTCATTGAGTTAGAATCACAGAATCATAGGCCTAGAAATTGTCTGCCGGCCGTTAATGCTGGTTTGCTCGAAAAAAATGGCAACGCCTGACTTGACGCCATGTCTGCAAACTTCGCCGTTCTCGCTCTGTTTAACGCCGGGTCCTAAGCACGCTCAGAAAAGCGTGCGTGAAGCAGTGCATGAGGAGTATGTGTGAGAGGCGTGACTGTGTATATGTGCATGTGTGTTTATGTTTGTGTTGTGTAATGACATTCTTTTGAATTCAACAGTGAGGAATATTATTAACCCACCACAGAAAGGTGAGCCTCCCTTAAACGCAGGGCCGTAACATGTAACATTTAAAAACACAGCAAACACACTGCGATCACACAACAGGACTGATCTCCCCCACAGACAGACAGCAGTAAGATTGGAAAATAGAAGTGAACAAAGCTCGTTCCATCCAGACACCACATCAGGTGGGTGTAAAAGATCCCACCGCACTATTGGAAGAAGAGCAGGGGAGTTCTCCCCGGTGTCCTGGGGCCAATATTTATCACTGAACCAACATCACTAAAAGATTGTCTGGTCATTATCACTGTTACATTGATGTATAATGGAAGGGTGATCCGATATCACCCGTTGCACGCTATCCCCCAAAGTCAAAATTACCCATGTAACATTTAATAAAGAATAAGATTGTGTATTTTCCCCTTCAGAAGTTCTCCGCTGTTTGTGGGAGCTTGCTGTGCACAAATTGTCTGCCACGTTTCCTACATTACAACAGTGACTACACTTCAAAAAGTACTTCATTGGCTGTAAAGCGCTTTGGGACATCCTGAGGTGGTGAAAGGCGCTATAGAAATGCAAGTCTGTCTTTTCTTTTAGCTTATTCTATGATGGGCTCCCTCCTCCCCTCCCCCACCCCAGTTACCCCATTCCCTGAAGAAGCACTCAGTCCTGTCCTTGCTCCCATGATATAAGTTCATGCGGGAGGGTAATTTTGACTTTGGGGGATAGCGTACAACGGGTGATATCGGATCACCCTTCCGTTATACATCAATGTATCAGTGAGAGATGTATATTGGGCGGCTGATCTGCTATCGCCCCTTTTACACTATTCCACAAAGTCAAAATTACCCCCACCAGGCAGTGCTGTTAATATCTCTCCAACTCTCAATCTCAAAAGGTGCCCATGGACGCAAAATCCACCCCCTTCTCTGGGAATCTGTCCCACACCCGCTGTCCTGCGGCCTCGAAGGTTTTTCTAGTCTCGAACCTTGCTCAAGGTTGGTGAGTTTTGTTTGACTGCAGCATTTCTGCTCCCTCTGATCTCAGTCGCACTCAGCACCCTGCTGCTCTTTAGGAGCCGAACCTCAGCAGATTAGTTTGTAACACTGAGTCTATATTATGCAGAGAGTAAACGCCTGGAAGTGAGTTCAGTAATTCCATCTCAGGATCTTGTATTATGTGAAGAGTCGACAGGAGCTTTAATTGAATTACAGCCTGGTAATTCACTCTCAGGTAGTTATTAATCTACATATCCCAGTCAGGACAGACCGTTGCTCTGTCTGCTCCCATTATACCCAGATTATATTGTATGCACTGACCCATTCAGGCAAGCCTGGAAGTCTTGACTTGTTTCTCTTAAACTCCCTGAATCATGACTCATTCTTTCTCTGCTGAAACCCTCATCCATGCCTTTGTTACCTCTAGACTTGACTATTCCATTGCATTCCTGGCTGGCCTCCCACATTCTACCCTACGTAAACTTGAGGTCATCCAAAACTCTGCTGCCCGTGTCCTAACTCGCACCAAGTCACGTTCGCCCATCACCCCCTGTGCTCGCTGACCTACATTGGCTCCCGGTTAAGCAACGCCTCGATTTTAAAATTCTCATCCTTGTTTTCAAATCCCTCCATGACCTCGCCCCTCCCAATCTCTGTAATCTCCTCCAGCCCCACAACCCCCCCCCCCGAGATCTCTGCGCTCCTCCAAATCTGCCCTCTTGAGCATCCCTGATTATAATCGCTCAACCATTGGTGGCCGTGCCTTCTGTTGCCTAGGCCCTAAGCTCTGGAATTCCCTGCCTAAACCTCTCCGCCTCTCTACCTCTCTTTCCTCCTTTAAGACGCTCCTTAAAACCTGCCGCTTTGACCAAGCTTTTGGTCACCTGCCCTAATTTCTCCTTTTGTGGCTCGGTGTCGAATTTTGTCAGGTAACGCTCCTGTGAAGCACCCTGGGAGGTTTGACCACGTTAAAGGCGCTATATAAATACAAGTTGCTGCTGTTGTTGTTCTCTCTCCTCTACCCCAATCACCTCTTGGCTCCAGCCTCAGAAGGGCCTCCTGCAGCATTGTGACATTTTCTATTACTCACATATCCTGGGGCCTCTCGGTGTGAAACGCCAACAATGTTCCGTTTCGTGCCGGATTAGGTGCAGTTTTCTGTTTCCAAGGGGAGCTGCTTTGAATCCAAATTCATTACACGTGTGATTCGAAGAGCCAGCAGAATAAAAACAGCTGTCAGCCTGGGCTGGATTTGAACGCAAATCCCAGAGGGTAAAGGACAGTGTCTGTGCTGAAGAGAGGGCGGGAGGTCAGTTAATGCTGAGCACCTGCAACTGTTCCATTCAAACGCTCTGGCCTGACTGTGCAATAAGATCATAGGTTGGTGTCTGGGAGAGACGCTCACCTGACCAACAATGATGGACAAGGACTGAACGAGGGATCCTGACTCACCTGCACTGTAAGCAACCTTTCTCCTGACAGCCAAGGTCAGAGTGACACTAATTATCCAATTCAACTATTGAAATGCTGTAAGAACTTAACTAGTGGTGTTCCACAGGGGTCAGTGCTGGGTCCCCAACTCTTTACAATCTATATTAACGATTTGGAGGAAGGGACCAAGTGTAACATATCAAAATTTGCAGATGATACTAAGATGGGAGGGAAAGTAGTGAGTGAGGAGGACATAAAAAACCTGCAAGGGGACATAGACAGGCTAAGTAAGTGGGCAGAGATTTGGCAGATGGAATACAACACTGGAAAGTGTGAGGTGATGCACTTTGGCAGGAAAAATCCTAGAGCAATTTATTATCTTAATGGCAAGAAACTGGAGAGTACTGAAGTGCAAAGGGATCTGGGGGTCCTGGTGCACGAAACTCAAAAGGTTAGTATGCAGGTGCAGCAAGTGATTAAGAAGGCAAATGGAATGTTGGCTTTCATTGCTAGGGGGATAGAATATAAAAATAGGGAGGTATTGCTTCAGTTGTACAAGGTATTGGTGAGACCGCACCTGGAATACTGCATACAGTTTTGGTGTCCTTACTTAAGGAAAGACATCCTTGCTCTCGAGGCAGTGCAAAAAAGGTTCACTCGGTTAATCCCGGGGATGAGGGGGTGGTCATATGAGGAGAGGTTGTGTAGATTGGGACTCTACTCATTGGAGTTCAGAAGAATGAGAGGCGATCTTATTGAAACATATAAGATTGTGAAGGGGTTGGATCGGGTGGATGCGGGGAGGATGTTCCCGATGACGGGTGAGACTAGAACTAGGGGACATAGTCTTAGAATAAGGGGCTGCTCTTTCAAAACTGAGATGAGGAGGAACTACTTCACTCAGAGGGTGGTAGGTCCATGGAATATGCTGCCACAAAAAGCTGTAGAAGCTACATCATTAAATAAATTTAAAACAGAAATAGACAGTTTCCTAGAAGTAAAGGGCATTAAGGGTTACGGGGAGCAGGCAGGAATTTGGACATGAGTCTAGGTTCGGATCGGTCATGGCCCTGTGGGTAGTGGAGCGGGCCCAGGGACCGTGTAGCCTGATTCTGCTCCTATTTCGTGTGTGCAATTCTGTTAGATGCAGGAGATGGTTCTGTGATAGTAGATAGTAGATTGGCGGTTAGGATCAGATCAGCCATGATCTTATTGAATGGCGGAGCAGGCTCGAGGGGCCGATTGGCCTACTCCTGCTCCTATTTCTTATGTTCTTATGTTCTTATGTTAATATGTTGTATTAACTTGGCTTGTATTCCCTCGAGTTTCGAAGGTTGAGGGGTGATCTGATTGAGGTGTTTAAGATGATTAAAGGAGTTGATGGGGTAGATAGAGAGAAACTATTTCCTCTGGTGGGGGGAGTCCAAAACAAGGGGGCAAAACCTTAAAATTAGAGCCAGGCCGTTCAGGGGTGATGTCAGGAAGCACTTCTTCACACAAAGGGTGGTGGAAATCTGGAACTCTCTCCCCCAAAAAACTGTTGAGGCTGGGGGTCAATTGGAGCTTTCAGGACTGAGACAGATAGAGTTTTTGCTTTTGGATTGATTTTTGTGAAGGGATATGGAGCAAAAGCGGTTGTATTTACTGTATTTTCATGGTAGGTACGAAGTAAACCTGCCGCAGATATTTAGGGCTAGTAATTAGTCGTGCAAGTACCCTTTTAACAAGGTGATAATTGTTAATGGCTGCCAATCAACCTCTCTGGTACTGACATTTCACTGTTACAAGTGTGGAGTCTCATTCCTTCAGATTTTGAATTTTTCAGGGAGATTTTTAAAATGTCATTTTAAATGTTATATATTTTTTTACTTTTTCTTTCTGTCTCATTTGTCTCTCTCTCTTAATCCAATCTTTCTTTCCCTCTCTTTATTTCTCTTTCTGTACTTGATTTGACATTGAAGTCACCCCCTCTAGTAGAAGTCTTACTACAATTATATTGGGCCCTGGTGAGACCACACCTGGAGTATTCGGTACAGTTTTGGTCTCCTTACCTAAGGAAGGATATACTTGCCATAGAGGGAGTGCAACGAAGGTTCACCAGACTGGTTCCTGGGATGAGGGGATTGTCCTATGAGGAGAGATTGAGTAGACTAGGCCTATATTCTCTAGAGTTTAGAAGAATGAGAGGTGATCTAATTGAAACATAGAAAATTCTTAAGGGGCTTGACGGGGTTAATGCTGGGAAAATGTTTCCCCTGGCTGGGGAGTCTAGAACACGGGGTCCCAGTCCCAGAATAAGGGGTCAGCCATTTAGGACTGAGATTAGGAGAAATTTCTTCACACAAAGGGTTGTGAATCTTTGGAATTCTCTACCCCAGAGAGCTGTGGATGCTCAGTCATTGAGTACATTCAAGACAGAGGTCAATAAATTTTTGGGAACTAAGGTAATCAAGGGATATGGAGATAGTGCAGGAAAGTGGAGTTGAGGTCAAAGATCATCCATGATCTTATTGAATGACGGAGCAGGCTCGAAGGGCCTAATGGCCGACTCCTGCTCCTATTTCTTATGTTTCTTGTGTTCTTCTGTATGTTCTCTAATTTACACTTCCTTCTTTGTCCTTCCACTGTTTATTTCCCAATTCTTAACTCTCATTGTTTAAGGAGATACCCTGTTTGCTCAGGTCCCAGATGCCCTGAATCCCTCACCACGCCAGCACTTCCAGCAACTGGGCAACATTTCTTTGAGCTGAAGGGTGAAGGGACAAGTCTGACTAATGGCAGACATGGTTAGATGTCCTGCTATAGCAAAATCTGGCCCATTATTTTGTTTTCAGACCTGTGAAAAGGAATTTCCTTCTGCACCTTTATTTGTTTTATTGTCTTTCCTTTAGGAGATGACACTGCCGAATAGAATCATAGAAAGTTTCAGCACAGAAACAGGCCAACATTGCGCCAGTATTTTTCTCCATGTGAGCCAACCAGTCTTGTCCCACTCTTCTCGCTTTCCATACCCTTTAATATCCCAAACGAAACACAGCAGCCAATTTGCGCACAGCAAGCTCCCACAAACAGCAATGTGATAATGACCAGATAATCTGTTTCAGTGATGTTGGTTGAGGGATAAATATTGTCCCCAGGACACCGGGGAGAACTCCCCTGCTCTTCTTCCAAATAGTGTCTTGGGATCTTTTACGTTCACCTGAAGAGAGCAGACGGGGCCTCGGTTTAACGTCCCATCCAAAAGACAGCATCTTTGACAGAGCAGCACTCCCTCAGTACTGGACTGGGAGCTTCAGCCTAGATTTTTGTGCTGAAGTCTCATGGAGTGGGAATTGAACCCACAGACCCTCTGATTTAGAGGTGAGTGTGCTATCCACTGAGCCACAGCTCACCCCTATTGAGCCTGGCTCACCACATTGACAGTGCTTTCTGCACTCCAACTACCTCTGTCATGTGCCCACATACCCCAAACAAGGTTTGTATTCCCTGGAATTTAGAAGGTTAAGGGGTGATTTGATCAAATTTTCAAGATATTAAGGGGAACAGATAGGGTAGATAGAGAGAAACTATTTATGCTGGTTGGGGATTCTAGGACTAGGGGGCATCGTCTAAAAATTAGAGTCAGACCTTTCAGGAGTGAAATTAGGAAACACTTCTACACACAAAGGGTGGTAGAAGTTTGGAACTCTCTTCCGCAAACGGCAATTGATGCTAGATCAATTGTTAATTTTAAATCGGATATTGATAGCTTTTTGTTAACCAAAGGTATTAAGGGATATGGGCCAAAGGCGGGTATATGGAGTTAGATCGCAGATCAGCCATGATCTCATTGAATGGCGGAACAGGCTCGAGGGGCTGAATGGCCTCCTCCTGCTCCTATATTCCAATATCTTTGTCTTCTGTGATTATTTTTTAATCGTTCCTGGGATGTGGGAGTCACTGGCAAGGCCAGCATTTATTGCCCATCCCTAATTGCCCTTGAGAAGGTGGTGGTGAGCCGCCTTCTTGAACCGCTGCAGTCCGTGTGGTGAAGGTACTCCCACAGTGCTGTTAGGTAGGGAGTTCCAGGATTTTTACCCAGCGACGTTGAAGGAATGGCGAGATATTTACAAGTCAGGATTGTGTGTAACCTGGAGGGGAACTTGAAGGTGATGCTGCCCCTTAGCGACATCATCCGAAAACACAGCATCAGTTTCCACATGTACACTGACGACACCCAGCTCTACCTCACCACCACTTCTCTCGACCCCTCCACAGTCTCTAAATTGTCAGACTGCTTGTCCGACATCCAGTACTGGATGAGCAGAAATTTTCTCCCAATTTCCAACCTACCTTTCCTCTCCAAAGACCTTGAACATGTTGTCACCTCCCAAATCTGTGCCCACCTTTCCCGCAACTCCATGTTTGAATCCCTCCAATCAGGTTTCCGCCCTTGCCACAGTACTGAAACAGCTCTTATCAAAGTCACAAATTACATCCTTTGTGACTGTCACAAAGGTAAACTATCCCTCCTCGTCCTTCTCGACTTGTCTGCAGCCTTTGACACGGTTGACCACTCCATCCTTCTCCAATGCCTCTCCACCGTCGTCCAGCTGGGTGGGACTGCACTCGCCTGGTTCCATTCTTATCGATCTAATCGTAGCCAGAGAATCACCTACAACGGTTTCTCTTCCCACTCCCGCATCGTTACCTCTGGTGTCCCCCAAGGATCTATCCTTGGCCCCCTCCTATTTCTCATCTACATGTGGCCTCGCTCCTCCCTATCTCTGTAATCTCCTTCAGCCCCACAACCCCCTGAGATATCTGCGCTCCCCTAATTCTGCCCTCTTGAGCATCCCTGATTATAATCGCTCCACCATTGGTGGCCGTGCCTTCTGTTGCCGAGGCCCTAAGCTCTGGAATTCCCCCCTAAACCTCTCCGCCTCTCTACCTCTCTTTCCTCCTTTAAGACGCTCCTTGAAACCTGCCGCTTTGACCAAGCTTTTGGTCACCTGCCCTAATTTCTTCTTATGTGGCTCGGTGTAAAATCTTTGTCTTATAATATATCTGTGAAGCGCCTTGGGACGTTTTACTATGTTAAAGGTGCTATATAAATACAAATTGTTGTTGTTGATGGTGTTCCCATGCGCCTGCTGCCCTTGTCCTTCTAGGTGGTAGAGGTCACGGGTTTGGGAGATGCTGTCGACGAAGCCTTGGCGAGTTGCTGTAGTGCATCTTGTAGATGGTACACACAGCAGCCACGGTACGCCGGTGGTGGAGGGAGTAAGTGGGCAGTTTTGTCCTGGATGGTGTCGAGCTTCTTGAGTGTTGTTGGAGCTGCACTCATCCTGGCAAGTGGAGAGTATTCCATCACACTCCTGACTTGTAGATGGTGGAAACGCTTTGGGGAGTCAGGAGGTGAGACACTCGCCGCAGAATACCTAGCCTCTGACCTGCTCTTGTTGCCACAGTATTTATGTGGCTGGTCCAGTTAAGTTTCTGGTCAATGGTGACCCCCAGGATGTTGATGGTGGGGGATTTGGCGATGGGAATGCCATTGAATGTCAAGGGGAGGTGGTTAGACTCTCGCTTGTTGGAGATAGTCATTGCCTGGCACTTGAGTGGCGCGAATGTTACTTGTCACTTATCAGCCCAAGCCTGAAATCAAAAGCAGTACACGTTATCTCATGCCTTTTTTGATTTATTACAGATGTACCTTCAGTGAAGATTGATTTCTCCAGGAACTTTGCACGAGAGGGAGATGAATTAAGGCTAGAGTGTCGGGCTACTGGGAACCCAACGTAAGTGAACATTCTTCAGTATTTACAACGGTTGTGTGTACAGGATTCCTGATTTATATCCCAGTCTCAGCTGATGATGTTAAAATATGAATGTTCAGGTGGCTGTTAGCTGGTTCAAGAAAAGTAAAGGATGAGCTGCATTAGCAGTTAGATGGATTACGAGTGAATGAAATTGTACTGTTGCTGTCAGACTCCCCAATGGAGTATCATAGAATCATAGAATCTTACAGCACAGAAGGAGGCCATTCATAAGAACATAGGAAATAAGAGCAGGCGTGGGCCATACGGCCCCTCGAGCCTGCTCCGCCATTCAATGAGATCACGGCTGATCATCGACCTCAACTCCACTTTCCCACCTGACCTCCATATCCCTTGATTCCCCTAGAGTCCAAAAATCTATCGATCTCAGCCTTGAATATACTCAAAGACTCAGCATCCACAGCCCTCTGGGGCAGAGAATTCCAAAGATTCACAACCCTCTGAGTGAAGAAATTCCTCCTCATCTCAGTCTTAAATGGCCGACCCCTTATCCTGAGACTATGCCCTCTAGTTCCAGACAGTCCAGCCAGGGGAAACAACCTCTCAGCATCTACCCTGTCAATCCCCTTCAGAATCTTGTATGTTTCATTGAGATCACCTCTCATTCTTCTAAACTCCAGAGAGTATAGGCCCATTCTACACAATCTCTCATCATAGGACAGCCCTCTCATCCCAGGAATCAATCTAGTGAACCTTCGTTGCACCGCCTTCAAGGCAAGTATATCCTTCCCTAGATAAGGAGACCAAAACTGTGCACAGTGCTCCAGGTGTGGTCTCACCAAAGCCCTGTACAATTGTAGCAAGACTTCCTTATTCTTGTACTCCAACCCACTTGCAGTAAAGGCCACTCGGCCCATCGTGCCTGTGCCGGCTCATTGAAAGAGCTTTCCAATTAGTCCCACTCCCCTGCTCTTTCCCCTGCAAATTTTTCCTTTTCCAGTATTTATCCAATGCCCTTTTGAAAGTTATTATTGAATCTGCTTCCACCGCCCTTTCAGGCAGCGCGTTCCAGATCACAACAACTCGCCGCGTAAAAACATTCTCCTCATCTCCCCTCTGGTTCTTTTGCCAATTACCTTAAATCTGTGTCCTCTGGTTACCGACCCTCCTGACAGTGGAAACAGTTTCTCCTTAGTTACTCTTGCAAAACTCCTCACTTCTGCTTATTCATCAAAGGAAGAGTGTTACTGCTCTGGAGAAGGGACAGAGGCAAGACACCAAGGAGATTCCAACTTGGGGTTTATTCTTTGGAATGTGGGTGGCCAAATTGAAATTTTTAAGATTATAAAAGGAATTGGCAGGTAAATTCTTCACCGTGGTTAAAGATTCAACTCCCAGGGGACACAACATAGACATTAGAATACGAAGTTAGCGGGCACTTTACACCCAAAGAGGAAGTCTGTTGTGGATATGAGTTATCAGGGAAGAGCACTGAACTGCAAGTGGTGTCAAGACGCCAGTAAGATGTGGTCTATAGAGAGGAGGGTTGAGGGATATGGGGAGAAGGTGGGTATGTTTGAAAAGGTATGAATTTGTTTTGCTTTTTCTTAAAAGCTATTCTGGAATGGGCTGCTGAATACAGCTTGAGCGTTAATGGAAAATCGGGAACTGGTCTCTGCTGAGGTAATATTTCCTGGTAGCTGCCACGAAGCAGCACTTAGAGTAGAGCAGCCAAGATCCAGATTACCTCGGCCTCAGGGATATGGAAGGAGAGTTGAGGAATTAAGGGTCTAAAGGTAGATTACACATGCTTTTAAATTTGAAGAGAAATTTTTCCGTTTGAATTCGTGCTGTGTGTGTGTTGAGGGTGAAGGTGAAGTATTCAGTCTGACCTTATAACAGTGACTCCTCCAGTCGCTCGTATACGAGGCAAGCAGCTGACACTCTGAAATGAGTTTCAAATGTCAAGTCTATTCCTAGTGGGGATGAACTGTCCTTTAATTTCACCCAATTTAACATTAAATTGGCACTTTCACTCAGAAATGCCACAGGTTGGCTGGAATGGGAAAGGAAAAATATCAAACTAGAGCAATAAGTTGCAGTCTTCGTAGGTTAGGACAGTGTAGAGGGAGCTTTACTCTGTATCTAACCCGTGCTGTACCTGCCCTGGGAGTGTTTGATGGGACAGTGTAGAGGGAGCTTTACTCTGTATCTAACCCGTGCTGTACCTGCCCTGAGAGTGTTTCATGGGACAGTGTAGAGGGAGCTTTACTCTGTATCTAACCCGTGCTGTACCTGCCCCGGGAGTTTTTGATGGGACATTGTAGAGGGAGCTTTACTCTGTATCTAACCCGTGCTGTACCTGCCCTGGGAGTGTTTGATGGGACAGTGTAGAGGGAGCTTTACTCTGTATCTAACCCGTGCTGTACCTGCCCTGGGAGTGTTTGAAGGGACAGTGTAGAAGGAGCTTTACTCTGTATCTAACCCATGCTGTACCTGCCCTGGGAGTGTTTGATGGGACAGTGTAGAGGGAGCTTTACTCTGTATCTAACCCGTGCTGTACCTGCCCTGGGAGTGTTTGATGGGACAGTGTAGAGGGAGCTTTACTCTGTATCTAACCCGTGCTGTACCTGTCCTGGGAGTGTTTGATGGGGGACAGTGTAGAGGGAGCTTTACTCTGTATCTGACCTGTGCTGTACCTGTCCTGGGAGTGTTTGATGGGACAGTGTAGAGGGAGATTTACTCTGTTTCTAACCCGTGCTGTACCTGCCCTGGGAGTGTTTGATGGGACAATGCAGAGGGAGCTTTACTCTGTATCTAACCCGTGCTGTACCTGTCCTGGGAGTGTTTGATGGGACAGTGTAGAGGGAGCTTTACTCTGTATCTAACCCGTGCTGTACCTGTCCTGGGAGTGTTTGATGGGACAGTGTAGAGGGAGCTTTACTCTGTATCTAACCCGTGCTGTATCTGCCCTGGGAGTGTTTGATGGGACAGTGTAGAGGGAGCTTTACTCTGTATCTAACCCGTGCTGTCCCTGCCCTGGGAGTGTTTGATGGGACAGTGTAGAGGGAGCTTTACTCTGTATCTAACCCGTGCTGTACCTGCCCTGGGAGTGTTTGATGGGACAGTGTAGAGGGAGCTTTACTCTGTATCTAACCCGTGCTGCACCTGCCCTGGGAGTGTTTGATGGGACAGTGTAGAGGGAGCTTTACTCTGTATCTAACCCGTGCTGTACCTGCCCTGGGAGTGTTTGATGGGACAGTGTAGAGGGAGCTTTACTCTGTATCTAACCCGTGCTGTACCTGCCCTGGGAGTGTTTGATGGGACAGTGTAGAGGGAGATTTACTCTGTATCTAACCCGTGCTGTTCCTGCCCTGGGAGTGTTTGATGGGACAGTGTAGAGGGAGCTTTACTCTGTATCTAACCCGTGCTGTATCTGCCCCGGGAGTTTTTGATGGGACACTGTAGAGGGAGCTTTACTCTGTATCTAACCCGTGCTGTACCTGCCCTGGGGGTGTTTGATGGGACAGTGTAGAGGGAGCTTTACTCTGTATCTAACCCGTGCTGTACCTGCCCTGGGAGTGTTTGAAGGGACAGTGTAGAAGGAGCTTTACTCTGTATCTAACCCGTGCTGTACCTGCCCTGGGAGTGTTTGATGGGACAGTGTAGAGGGAGCTTTACTCTGTATCTAACCCGTGCTGTTCCTGCCCTGGGAGTGTTTGATGGGACAGTGTAGAGGGAGCTTTCCTTTAATCTGTGCTTTGTCTGATTTAGTTTTTTTTGTATTAACTCTGGTGCACAAACAGCTGTCTATTTGCCTGCACCAACATCCATCACTTCAATGAGCAGAAAATTGAGAACAAAAAATATAATAATAGATGAGCAGGTAAAGTCTTGGAGGTGCTTTGACCTGCACAAGTACAATCCCCTCGACAGTACACCATTGAGCACACAATTCATTTCACACTGATAGCAGCCCTGATTAAAATCAAATACAAGCGATAAAATCAATTTTATTTTAATCTGATATTTGATATCTCACTTGTGGTCTAATCAAATAGCTCAGTGTTAACTTGATGAATACAGAACAGAGGTGAATAAATTGGGACACTGAACTGTGTTACTCCTCTTGTGCAATAGAATCTCTATTCAGCAATTCAACATCTGATTGTTTTACATAAATTGTCAAGGTGTTTAATAGAGGTATTTAAAATTCTGAGGGGTTTTGATAGAGTAGATAGGGAGAAACTTTCCCCTGGCAGGAGGATCGGTAACCAGAGGACACAGAGTTAAAGTAATTGGCAAAAAAAGCAGAGGTGAGATGAGGAGATTATTTTTACGCAGCGAGTTGTGGTGACGCTGACTTGGAAATATATTACCGTTCCTTCATCGTCGCTGGGTCACAATCCTGGAACTCCCTCCCTAACAGCACTGTGGGAATACCTTCACCACACGGACTGCAGCGGTTCAACAAGGCGGCTCACCACCACCTTCTCAAGGGCAATTAGGGATGGGCAATAAATGCTGGCTTTGCCAGCGACGCCCAGATCCCGTGAATGAATTAAAAAAGGGCGGTGGAAGCAGATTCAATAGTAACTTTCAAAAGGGAATTGGATAAATACTGGAAAAGGAGAAATTTGCAGGGCTGTGGGGAAAGAGCGGGGGAGTGGGACTAATTGGCGAGCTCGCCAGAGAGCCGGCACAGGATCGATGGGCCGAATGGCCTCCTGTGCTCTATGATTCTATAATTGTGGTGCTGCTACTCCTGAACACCAAGTAGTGAGGATGGATGTTTTGGTTATTCCATGTTCAGTTCTGGGTGAGGGCTCCATTATCAACAGGGCGGGAATTTCAAATGCGGGTGGTATCTGTTCCCTCCTGTGGCTGACTACAGAGCATATTGGGTAGTGTAGGGGCAGACTGTCCATCCACACCCGTAAACACAGGCATATCGAGGAACGTGGACAGGTACAACATGAGGGAGGAACAAACTCCAATCCCCCCTCAAGAGGACATTTCCCCAAATCGCCATAACAGCAAAGGGGAAAACTTACCTCATTAACCCCTAAAACAAAGGCGGAAACAGTCAAATATTCCATAACAAGAAGGGGAAAATGTACCAAATGGCCCCTGAAGGTTTAACTGCTGGGAAGGAGTCAGTTTGGTTCTGCCTCACTAACCCAGCAGATGGCCAAGCACAGTGAAGTGAGGAAGAGAAGAACGTACAGGAGGCCAGAGCTGGAGGAACAGAGGACATTCTCTGGGACATAGGATTAACCCAGGGTCAGGGGAGCAGAGGCTGTGACCCTATTTGACCCTGAGCTGAGCTTCCAACCCCATATCCGCGCCATCACCAAGACCGCCTACTTCCACCTCCGTAACATCGCCCGACTCCGCCCCTGCCTCAGCTCATCTATTGCTGAAACCCTCATCCATGCCTTTGTTACCTCTAGACTCCATTATTCCAATGTTTTCCTGGCCGGCCTCCAACCTTGCACCTTCTGTAAACTTCAGCTCACCCAAAACTCTGCTGCCCCGTGTCCTAACTCGCACCAAGTCCCGTTCACCCCTCACCCCTGTGCTCGCTGACCTACATTGGCTCCCGGTTAAGCAGCGCCTCGATTTCAAAATTCTCATCCTTGTGTTCAAATCCCTCCATGACCTCGCCCCCCTCCCAATCTCCGTATTCTCCTCCAGCCCTACAATCTTCTGAGATTTCTGCGTTCCTCCAATTCTGGCTTCTTGTGCATCTCCAATTTCCTTCACCCCACCATTGGTCTCCGTGCCTTCAGCCTAAGCTCTGGAATTCCCTCCCTAAACCTCTCTGCCTCTCTACCTCTTCTCCTTTAAGTCGCTCCTTAAAACCTACCTCTTTGACCAAGCTTAGAATCATAGGGGGAAAAATTCAGTCGCGCCCCGTTTGGGGCGCAAATATCGGCCGGGCGCAAAGATTAGCGCCTGGCGCTAATTATCGCCACCGACTGCAAACTTCACTTTTATCGCCCCTGGAGGTGATTGGAGCGCTAAATCAGGCGCTTCACACATGTCTTAAGGCGCAAAGGCCGAGGAGCGAGGCGCTACCTCAGAGCGCTGGCGAAGCTCATGTAATGTCAGTCAGCAATGGAACACACACACAATGGCACGGGCCAGTTCTTAAAGGGGATGGTTAATCTTGCTTTCCATCCACATTCTGCTCATTGCAGCCTTGAATCTCGGCCTGGAGAGACCTGCACAACAAATGTGCTGGAAAGAACAATGGAGAGTACCAGGCAAAGAGCTCAGAATGCAGCCCCCACAGTCTCTGGTAAATCGATACAAGGAATGGCAAATCAAAATGAACCTGCAAAGTGCTGCTCAGTACCCAAAACTCCTTCACACAACGTTGAATCGTCTCCAGAAGTCTCTACCTCTCTCTCTCAGAATGCGTAGTTCAAAAATGGCACCAACAATAAAAGGCAGGAAGCGGTCACCTTTAAATAGCGCTCCCCCTTTCCCTTCATGACTGCAGAACGCTCCCCTCAACCTGTCATTGCTAGCGTCAGGCGGTAAGGCAGGGGGCGCCACTGAATATCCGCTCCGGGGCGATACCGGGGCGTTGCGCACTCGAGTGACGTCATGATCTGCCGGCGCAGGAGATCGTGGCGGTAGTGTTTAGCGCCGCCGCAAAATGTCTAGTTAATTTCGCGAGCGGCGCAAACTTCGCCGCGCCCGGGCGCTAGCTGCTTTGCGACCCATTAGCGCCCTCTTAAGGCGCTAACGGGAGGCGCAACCAACTGAATTTTTCCCCCATAGAATGGTTACAGCACAGAAGGAGACCATTCGGCTCGTCGAGCCCGTGCCGGCTCTCTGCAAGAGCACCTCAGCTAGTCCCACTCCCCCGCCCTTTCCCCGTAGCCCTGCAATTTCTTTCCTTCAGGTACTTAACCAACTCCCTTTTGAAAGCTGTGATTGAGTCTGCCTCCACCACCCTTTCAGGCAGTGCATTCCAGATCATAACCACTCGCTGCGTAAAAAAGTTTTTCCTCATGTCGCCTTTGGTTCTTTTGCCAATCACCTTAAATCTGTGTCCTCTGGTTCTCGATCCTTCCACCAACAAGAACTATTTTTGGTCACCTGCCCTAATGTTTCTGTGGCCCCGGTGTTAATTTTGTTTGATCATCGCTCCTGTGAAGCACCTTAGGACATTTTACTATGTTAAAGGCGCTATATAAATGCAAGCTGTTGTTGTTGTAGTTGGAGTTGAGTTACAGATCAGGGATGATCTAATTGAATGGCAGATGTGGCTGGAGGGGCTGAATGGCCTCCTCCTGATCCTATGGTGGGTGACAGAGCCAGACTGCCCAGTCCTCCCATTGTGCCACCAACTGAGTCTACAGCCCATGCATAGGTAGCTGGGAGTGACAGAGGAGAGCTACCTCTGCAGGCCCCCAGCCAGTTACAGGGCTGTGCCGCCTGCTTTAAGGAGACCTGACCGTGGCAGTCAAGGTCACCCTGTTACAACAACAACCACAACTTGTATTTATATAGCACCTTTGAGGTGGTAAAACGTCCCAAGGCGCTTTGTTTGCCAGCTAGTTTTATGCCAGTTCAGTCAGTGATGCTGAGGCAATGCACTGACAAGAAAAGTTTCACATTCAGAGTTTAATCCTTCAAATAAGGCGAAATAGTTATAAAATTGAGCAAACTAGATTCGGGAGACGAGGTCCCTCGAATACTCAGGTGCAAACATCCAAATTCCTGTTCCAAGTCGCTGGTTGATGTAGCTTTCTTGACTGCTAATCACTAATCTAACTGTCCTCGTAAGGCATGCAACTTACCTCGCTAGCCTGCAATATATGTTTGAATGCTATTTCCCTTCACTTTCCCATGCCTCTTACCTCCTTGCTCAAGGTCACCGGACTCTCTTTATTTGAGACACACGCAGTACCACTCTGTGTCACGTACGGGCTCTCCCATAGTCTGGGGTGTGAGAAGTGTACAGGTGCTTATCTCGGGAGGCCAGCTTTAGCACTCCAGTATAGAATGCAAATGCATGAGATTCTTTTGTTTAGAATACATATTGACCCTTTTATTCCCATGTCTCCTAACTACCTTCATTCTTAGCTATTCCCTTCACCATGTCAGTCGTGGCTGCCTCTGAGTCAGCAGGTTGTGGGTTCAAGTTCCACTCCAGAGACTTGAGCACAAAAATCTAGGCTGACACTCCAGTGCCAGTGCTGAGGGGGTGCTGCACTGTCTGAGGTGCCGTCTTTCGGATGAGACATTAAACCGAGGCCCCGTCTGCTTCCTCAGGTGGACGTAAAAGATCCCATGGCACTATTTCGAAGAAGTGCAGGGGAGTTATCCTCGGTGTCCTGGCCAATTTTTATCCCTCAACCAACATCACTAAAACAGTTTATCTGGTCATCATCACATTGCTGTTTGTGGGAGCTTGCTGTGCGCAAATTGGCTGCCGCGTTTCCTACATTACAACAGTGACTACACTTCAAAAAGTACTTGATTGGCTGTAAAGCGCTTTGGGATGTCTGGTGGTGGTGAAAGGCGCTGGAGAAATGACAGTCTTTCTATTGTACCTCCTCCCACTCCTTCACACAAAGGGTTGTGGAAATCTGGAACTCATTCTCCAAAAAATACTGTCAATTGAAAATTTCAAAACTGAGAATGCTAGATTTTTGTTGATCAAGGGTATTAAGGGTTTTGGAACCAAGGCGGGGAGATAGAGTTAAGATACAGATCAGCCCTGATCTAATTAAATGACGGAACAGGCTGGAGGGGCTGAATGGCCTCCTCCTCTTCCTATGTTCCTTCCAGGCTGCAACATGGGGCATCTATCTTACCCATGCTTGCTGTGGGCTGGCACGGGCAGTTTCATTATCAGAGATCCAAATTTGCCGATGACACAAAGATAGGCGGCATTGTAGGCAGTGGCGATGAAAGCATAAAATTACAAAGGGATATCGACATATTAAGTGAATGGGCAAAACTGTGACAATGGATTTCAGTACTTTCTAAATGGTAAAAAGCTAAAAACAGTGGAGGTGCAAAGAGACTTGGGGGTTCAGGTACGTAGATCATTAAAATGTCATGAACAGGTACAGAAAATAATCAAAAAGGCTAACGGAATGCTGGCCTTTATATCGAGAGGACTAGAATACAAGGGGGTAGAAGTTATGCTGCAGCTGTACAAAACCCTGGTTAGACCACACCTGGAGTACTGTGAGCAGCTCTGGGCACCACACCTTAGGAAGGATATATTGGCCTTGGAGGGAGTGCAGCGTAGGTTTACCAGAATGATACTCGGACTTCAAGGGTTAAATTACGAGGAGAGATTACACAAATTAGGCTTGTATTCCCTAGAATTTAGAAGGTTAAGGGGTGATCTGATCAAAGTTTTCAAGATATTAAGAGGAACAGATAGGGTAGAGAGAGAGAAACTATTTCTGCTGGTTGGGGATTCTAGGACTAGGGGGCATAGTCTAAAAATTAGAGCCAGACCTTTCAGGAGTGAAATTAGGAAACACTTCTACACACAAAGGGTGGTGGAAGTTTGGAACTCTCTTCCGCAAGTGGAAATTGATGCTAGATCAATTGTTAATTTTAAATCTGAGATTGATAGCTGTTTGTTAACCAAAGGTATTAGGGGATATGGGCCAAAGGCGGGTATATGGAGTTAGATCGCAGATCAGCCATGATCAGGCTCGAGGGGCTGAATGGCTTACTCCTATTCCTGTGTCCCTATGGAGGAGTTGTGAATGGAGATGAACAGTGTGGGATGCCAGTGAACAGCCCCACTCCCAGCCTCAGGGCAGAAGTAAGGTCGTTGATGAAGTAGCTGAAATGTTTGGGGAGAGGTCACTGCCTCGATGTCATGTGACACATTCAGGGTGATGCTAGATTCGGATTGGACAAAACAACTGGGCTCAGTCAAATCTCCCACTGGCACTGATGCCACGTGATGAGCAGCCCCCTGGGTTAGCTACCTGAGGGTAGACAGCACCTGGCCCATGGTACCCAGGATGTCACGTGATGAGCAGCCCCCTGGGTTAGCTACCTGAGGGTAGACAGCACCTGGCCCATGGTACCCAGAATGCCATGTGATGAGCAGCCCCCTGGGTTAGCTACCTGAGGGTAGACAGCACCTGGCCCATGGTACCCAGGAAATATCACCACCTTAGGGAGAGCAGAGGAGAATGGACAAAGAAGAAGAAAGTCCAAGGTCCTTTTTGGATCCTCTCATTGGTGGCTCCTGTTACTGTAAGGAATGAATGCAGACTGCCTCTGGTGTCAGTCTAGTCGCTCAATGGCCCACTCAGACTGTAAGCGTTGTGTTCCATCTGCTCTTATTCCTTTCATATTTCATCCACCATTAAAGAGAACAGGGAGAGCAGAGATTCAGTCACTGGAATTCACACAGGCTGCTGTGAAGGGTCTTTCACACTGGTCCTGCATTGATGGAATTCCGTACAGCATGTATCTGGCAAAGTGCTTTCTGCAGTCAGTGCCTACGATGCTGTGTATTCACCAGTACTGACCCCAGGAACCTCACACACACTGATCACAAAAGCATCACTTATATCAAATTTTTTCAGACACTTTCCAGGAGAGAGTCTACATTCCAAAGTAAGCGACCACCTAATTAATTCCCTCGCAGCCAAACCACCTGTGATACCGCAGGGCAGATTCCTCGACATGCGCACCACTCTCTCACCTGTGATACCGCAGGGCAGATTCCTCGACACGCGCACCACTCTCTCACCTGTGATACCGCAGGGCAGATTCATCGACATGCGCACCACTCTCTCACCTGTGATACCGCAGGGCCGATTCATCGACATGCGCACCACTCTCTCACCTGTGATACCGCAGGGCAGATTCCTCGACACGCGCACCACTCTCTCACCTGTGATACCGCAGGGCAGATTCCTCGACATGCGCACCACTCTCTCACCTGTGATACCGCAGGGCAGATTCATCGACATGCGCACCACTCTCTCACCTGTGATACCGCAGGGCAGATTCATCGACATGCGCACCACTCTCTCACCTGTGATACCGCAGGGCAGATTCATCGACATGCGCACCACTCTCTCACCTGTGATACCGCAGGGCAGATTCATCGACATGCGCACCACTCTCTCACCTGTGCGCAATTTCTGCAAAGCTGTTTCTGCAACTCTGACAGCCTGCATGGCCCTTTAACCCCCACGTCAGGGGCTGCTCCACCCAGCCCAGCCCAGCCCAACCCATCTCAGCCCAGCCCAGCCCAGCCCAACCCAGCCCAGCCCAGCCCGGCCCAGCCCATCTCAGCCCAGCCCAGCCCAGCCCAGCCCAGCCATCCCAACCCATCCCAGCCCAGCCCATCTCAGCCCAGCCCAGCCCAGCCCAACCCAGCCCAGCCCAGCCCGGCCCAGCCCATCTCAGTCCAACCCATCTCAGCCCAGCCCAGCCCAGCCCAGCCATCCCAACCCATCTCAGCCCAGCCCAGCCCAGCCCAACCCATCTCAGCCCAGCCCAGCCCAGCCCAACCCAGCCCAGCCCATCTCAGCCCAACCCATCTCAGCCCAACCCATCTCAGCCCAGCCCAGCCCAGCCCAGCCCAGCCATCCCAACCCATCTCAGCCCAGCCCAGCCATCCCAACCCATCTCAGCCCAGCCCAGCCCAGCCCAGCCCAGCCCAGCCCAGCCCAGCCATCCCAACCCATCTCAGCCCAGCCCAGCCCATCTCAGCCCAGCCCAGCCCAGCCCAACCCAGCCCAGCCCAGCCCGGCCCAGCCCATCTCAGCCCAACCCATCTCAGCCCAGCCCAGCCCAGCCCAGCCATCCCAACCCATCTCAGCCCAGCCCAGCCCAGCCCAGCCCATCTCAGCCCAGCCCAGCCCAGCCCATCCCAACCCATCTCAGCCTAGCCCGGCCATCCCAACCCATCTCAGCCCAGCCCATCCCAGTCCATCCCAACCCATCTCAGCCCAGCCCATCCCAACCCATCCCAACCCATCTCAGCCCAGCCCAGCCCAGCCCAACCCATCTCAGCCCAGCCCATCTCAGCCCGGCCCAGCCCAGCCCAGCCATCCAAGCCCAGCGCAGTCCAGCCCATGGTGGCAGCGCATTGCTGGGCTGCACTGGTCTCTGGGAGCTCAGCCTGCCCATGGCCAGAGACAGGGTGGGGGTCCCAATGGCAAGTGGCACCGGCAGGGACAAGTAAGGTTTGAACCTTGGGTCAGAGCCACGTGAGTAAACCTGCTCCCATGGCATTTACAGACTTGACCCCATGTCCTTGCCAATCCTCACCCGCTCCCTCTAACCTGCTGCATCAACTTCAAAATTCTTGTCCTCCTCTTAAAATCCCCTGATCTAACCCATCTCTGGGTTATCCTGCAGCCCTACAGCCCAGTTTGAAAGAAGAAAGACTTGCAATTCTATAGCGTCTTTCATGACCACAGGACATCCCAAAGTGCTTTACAGCCAATGAAGTACTTTCAAAGTGTGGTCCCAGGACAGCTCTTAGAATAGAACCCTAGAATCTTACAGCACAGAAGAAGGCTATTTGCCTGTGCCGGCTCTTTGAAAGAGCGATCCAATTTAGACCCACACCCCAGCTTTTTCCCAATAACCCTGCAAGTTAGTCCTCTTCAAATACATGTCCAATTGCCTTTTGAAAGTTTCCATGGAACCTGATTCCACCACCCTTTCAGGAAATGCGTTTCAGATCATAACAACCCTCTGTGTGGAAAAGATTCTCCTCATTTCCCCTCTAGTTCTTTTGCCAATTATTTTACATCTATGACCTCTGATTACTGACCCACTTGCCAGAGGAAACAATTTCTCCCTACTTGTTCTATCAAAACCCCTAATAATTTTGAACAACTCTGTTCGGTCTCCCCTTAACCTTCTCTGCTCTAAAGAGAACAATCCCAGCTTCTCCAATCTCTCCACATAACTGAAATCCCTGATCCCTGGTACCATCCTGGTAAACTCCCTCTGCACCCTCTCTGGGGCCTTGACATCCTTCCTAAAGTGTGGTGCCCAGAATTGGACACAATACTCCAGCTGAGGCCTAACCAGTGATTTGTAGAGGTTTAGCGTGACTTCCTTGTTTTTGTATTCAATGCCCCTATTTACAAAGCCAAGTATCCCATACACTTTCTTAACCACCTTATCAACTTGCCCGGCCACCTCCAAAGATTTGTGAATCTGCACCCCCAGGTCCCTCTGCTCTTTCACCCCCTCAAAATAGTCCCATTGAGATTATACCACCTCTCCAGGTTGATCCTACCAAAGTGCATCACTTCACACTTATCCACATTAAATTGCATCTGCCCATTTCACCAGTCTTACATCGGATATATGGCACAGAAACAAGCCATTCGGCCCAACCAGTCCATGCCGGTGTTTATGCTCCACTCGAGCCTCCTCCTGTCTTTCCTCATCTAAATCTATCAGAGTAACCCTCTATTCCCTTCTCCCTCATATGCTTGTCTAGCCTCCCCTTGAATGCATCTATACTATTCACTTCAACCACTCCCTGTGGTAGCGAGTTCCACATTCTCACCACTCTTTGGGTAAAGAAGTTTCTTCTGAATTCCCTATTGGATTTCTTGGTGACTATCTTATATTGATGGCCTCTAGTAATGCTCTTCCCCACAAGTGGAAACATTCTCTCTGTATCCACTCTATCAGAACCTTTCATAATTTTAAAGACCTCTATTAGGTCACCCCTCAGCCTTCTTTTTTCAAGAGAAAAGAGACTCAGTCTGTTCATCCTTTCCTGATATGTATACCCTCGCATTTCTGGTATCATCCTTGTAAATCTTCTCTGCACCCTCTCCAGTGCCTCTATATCCTTTTTATAATATGGCGACCAGAACTGTACGCAGTCCTCTAAGTGTGGTCTAACCAAGGTTTGATACAGGTTTAGCATAACTTCCCTACTTTTCAATTCTATACCTCTAGAAATAAACCCTAGTGCTTGGTTTGCTTTTTTTTATGGCCTTGCTAACCTGTGGCGCAACTTTTAATGATTTTGTGTATTTGTACTCCTAGATCCCTTTGTTCCTCTACCCCACCTAGACTCGCACCCTCCAAGTGATAAGTGACCTCCATATTCTTCCTACCAAAATGTAATACCACACATTTATCTGTGTTGAACTTCATTTGCCAATTATCTGCCCATTCTGCAAGTTTATTAATGTCCTCCTGTAATTTGTTGCAGTCCTCCTCAGTATTGACTATTACCCCCCCCTCCCCAATTTGGTATCATCCGCAAACTTTGAAATTGTGTTTTTGATTCCAAAGTCTAAATCGTTAATGTAAATTATGAACAACAGTGGTCCCAGTCTGTCTCTGTCCTCCTGAAATCTGCTGCTATCATGCTCACAATTTACTACGTTGCCAAGTTTTGTATCATCCGCAAACTTCAAAATTGCACTCCCTGTACCGAAGTCCAGGTCATTTATATATAATAAAAAAAGCAATGGTCCTAATACCCACCCCTGGGGAATCCCACTGCATACTTCTTTCCCATCAGAAAAACATCCGTTCACCACTACTCGCTGCCTCCTATCCCTTGGACAATTATGTTCCCAAGTTACCACCGTCCCGTTAATCCCTGTGCATCTATTTTCCGGATAAGTCTGTTGTGAGGTACTTTATCAAAAACCCTTGTGCCCCTGAGACTCAGACACACTGTGTGTCGCCCTTTCCCCAATCCAGCATCAGTGGCAAATTCTTCATCCACCATGGCCCCACGCTCCCAAACTCTCTCCCCAAACCCCCTTGCCTCCCTGCACTCCCCGGCTTCCCAAAGCCGCCTTAGACTCCACCCTCCCTGCTTCTTGCAGATTCACCAGAACGATATCGGGGCTTAAAGGGTTAAATTATGGGGACAGGTTGCATAGACTAGGCTTGAATCCTCTCGAGTATAGAAGATTGAGGGGTGATCTGATCGAGGTGTTTAAAATGATAAAGGAATTTGACAAGGTAGATAGCGAGAACCTGGTGGAGGTGGGAGTCCAGAACAAGGGAGCATGACCTTAAAATTAGAGCCAGGCCGTTCAGGGGTGATGTCAGGAAGCACTTCTTCACACAAAGGGTGGTGGAAATCTGGAACTCTCTCCCCCAAGAGGCTGTGGATGCTGGGGGTCAATTGGAGCTTTTAACATTAAGATTGACAGATTTTTGTTGAGTAAGGGTGTTAAGGGATGTGGAGCAAAGGCGGGTAACTGGAGTTGAGGTACAGATCAGCTGTGATCTAATGGAATGTTGGAACAGGCTCGAGAGGCTGAATGGCCTCCTCCTGTTCCTATCTTCCTATGCCACCTCCTCTAACTTCTCGCCTACTGCTCTGTAAAGCACGTTAGGGCAGTTTGTAATGTGAAAGCCTAAATGCCAGTGGTTGTTAACAGCGGCGGCTGAATTGTAAGTTAAAGGGAGCATCATTCAGCCAGCAATGGGGAGAAGACCGTGTGCTTCCTTGTTTTTGTAATTAGAACAACATTTCCAATAACATCGGATTACATCGGATATACGGCACAGAAAGAGGCCATTCCGCCCAACCAGTCCATGCCGGCGTTTATGCTCCACTCGAGCCTCCTCCCGTCTTTCCTCATCTAAATCTACCAGCATAACCCTCTATTCCCTTCTCCCTCATATGCATCTACACTATTCACTTCAACCACTCCCTGTGGGAGTGAGTTCCACATTCTCACCACTCTCTGGGTAAAGAAGTTTCTTCTGAATTTCCTGTTGGATTTCTTGGTGACCACTGGTTTTAAGTGAGGTTCAGTAGGCCAGTGAAGCATTTCCCCTCAGGATTCAACGAGCTACATTCCTGCGACTGTTGGATCTTCCCTATCGGAGAAGGAGACTCAGGGGTGCCTGTGATGCTTCTCTCTGACCCCTGGGTGCAGCTGATGGTGCTGTGGGAGGGATGGGTGCCTCTGGATGGCGGTGGGGTTATGGGGAGTCAGGGGCAGACTGCGGTTAGATGTTCGGGATGTATTGCTCGGTCTGAATCAGCCCCTGTTTTCCTCCTCAACGAGGCTGCTGGCCTCATTTAAATATAGAAATCAGTGTTAGTTGCTTCTAATTAGCTGGAATAAGGAACCGCACGAAAGTGCTGACCTCTCAGTGACAAAGCATTGCCGAGCTGCGATAAACTCCTGTACATGTAAATTGAAGTTGGAAATAATTTAGATTAGGGACTGCCCGCTGATTGTAAAGTTAAATTCATCCATGAGACTGACTGTACCAAGGCAGCACACCCGAGGTGGTGTAAATTGCCTTGGAGTCTGTGTATTCGCTTCCACCAGTACATTATCTGTCACTTTGGGGCATTTCTCACACACTCCGACACTGCTGATGTTATTTTACCTATGATGCTGTGCGATCTGATCATCGCAATTAATAAGAAGCGTTGTCGAGGAGGGAAGCCTAAGCACAGGGGCGAGTGATCCAAACACAATTTCCTCGCTATGCAGCTCATCTTATATCCCTCCAGTCCCAAGGGATCTTCACTTTATAAGATTATTCTCTCTCTCTCCTCCTCTCCCTCCACTCTGATCTTTCCCACAGACACTCATTCTCACGATACCACCGTCACCTCCAGACCCGCCCTTGACTGGCCATTCTTCGTGTGTGTGTGTGGGCTATTTGACTGCAGTGGGCAGCCCAGACCCCGTTCTCACCCGATTTCCACACACACATTTTCTGATCAGGAGCCGGAGCCCTGGCTGATCTTTACTCTCCCTGACTTGGCGGGAGCTGTGAGCTGTTCATAGACTGCACCTTGCTCGAAGCTCACACTCCGCCCTCACTGTCCCCTCAGTCTAGGGCGGCCCACTGTCTGCCAGTGTTGCTGTACAAGTGTCCAGTTGGTCATTCACCAATCTGAGAGGGCCCGGCCCGTGCTGCTCGGCAGTGAAACTACGAGCCTGTGTCAGCTCAGTTGCCCTGACGCCATCCAGACCGGGAAATTTCTGTACACGAAATCCAACAACAACAACTTGCATTTACATATCGCCTTTGACGTCGTAAAATATCCCAAGGCGCTTCACAGGAGCATTAGTAAACATAATTCGACACCGAGCCACTTAAGTAGATATTAGGACAGGTGACCAAAAGGCAGTACTGAGGGAGTGCCACACTGTCGGAGGGGCAGTACTGAGGGAGTGCCACACTGTCGGAGGGGCTGTACTGAGGGAGAGCCGCACTATCGGAGTGGCAGTACTGAGGGAGCGCTGCACTGTCGGAGGGGCAGTACTGAGAGAACGCCACACTGTTGGAGGGACAGTACTGAGGGAGAGCCGCACTGTCGGAGGGGCAGTACTGAGGGAGTGCCACACTGTCAGAGGGGCTGTACTGAGGGAGAGCCGCACTATCGGAGTGGCAGTACTGAGGGAGCGCTGCACTGTCGGAGGGGCAGTACTGAGGGAGAGCCGCACTGTCGGAGGGGCAGTACTGAGGGAGTGCCACACTGTCGGAGGGGCTGTACTGAGGGAGAGCCGCACTATCGGAGTGGCAGTACTGAGGGAGCGCTGCACTGTCGGAGGGGCAGTACTGAGGGCGCGCTGCACTGTCGGAGGGACAGTGCTGAGGGAGAGCCGCACTGTCGGAGGGACAGTGCTGAGGGAGTGCTGCACTGTCGGAGGGGCAGTACTGAGGGAGTGCTGCACTGTCGGAGGGGCAGTACTGAGGGAGTGCTGCACTGTCGGAGGGACAGTGCTGAGGGAATGCTGCACTGTCGGAGGGGCAGTACTGACGGCCGTCCTTCGGTTGAGACAATAACGCGAGGCCCCGGAAGTTGTGCATACTGAAAGCTGACGGCTGTTTACGATATGTCTTCTTGCTTTTTACAGCCCCGAAGCAGTGAAGTGGAAGAAGGACGGGGCTGAGCTGCCGGATCCTGACAGGATGGTGGTGGAAGGGAACGTACTGATCATCAGCGCCCTGAACAAAACCGACAACGGCACGTATTACTGTGAGGCCGCGAACACCATGGGCCACAACAGTGCCGAGTACATCCTCTTCGTATACGGTGAGTAGCTTCGCCCCTTCACCCACCAGTTTCGTTCCAGGTACTGGCTGTTGTGCAGTGTTCGGATTTACAGTTTTATTCTCTTTTCATTACTGATGCCGCGCTTGGGTTCGAGTTCGATATTCTGCCAACGCAACACTCGACTCTATTTAATGATGCCAATTATCTCTGTAGGGCTCAATCCTGCAGCACGCATCATTTGACCAGATCTCGCTGGCAACTCACCAGCTGCTGAATATTCATTCAAATGGCAGATTGCGTTCACCACTCGCTCGTCATCAAGTGCGTAGCCAAGTCCCCGTGTCCCCACCCCGTACCCCCTGACCTGTGACCCCCTGACCCATGTCCCCACCCCGTGTCCCCACCCCGTACCCCCTGACCTGTGACCCCTGACCCGTGTCCCCCGCACCGTGTCCCCGCCCCTTGACCTGTGTCCCCGCCCCGTGTCCCCGCCCCGTGTCCCCGCCCCGTGTCCCCGCCCCATGTCCCCGCCCCGTGCCCCCTGACCCGTGTCCCCGCCCCATGCCCCCTGACCCGTGCCCCCTGACCCGTGTCCCCGCTCTGTGTCCCCGCCCCGTGCCCCCTGACCCGTGTCCCCGCCCCATGTTCCCGCCCCCTGACCCGTGTCCCCGCCCTCTGACCCGTGTCCCCCGCCCCGTGTCCCCGCCCCATGTCCCCGCCCCGTGTCCCCGCCCCCCGCCCCGTGTCCCCGCCCCGTGTCCCCGCCCCGTGTCCCCGCAACGTGTCCCCGCCCCCCGCCCCATGTCCCCGCCCCGTGTCCCCGCCCCGTGTCCCCGCCCCGTGTCCCCGCCCCGTGTCCCCGCCCCGTGTCCCCCGCCCCGTGTCCCCCGCCCCGTGTCCCCCGCCCCGTGTCCCCGCCCCGTGTCCCCGCCCCCCGCCCCGTGTCCCCGCCCCATGTCCCCGCCCCGTGTCCCCGCCCCCCGCCCCGTGTCCCCGCCCCGTGTCCCCGCCCCGTGTCCCCGCCCCGTGTCCCCGCCCCCCGCCCCGTGCCCCCCGCCCCGTGCCCCCCGCCCCGTGTCCCCCGCCCCGTGTCCCCGCCCCGTGTCCCCGCCCCCCCGCCCCGTGCCCCCCGCCCCGTGCCCCCCGCCCCGTGTCCCCGCCCCGTGTCCCCGCCCCCCGCCCCGTGCCCCCCGCCCCGTGCCCCCCGCCCCGTGTCCCCCGCCCCGTGTCCCCCGCCCCGTGTCACCGCCCCGTGTCCCCCGCCCCGTGTCACCGCCCCGTGTCCCCGCCCCGTGTCCCCGCCCCTCTCTCTTCGCTCTCTTTCTCTTTCGCTCTGCTCTCTGCAGGGGTGAAATTGTTCTTGCCTGAAGACCAATTTCACCTCCTTCCTGTCTCACTCTCCCGCTTTCTCTCTGTCTCTTTCTTTTTCTCTTTCCCCCCGTCTCCTATTGTCATGTCTCAGTGTCTTTTCAGTGTTGTCAGTGACCATGTTGTTTCTGTGCTCTCCCTATAAACCTGACCATTTCAATCCCAAGAAAATGGATCAGACGTTAATCCCACTTCCAGCACAGCACTGCGAGCAGGCACTGCCTGGCTCAATACCGTGCCTGGTGAGGTACTGAGCCCCACACACACACCATAATATCCCAGGTTCAATCCCTGGGCTGTGATCAGCGAGCTGACCACAGCCTGTGCCGGTGTGGGGAACAGTGCAATTGGATCGAGATGGGGAAAAGTCAGCCCGTCCAGTTAAACTGCAGTTTGATCTTTACAGTAAGTACTTAGAATTTGCTGTAGGCAGCAGAGCATTGTGAGTTAGAACATCAGGCGCCATCTGGTGAAGCTCCAGTTTCCAGCACTGTCCTGCCCAGCAAGTGCCTGAGCTCTGCCATGCTGCGGCGGGGAGATGCCAGCCCAAGACCAGACATCTCCTGGTTGGTGGAAGGGGAATTAGAGACTGAGTAGTCACCAGGTTACTGTAGCGCGTCACCTCCACAATCACCGTACAGCGGTGACAGGGAGAACCAGTCATCACCTGCTGCTGCTCTCACCCGCAGACCAGCGCGTCGAGACCAGAGAGAAAGCGCGCTGACCTATCCATAAATAGAAATATAGAAAAATAGGAGCAGGAGTAGGCCATTCGGCCCCTCGAGCCTGCTCCGCCATTCAATATGATCATGGCTGATCCTCTATCTCAATACCATATTCCCGCTCTCTCCCCATACCCCTTGATGCCTTTTGTGTCTAGAAATCTATCTGTCTCCTTCTTAAATATATTCAGTGACTTGGCCTCCACAGCCTTCTGTGTTAGAGAATTCCACAGGTTCACCACCCTCTGAGTAAAGAAATTTCTCCTCAGTCCTAAATGTCCTACCCCGTATCCTGAGACTGTGACCCCTCGTTCTAGACCCCCCAGCCAGGGGAAACATCCTCCCTGCATCCAGTCTGTCTAGCCCTGTCAGAATTTTATACGTTTCAAAATAATTCTTTAGTTTCCTCCTCTTTGTTACAAGAACTTGTAAGAATGGAACTCACTTCACACAACAAAGCTTCAAACCCCCTGTTACCCAACAAGACTCTGTGCACACCCCAACACTCTGTAGACATCCCCTGGGTGGACTCCATTACTCCCTGTAACTCGGGGTTCCAGTCAAGTGGAGACTGTGGGATATAATATTCCTGTCTTTTCCCTTTTGACCCAGAGGTTAATTAATCCACAAGGGTGGTTGGATCCATTGAGGTGTTGGCAGGTTCTCCACTGCCCACATGTCCTGTCCCATGTGGGGTTCAGGGCTGGGCTCCTCATTCGATGGAGAGAGACTCAGTGAGGGTCGGGAGGTGCGATTGAGTAACCATCCCTCCACTACCTGCCCTGGACCCCCAGCATCTTTTGAGAACAGCGTGTGGATTCCCAGTGTCTACTGACCTGCTGCTTCTGCCCAGCTTGTGCCCACACCCATAGGAACATCGGAACAGGAGGAGGCCATTCAGCCCCTCGAGCCTGCTCCGCCATTCAGTGAGATCATGGCTGATCTGCGACCTAACTCCATATACCCGCCTTTGGTCCATATCCCTTAATACCTTTGGTTAACAAAAATCTATCAATCTCAGATTTAAAATTAACAATTGACCCAGCATCAACTGTCGTTTGCGGAAGAGAGTCCCAAACTTCTCCCACCCTTTGTGTGTAGAAGTGTTTCCTAACTTCACTCCTGAAAGGTCTGGCTCTAATTTTTAGACTATGCCCCCTAGTCCTAGAATCCCCAACCAGTGGAAATAGTTTCTCTCTATCTACCCTATCTGTTCCCATTAATATCCTGAAAACTTCAATCAGATCACCCCTTAACCTTCTAAATTCTAGGGAATACAACCTTAGTTTGTGAAATCTCTCCTCGTAACTTAACCCTTGGAGTCCGGGTATCATTCTGGTAAACCTACGCTGCACTCCCTCCAAGGCCAATATATCCTTCCTAAGGTGTGGTCCCCAGAGCTGCTCACAGTGCTCCAGGTGTGGTCTAACCAGGGTTTTGTACAGCTGCAGCATAACTTCTACCCCCTTGTACTCTAGACCTCTAGATATAAAGGCCAGCATCCCATTAGCCTTTTTGATTATTTTCTGTACCTGTTCATGATATTTTACTGATCTATGTACCCCATAATCAGCAGAGAAAGTTCTGGAAGCTGCGGTTTTTAGTTGATCTGCAGAAGGAGGAGCGAAGCCTAAACGCCATCCAGCACTTGAAATCCCTGCACTCCCACTCCACCTATTTTCCTGCTGTTTAATTGTCCTTTTCCCTGACAGATGCCTCTAATTTCATATTTTAATGTGTATATATATATGAAATGTCAGTTTTGCTTCAGCATCAATTTTATTTCTGCCTCAGTTTTCGCCCCCGATTCCGAGCCCTCTGCTGGTTCTGGAAGCCCAGTAGATTTCAATAAATTGCCACTCTGATAGTTATCTGACTATAATAGTGATTTTCATTCTGGTGTCACTGCTCAGTAACAGATATAAATGACAGCGACTGAGGAGAAAGCATAATGGGGCAATTCATTCATCTTGGCTATCAAAGCACGGTGATATCAGTGAGCTCAGCACTCCAGGCTCTCACTCACTCTCCCCCCGCCTATGCTAATCAGGACCCACTTAGGCCGCAAGTTAAAGCCAACTCCGGCGCTGCTGCTTTCGACTCTCACCTCCCCCGTCATTCAGATTCCGACACTGCTCTCTGCTCTCCCCGATTACTGAACTCTACCTTTCAAGATACCTTTTCAGACAAGTCCTCCCTATTTCTGCTGACAGGCAATTAATGTGAGTAATGCACAGTGCAAGGGTGCACTTATTTATTTGAAGCCTGCTTCCAGGATGAAATATCGCAAGGCACATTATTTTAATATTACCATTTAAAAGGTCTGAATGAGGAGAGAGTCGCTCAGGACTGCTGGCACTGCTCTCAATGTGCGCCCTGAATAATTTACTGCAAGCGCTGGACAAAAGAGACAGAGAGAGAGAAAAGAAATGGGCAGTTTTATCTGTGCTTAAGTTAACCGACGCCCGGAGCCTCTCGCTCAGTCCACAAGCTGCTCATCAATATTCGGCCAGTCCGTTTTCTTCAGCCTGTCAGAGGACAAGTACGGGGATGGGGGTCCACCGTTCTTCCACTCATCTCCCCCTCCTCGCCCGGCTCCCACTGAGGGACGAGCTCTGCGGGCAGCAGCCAGCCCCCAGTACCTCACCCGCGTGCCCGTGCTCCACTGCCCGAGCTTAGGCAGAGGCCGCCAGCTCGCTCGCCCACCCTGGAGCTGTGCCTGATCCTGGGGGGGGGGGGGGGGGGGGTCACAGGGCAATCCAAGAGCAGGGTTATCCTCCTCTCCCGAGCTCTGGACGTTGAGGCCAATCACAACCTCCCGACCGCTACCTTGGCTGCTATCAGCTAACTTGGCACAGACCGATTGTGGCTGATTCTGGGCACCATACTTTAGGAAGGATGTTAAGGCCTTGGTGAGGGTGCAGAGGAGGTTTACCAGAATGGTGCCAGGAATGAGGGACTTCAGTTATGTGGCGAGACAGGAGAATCTGGGATTGTTCTCCTTAGAGCAGAGAAGGTTGAGAGGAGACTTAATTGAGGTGTTTAAAATGATGAGGGGTTTTGATGGAGTAGATCGGGAGAAACTGTTTCCACTGGCAGGAGGGTCGGTAACCAGAGGACACAGATTGAAGATAATTGGCAAAATCCAATTTGCTTTTGAAAGTTATTATTGAATCTGCTTCCACCGCCCTTTCAGGCAGCGCATTCCAGATCACAACAACTCGCTGTGGAAAAACATTCTCCTCATCTCCCCTCTGGTTCTGATTGTCGAAGGTCTCAATCTGTCAGGGTATTATTAACCTGAGCTTGTGTCTACTGGGTCAGGTGGATGATAAAAATCCCATGGCACTGTTCAAAGGAGTGCAAGTTGGCTGCCGCGTTTCCTACATTACAACAGCGACTACACTTTGAAAAGTGATTGGCTGGACACCGCTTTGGGACATCCAGAGGTTGTGAAAGGCGCTATAGAAATGCAAGGCTTTCTTTCATGCAGTGTCACTTAGAGGCTTTTAACTCGACATTTAACTGGTGTAAACAGCCACAAGTGTTGCTGTTGGAATCACAGAGCGACCTTGGTGTAACAAGGCAATGAGTGTGCAGAGGTGAAGTGCAGATTGCGGAGTGAGCAGCCCGCACTGTGTATGATCTCTCCACATGATCCCTGTTTCTATTTGGGAAAGGATATATTTAAATGTGAGGATAAACAGAGAGGGTTTCACATCCGCCTCTCTTCACACAGTTCAGTGTGTGATGTGTAATTACATCTCATCCACCTTTCCACCATTAAAAACAGGAAAATCCTTGGATGATTTTCCCAGACCGAACTTCTGATTTTCTCTCCTCCCATCCCCTCTTTAGCTCCTGAGTCTGGCACGGGCCCGGGTTCCACAGACACTGACTGTCCTCCTGTACCCCGACTCACCGTGCTCTGTGTGTGAGTCTGGGCACCCAAACCTCCATTTAAAGCCAAGCTCTCTGGAGGGACACCAAGGGGATCGGCTCGCACTCCCACATTATACACCCCGCACCAATACAGAGTAAAACAGGGGATTGACCCAGTCCCATTAGCGTGAGTCCCTGGATAGCGAACAGGAGCAGGAATCCCTGGATAGAGAGCAGGAGTCCCTGGATAGAGAACAGGAGTCCCTGGATAGAGAGCAGGAGTCTCTGGATAGAGAGCAGGAGTCTCTGGATAGAGAGCAGGAGTCTCTGGATAGAGAGCAGGAGTCTCTGGATAGAGAGCAGGAGTCCCTGGATAGAGAGCAGGAGTCTCTGGATAGAGAGCAGGAGTCCCTGGATAGAGAGCAGGAGTCTCTGGATAGAGAACAGGAGTCTCTGGATAGAGAGCAGGAGTCTCTGGATAGAGAGCAGGAGTCCCTGGATAGAGAGCAGGAGTCTCTGGATAGAGAGCAGGAGTCCCTGGATAGAGAGCTGGAGTCCCTGGATAGAGAGCAGGAGTCCCTGGATAGAGAGCAGGAGTCTCTGGATAGAGAGCAGGAGTCTCTGGATAGAGAGCAGGAGTCCCTGGATAGAGAGCAGGAGTCCCTGGATAGAGAGCAGGAGTCTCTGGATAGAGAGCAGGAGTCTCTGGATAGAGAGCAGGAGTCCCTGGATAGAGAGCAGGAGTCTCTGGATAGAGAACAGGAGTCTCTGGATAGAGAGCAGGAGTCTCTGGATAGAGAGCAGGAGTCCCTGGATAGAGAGCAGGAGCCCCTGGATAGAGAGCAGGAGTCCCTGGATAGAGAGCAGGAGTCCCTGGATAGAGAGCAGGAGTCTCTGGATAGAGAGCAGGAGTCTCTGGATAGAGAGCAGGAGTCTCTGGATAGAGAGCAGGAGTCTCTGGATAGAGAGCAGGAGTCCCTGGATAGAGAGCAGGAGTCTCTGGATAGAGAACAGGAGTCTCTGGATAGAGAGCAGGAGTCCCTGGATAGAGAGCAGGAGTCTCTGGATAGAGAGCAGGAGTCCCTGGATAGAGAGCTGGAGTCCCTGGATAGAGAGCTGGAGTCCCTGGATAGAGAGCGATAGAGAGCAGGAGTCTCTGGATAGAGAGCAGGAGTCTCTGGATAGAGAGCAGGAGTCCCTGGATAGAGAGCAGGAGTCTCTGGATAGAGAGCAGGAGTCCCTGGATAGAGAGCAGGAGTCTCTGGATAGAGAGCAGGAGTCCCTGGATAGAGAGCAGGAGTCCCTGGATAGAGAGCAGGAGTCTCTGGATAGAGAGCTGGAGTCCCTGGATAGAGAGCTGGAGTCCCTGGATAGAGAGCAGGAGTCCCTGGATAGAGAGCAGGAGTCCCTGGATAGAGAGCAGGAGTCTCTGGATAGAGAGCAGGAGTCCCTGGATAGAGAGCAGGAGTCTCTGGATAGAGAGCAGGAGTCTCTGGATAGAGAGCTGGAGTCCCTGGATAGAGAGCAGGAGCCCCTGGATAGAGAGCAGGAGTCTCTGGATAGAGAGCAGGAGTCCCTGGATAGAGAGCAGGAGCCCCTGGATAGAGAGCAGGAGTCCCTGGATAGAGAGCAGGAGTCTCTGGATAGAGAGCAGGAGTCCCTGGATAGAGAGCAGGAGCCCCTGGATAGAGAGCAGGAGTCCCTGGATAGAGAGCAGGAGCCCCTGGATAGAGAGCAGGAGTCCCTGGATAGAGAGCAGGAGTCTCTGGATAGAGAGCAGGAGTCCCTGGATAGAGAGCAGGAGTCTCTGGATAGAGAGCAGGAGTCTCTGGATAGAGAGCAGGAGTCTCTGGATAGAGAGCAGGAGTCTCTGGATAGAGAGCAGGAGTCTCTGGATAGAGAGCAGGAGTCTCTGGATAGAGAGCAGGAGTCTCTGGATAGAGAGCAGGAGTCTCTGGATAGAGAGCAGGAGTCTCTGGATAGAGAGCAGGAGTCTCTGGATAGAGAGCAGGAGTCTCTGGATAGAGAGCAGGAGTCCCTGGATAGAGAGCAGGAGCCCCTGGATAGAGAGCAGGAGTCCCTGGATAGAGAGCAGGAGTCTCTGGATAGAGAGCAGGAGTCCCTGGATAGAGAGCAGGAGTCTCTGGATAGAGAGCAGGAGTCCCTGGATAGAGAGCGATAGGGAGCAGGAGCAGGAGTCTGGCTGATAACTTTTCGCTTCCCTACTCCAGGAACACGTCAATGATCAGTCTCTCTACCACCACCCAGTGGAAATGAAGCAACGCAGACGCTACCCGGGCTGTGTACATTCACCCTGTCTGCGTCTCAACTATTCAGCAGATTGCGGAGGTTGCAGACTTGCTGAAATACATTTGCTTCTTGGCGATAGAGTTGTTATTGTTATTTTAAAAAGATGGAGCTGACAGCTCATTAAATAACCAGGGCAATCTCACAGCTTGGTGTGGACACCTAATTGGAACAAGGGAAAGAAATAATTAGTTAATCTGAGGCTTTCGAGGGGAAGGTGGCGTGAATGGTGAAGGGACGACCTCTATCCCTGGAGGGCCCACAGGTTGGCTGCTTGTGCGGGCCTGCGATACTGACCTCACAGTAATTAGTCTCACCATCAGTCATTAACAGACGGCATTTTCTTTCGCTCCAACATTATTATTCCACAAATGCTCTTCAACTCGGCGCTCCGAACAGGAGCTGATTCCTCTTGTAGGGAAATGTTCTGATCATTAACAACGGATGGTAATGAGGCTAACCAAATTAGCCCGTATAATGACTCTGACCTTTGGAGAAATGTAACTCTCTCTCCAGTAAACACCATAAATAATATTATTGTGACTCATCAGCTCAGAACACCAATTCCCGCAGCTTGTACATGACAGGACTTTTAAAAACAGTTTAACAGCTTCCCAGATGGCTCAGTGGATTTAGACACTTCTGAGTAACTCGTAGCATTAAAATCCAACCCTTGATTGGAGCTGATGTCCCCAGTGTCAGCAAGGGCAGCAATAAGGAGCATCACAGAATGTCGGAGAGCTGGTAAAATCAAAAATCCTGCTCCATTTCAATGTATACAGACTGCCGCTGCACAGTGTACATGACACATTAGGACCAGTTCGGACTCATGGTAAAATAGCCTGCCCGAGGCAAAGTCCATGGAACCTGTACCCCAGTGAGAGTCTGTGTGTGTGGAACCCGTACCCCAGTGAGAGTCAGTGTCTGTGGAACCTGTACCCCAGTGAGAGTCAGTGTCTGTGGAACCCGTACCCCAGTGAGAGTCTGTGTGTGTGGAACCCGTACCCCAGTGAGAGTCAGTGTCTGTGGAACCTGTACCCCAGTGAGAGTCAGTGTCTGTGGAACCCGTACCCCAGTGAGAGTCAGTGTCTGTAGAACCCGTACCCCAGTGAGAGTCAGTGTCTGTGGAACCTGTACCCCAGTGAGAGTCAGTGCCTGAGGAACCCGTACCGCAGTTAGAGTCAGTGTCTGTGGAACTGTACCCCAGTGAGAGTCAGTGTCTGTGGAACGCGTACCTCAGTGAGAGTCAGTGTCTGTGCAACTGTACCCGGTGAGAGTCAGTGTCTGTGGATCCCGTACCCCAGTGAGAGTCAGTGTCTGTGGAACCCGCATTCCAGTGAGAATCAGTGTCTGTGGAACCCGCACTCCAGTGAGAGTCAGTGTCTGTGGAACCCGTACCCCAGTTGGAGTCAGTGTCTGTGGAGCCCGTACCCCAGTGAGAGTCAGTGTCTGTGGAACCCGTACCCCAGTGAGAGTCAGTGTCTGTGGAACCCGTACCCCAGTGAGAGTCAGTGTCTGTGGAACCCGTATTCCAATGAGAGTCAGTGTCTGTGGAACCCGTACCCCCGTGAAAGTCAGTGTCTGTGGAACCCGTACCCCAGTGAGAGTCAGTGTCTGTGGAACCCGTACCCCAGTGAGAGTCAATGTCTTTGGAACCCATACCCCAGTGAGAGTCAGTGTCTGTGGAACCCGTACCCCAGTGATAGTCAGTGTCTGTGGAACCCGTACCCCAGTTAGAATCAGTGTCTGTGGAACCCATACCCCAGTGAGCGTCAGTATCTGTGGAGACCGTACCCTAGTGAGTGTCAGTGCCTGTGAAACCCGTATCCCAGTGAGAGTCAGTGTCTGTGGAACCCGTACCCCAGTGAGAGTCAGTGTCTGTAGAACCCGTACCCCAGTGAGAGTCAGTGTCTGTGGAACCCGTACCCCAGTGAGAGTCAGTGTCTGTGGAACCCGTACCCCAGTGAGAGTCAGTGTCTGTGGAACCCGTACCCCAATGAGAGTTAGTGTCTGTGGAACCCGAACCCCAGTGAGAGTCAGTGTCTGTGGAACCCGTACCCAGTGAGAGTCAGTGTCTGTGGATCCCGTACCCCAGTGAGAGTCAGTGTCTGTGAATCCCGTACCCAAGTGAAAGTCAGTGCCTGTGGAACCCGTACCCCAGTGAGAGTCAGTGTCTGCGGAACCCATATTCCAATGAGAGTCAGTGTCGATGGAACCCGTACACCAGTGAGAGTCAGTGACTGTGGAACCCATACCCCAGTGAGAGTCAGTGTCTGTGGAACCCGTACCCCAGTGAGAGTCAGTGTCTGTGGAACCCGTACCCCAGTGAGAGGGAGTGCCTGTGGAACCCGTACCCCAGTGAAAGTCAGTGTCTGTGGAACTGTACCCCAGTGAGAGTCAGTGTCTGTGGAACGCGTACCTCAGTGAGAGTCAGTGTCTGTGGAACTGTACCCCGGTGAGAGTCAGTGTCTGTGGATCCCGTACCCCAGTGAGAGTCTGTGTCTGTGGAACCCGTACCCCAGTGAGAGTCAGTGTCTGTGGAACCCGCATTCCAGTGAGAATCAGTGTCTGTGGAACCCTCACTCCAGTGAGAGTCAGTGTCTGTGGAACCCGTACCCCAGTTGGAGTCAGTGTCTGTGGAGCCCGTACCCCAGGGAGCGTCAGTGTCTGTGGAACCCGTACCCCACTGAGAGTCAGTGTCTGTGGAACCCGTACCCCAATGAGAGTCAGTGTCTGTGGAACCCGTACACCCGTGAAAGTCAGTGTCTGTGGAACCCGTACCCCAGTGAGAGTCAGTGTCTGTGGAACCCGTACCCCAGTGATAGTCAGTGTCTGTGGAACCCGTACCCCAGTTAGAGTCAGTGTCTGTGGAACCCATACCCCAGTGAGCGTCAGTATCTGTGGAGACCGTACCCTAGTGAGTGTCAGTGCCTGTGAAACCCGTATCCCAGTGAGAGTCAGTGTCTGTGGAACCCGTACCCCAGTGAGAGTCAGTGTCGGTGGAACCCGTACCCCAGTGAGAGTCAGTGTCTGTGGAACCCGTACCCCAGTGAGAGTCAGTGTCTGTGGAACCCGTAACCCAGTGAGAGTCAGTGTCTGTGGAACCTGTACCCCAGTGAGAGTCAGTGTCTGTGGAACCTGTACCCCAGTGAGAGTCAGTGTCTGTGGAACCCGTACCCCAGTGAGAGTCAGTGTCTGTGGAACCCGTAACCCAGTGAGAGTCAGTGTCTGTGGAACCTGTACCCCAGTGAGAGTCAGTGTCTGTGGAACCCGTACCCCAGTGAGAGTCAGTGTCTGCGAAACCCGTCACCCAGTGAGAGTCAGTGTCTGTAGAACCCGTACCCCAGTGAGAGTCAGTGTCTGTGGAACCTGTACCCCAGTGAGAGTCAGTGTCTGTGGAACCTGTACCCCAGTGAGAGTCTGTGTGTGTGGAACCCGTACCCCAGTGAGAGTCAGTGTCTGTGGAACCTGTACCCCAGTGAGAGTCAGTGTCTGTGGAACCCGTACCCCAGTGAGAGTCAGTGTCTGTGGAACCCGTAACCCAGTGAGAGTCAGTGTCTGTGAAACCTGTACCCCAGTGAGAGTCAGTGTCTGTGGAACCCGTACCCCAGTGAGAGTCAGTGTCTGCGAAACCCGTAACCCAGTGAGAGTCAGTGTCTGTAGAACCTGTACCCCAGTGAGAGTCAGTGTCTGTGGAACCCGTACCCCAGTGAGAGTGAGTGCCTGAGGAACCCGTACCGCAGTGAAAGTCAGTGTCTGTGGAACTGTACCCCAGTGAGAGTCAGTGTCTGTGGAACGCGTACCTCAGTGAGAGTCAGTGTCTGTGGAACTGTACCCCGGTGAGAGTCAGTGTCTGTGGATCCCGTACCCCAGTGAGAGTCAGTGTCTGTGGAACCCGTTCCCCAGTGAGAGTCAGTGTCGGTGGAACCCGTACCCCAGTGAGAGTCTGTGTCTGTGGAACCCGTACCCCAGTGAGAGTCAGTTTCTGTGGAACCCGCATTCCAGTGAGAATCAGTGTCTGTGGAACCCGCACTCCAGTGAGAGTCAGTGTCTGTGGAACCCGTACCCCAGTTGGAGTCAGTGTCTGTGGAGCCCGTACCCCAGGGAGCGTCAGTGTCTGTGGAACCCGTACCCCAGTGAGAGTCAGTGTCTGTGGAACCCGTATTCCAATGAGAGTCAGTGTCTGTGGAACCCGTACCCCAGTGAGAGTCAGTGTCTGTGGAACCCGTACCCCAGTTGGAGTCAGTGTCTGTGGAGCCCGTACCCCAGGGAGCGTCAGTGTCTGTGGAACCCGTACCCCAGTGAGAGTCAGTGTCTGTGGAACCCGTATTCCAATGAGAGTCAGTGTCTGTGGAACCCGTACCCCCGTGAAAGTCAGTGTCTGTGGAACCCGTACCCCAGTGAGAGTCAGTGTCTGTGGAACCTGTACCCCAGTGAGAGTCAGTGTCTTTGGAACCCATACCCCAGTGAGAGTCAGTGTCTGTGGAACCCGTACCCCAGTGATAGTCAGTGTCTGTGGAACCCGTACCCCAGTTAGAGTCAGTGTCTGTGGAACCCGTACCCCAGTGATAGTCAGTGTCTGTGGAACCCATACCCCAGTGAGCGTCAGTGTCTGTGGAACCCGTACCCCAGTGATAGTCAGTGTCTGTGGAACCCATACCCCAGTTAGAGTCAGTGTCTGTGGAACCCGTACCCCAGTTAGAGTCAGTGTCTGTGGAACCCGTACCCCAGTTAGAGTCAGTGTCTGTGGAACCCGTACCCCAGTTAGAGTCAGTGTCTGTGGAACCCGTACCCCAGTGATAGTCAGTGTCTGTGGAACCCGTACCCCAGTGAGAGTCAGTGTCTGTGGAACCCGTACCCCAGTGATAGTCAGTGTCTGTGGAACCCATACCCCAGTGAGCGTCAGTATCTGTGGAGACCGTACCCTAGTGAGTGTCAGTGCCTGTGAAACCCGTATCCCAGTGAGAGTCAGTGTCTGTGGAACCCGTACCCCAGTGAGAGTCAGCGTCTGTGGAACCCGTACCCCAGTGAGAGTCAGTGTCTGTGGAACCCGTACCCCAGTGAGAGTCAGTGTCTGTGGAACCTGTACCCCAATGAGAGTTAGTGTCTGTGGAACCCGAACCCCAGTGAGAGTCAGTGTCTGTGGAACCCGTACCCTAGTGAGTGTCAGTGCCTGTGGATCCCGTACCCCAGTGAGAGTCAGTGTCTGTGAATCCCGTACCCAAGTGAAAGTCAGTGCCTGTGGAACCCGTACCCCAGTGAGAGTCAGTGTCTGTGGAACCCATATTCCAATGAGAGTCAGTGTCGATGGAACCCGTACACCAGTGAGAGTCAGTGACTGTGGAACCCATACCCCAGTGAGAGTCAGTGTCTGTGGAACCCGTACCCCAGTGAGAGTCAGTGTCTGTGGAACCCGTACCCCAGTGAGAGGGAGTGCCTGTGGAACCCGTACCCCAGTGAAAGTCAGTGTCTGTGGAACTGTACCCCAGTGAGAGTCAGTGTCTGTGGAACGCGTACCTCAGTGAGAGTCAGTGTCTGTGGAACTGTACCCCGGTGAGAGTCAGTGTCTGTGGATCCCGTACCCCAGTGAGAGTCTGTGTCTGTGGAACCCGTACCCCAGTGAGAGTCAGTGTCTGTGGAACCCGCATTCCAGTGAGAATCAGTGTCTGTGGAACCCTCACTCCAGTGAGAGTCAGTGTCTGTGGAACCCGTACCCCAGTTGGAGTCAGTGTCTGTGGAGCCCGTACCCCAGGGAGCGTCAGTGTCTGTGGAACCCGTACCCCACTGAGAGTCAGTGTCTGTGGAACCCGTACCCCAGTGAGAGTCAGTGTCTGTGGAACCCGTATTCCAATGAGAGTCAGTGTCTGTGGAACCCGTACACCCGTGAAAGTCAGTGTCTGTGGAACCCGTACCCCAGTGAGAGTCAGTGTCTGTGGAACCCGTACCCCAGTGAGAGTCAGTGTCTTTGGAACCCATACCCCAGTGAGAGTCAGTGTCTGTGGAACCCGTACCCCAGTGATAGTCAGTGTCTGTGGAACCCGTACCCCAGTTAGAGTCAGTGTCTGTGGAACCCATACCCCAGTGAGCGTCAGTATCTGTGGAGACCGTACCCGAGTGAGTGTCAGTGCCTGTGAAACCCGTATCCCAGTGAGAGTCAGTGTCTGTGGAACCCGTACCCCAGTGAGAGTCAGTGTCGGTGGAACCCGTACCCCAGTGAGAGTCAGTGTCTGTGGAACCCGAACCCCAGTGAGAGTTAGTGTCTGTGGAACCCGTACACCAGTGAGAGTGAGTGCCTGTGGAACCCGTACCCCAGTGAGAGTCAGTGTCTGTGGATCCCATACCCTAGTGAGAGTCAGTGCATGTGGAACCCGTACCCCAGTGAGAGTCAGTGTCTGTGGAAACTGTACCACAGTGAGAGTCAGTGTCTGTGGAAACATACCTCAGTGAGAGTCAGTGTCTGTGGAATCCGTACCCCAGTGAGCGTCAATGTCTGTGGAACCCGTATTCCAATGAGAGTCAGTGCCTGTGGAACCCGTACCGCAGTGAGAGTCAGTGTCTGTGGAACTGTACCCCAGTGAGAGTCAGTGTCTGTGGAACCCGTACCCCAGTTGGAGTCAGTGTCTGTGGAGCCCGTACCCCAGTGAGAGTCAGTGTCTGTGGAACCCGTACCCCAGTGAGAGTCAGTGTCTGTGGAACCCGTACCCCAGTGAGAGTCAGTGTCTGTGGAACCCGTATTCCAATGAGAGTCAGTGTCTGTGGAACCCGTACCCCCGTGAAAGTCAGTGTCTGTGGAACCCGTACCCCAGTGAGAGTCAGTGTCTGTGGAACCCGTACCCCAGTGAGAGTCAATGTCTTTGGAACCCATACCCCAGTGAGAGTCAGTGTCTGTGGAACCCGTACCCCAGTGATAGTCAGTGTCTGTGGAACCCGTACCCCAGTTAGAATCAGTGTCTGTGGAACCCATACCCCAGTGAGCGTCAGTATCTGTGGAGACCGTACCCTAGTGAGTGTCAGTGCCTGTGAAACCCGTATCCCAGTGAGAGTCAGTGTCTGTGGAACCCGTACCCCAGTGAGAGTCAGTGTCTGTAGAACCCGTACCCCAGTGAGAGTCAGTGTCTGTGGAACCCGTACCCCAGTGAGAGTCAGTGTCTGTGGAACCCGTACCCCAGTGAGAGTCAGTGTCTGTGGAACCCGTACCCCAATGAGAGTTAGTGTCTGTGGAACCCGAACCCCAGTGAGAGTCAGTGTCTGTGGAACCCGTACCCCAGTGAGAGTCAGTGTCTGTGGATCCCGTACCCCAGTGAGAGTCAGTGTCTGTGAATCCCGTACCCAAGTGAAAGTCAGTGCCTGTGGAACCCGTACCCCAGTGAGAGTCAGTGTCTGCGGAACCCATATTCCAATGAGAGTCAGTGTCGATGGAACCCGTACACCAGTGAGAGTCAGTGACTGTGGAACCCATACCCCAGTGAGAGTCAGTGTCTGTGGAGCCCGTACCCCAGTGAGAGTCAGTGTCTGTGGAACCCGTACCCCAGTGAGAGTCAGTGTCTGTGGAACCCGTACCCCAGTGAGAGTCAGTGTCTGTGGAACCCGTATTCCAATGAGAGTCAGTGTCTGTGGAACCCGCACCCCCGTGAAAGTCAGTGTCTGTGGAACCCGTACCCCAGTGAGAGTCAGTGTCTGTGGAACCCGTACCCCAGTGAGAGTCAATGTCTTTGGAACCCATACCCCAGTGAGAGTCAGTGTCTGTGGAACCCGTACCCCAGTGATAGTCAGTGTCTGTGGAACCCGTACCCCAGTTAGAATCAGTGTCTGTGGAACCCATACCCCAGTGAGCGTCAGTATCTGTGGAGACCGTACCCTAGTGAGTGTCAGTGCCTGTGAAACCCGTATCCCAGTGAGAGTCAGTGTCTGTGGAACCCGTACCCCAGTGAGAGTCAGTGTCTGTAGAACCCGTACCCCAGTGAGAGTCAGTGTCTGTGGAACCCGTACCCCAGTGAGAGTCAGTGTCTGTGGAACCCGTACCCCAGTGAGAGTCAGTGTCTGTGGAACCCGTACCCCAATGAGAGTTAGTGTCTGTGGAACCCGAACCCCAGTGAGAGTCAGTGTCTGTGGAACCCGTACCCCAGTGAGAGTCAGTGTCTGTGGATCCCGTACCCCAGTGAGAGTCAGTGTCTGTGAATCCCGTACCCAAGTGAAAGTCAGTGCCTGTGGAACCCGTACCCCAGTGAGAGTCAGTGTCTGCGGAACCCATATTCCAATGAGAGTCAGTGTCGATGGAACCCGTACACCAGTGAGAGTCAGTGACTGTGGAACCCATACCCCAGTGAGAGTCAGTGTCTGTGGAACCCGTACCCCAGTGAGAGTCAGTGTCTGTGGAACCCGTACCCCAGTGAGAGGGAGTGCCTGTGGAACCCGTACCCCAGTGAAAGTCAGTGTCTGTGGAACTGTACCCCAGTGAGAGTCAGTGTCTGTGGAACGCGTACCTCAGTGAGAGTCAGTGTCTGTGGAACTGTACCCCGGTGAGAGTCAGTGTCTGTGGATCCCGTACCCCAGTGAGAGTCTGTGTCTGTGGAACCCGTACCCCAGTGAGAGTCAGTGTCTGTGGAACCCGCATTCCAGTGAGAATCAGTGTCTGTGGAACCCTCACTCCAGTGAGAGTCAGTGTCTGTGGAACCCGTACCCCAGTTGGAGTCAGTGTCTGTGGAGCCCGTACCCCAGGGAGCGTCAGTGTCTGTGGAACCCGTACCCCACTGAGAGTCAGTGTCTGTGGAACCCGTACCCCAGTGAGAGTCAGTGTCTGTGGAACCCGTATTCCAATGAGAGTCAGTGTCTGTGGAACCCGTACACCCGTGAAAGTCAGTGTCTGTGGAACCCGTACCCCAGTGAGAGTCAGTGTCTGTGGAACCCGTACCCCAGTGATAGTCAGTGTCTGTGGAACCCGTACCCCAGTTAGAGTCAGTGTCTGTGGAACCCATACCCCAGTGAGCGTCAGTATCTGTGGAGACCGTACCCTAGTGAGTGTCAGTGCCTGTGAAACCCGTATCCCAGTGAGAGTCAGTGTCTGTGGAACCCGTACCCCAGTGAGAGTCAGTGTCGGTGGAACCCGTACCCCAGTGAGAGTCAGTGTCTGTGGAACCCGTACCCCAGTGAGAGTCAGTGTCTGTGGAACCTGTACCCCAGTGAGAGTCAGTGTCTGTGGAACCCGTACCCCAGTGAGAGTCAGTGTCTGTGGAACCCGTAACCCAGTGAGAGTCAGTGTCTGTGAAACCTGTACCCCAGTGAGAGTCAGTGTCTGTGGAACCCGTACCCCAGTGAGAGTCAGTGTCTGCGAAACCCGTAACCCAGTGAGAGTCAGTGTCTGTAGAACCTGTACCCCAGTGAGAGTCAGTGTCTGTGGAACCCGTACACCAGTGAGAGTGAGTGCCTGAGGAACCCGTACCGCAGTGAAAGTCAGTGTCTGTGGAACTGTACCCCAGTGAGAGTCAGTGTCTGTGGAACGCGTACCTCAGTGAGAGTCAGTGTCTGTGGAACTGTACCCCGGTGAGAGTCAGTGTCTGTGGATCCCGTACCCCAGTGAGAGTCTGTGTCTGTGGAACCCGTACCCCAGTGAGAGTCAGTGTCTGTGGAACCCGCATTCCAGTGAGAATCAGTGTCTGTGGAACCCGCACTCCAGTGAGAGTCAGTATCTGTGGAACCCGTACCCCAGTTGGAGTCAGTGTCTGTGGAGCCCGTACCCCAGGGAGCGTCAGTGTCTGTGGAACCCGTACCCCAGTGAGAGTCAGTGTCTGTGGAACCCGTATTCCAATGAGAGTCAGTGTCTGTGGAACCCGTACACCCGTGAAAGTCAGTGTCTGTGGAACCCGTACCCCAGTGAGAGTCAGTGTCTGTGGAACCCGTACCCCAGTGAGAGTCAGTGTCTTTGGAACCCATACCCCAGTGAGAGTCAGTGTCTGTGGAACCCGTACCCCAGTGATAGTCAGTGTCTGTGGAACCCGTACCCCAGTTAGAATCAGTGTCTGTGGAACCCATACCCCAGTGAGCGTCAGTATCTGTGGAGACCGTACCCTAGTGAGTGTCAGTGCCTGTGAAACCCGTATCCCAGTGAGAGTCAGTGTCTGTGGAACCCGTACCCCAGTGAGAGTCAGTGTCTGTGGAACCCGTACCCCAGTGAGAGTCAGTGTCTGTGGAACCCGTACCCCAGTGAGAGTCAGTGTCTGTGGAACCTGTACCCCAATGAGAGTTAGTGTCTGTGGAACCCGAACCCCAGTGAGAGTCAGTGTCTGTGGAACCCGTACCCTAGTGAGTGTCAGTGCCTGTGGATCCCGTACCCCAGTGAGAGTCAGTGTCTGTGAATCCCGTACCCAAGTGAAAGTCAGTGCCTGTGGAACCCGTACCCCAGTGAGAGTCAGTGTCTGTGGAACCCATATTCCAATGAGAGTCAGTGTCGATGGAACCCGTACACCAGTGAGAGTCAGTGACTGTGGAACCCATACCCCAGTGAGAGTCAGTGTCTGTGGAACCCGTACCCCAGTGAGAGTCAGTGTCTGTGGAACCCGTACCCCAGTGAGAGGGAGTGCCTGTGGAACCCGTACCCCAGTGAAAGTCAGTGTCTGTGGAACTGTACCCCAGTGAGAGTCAGTGTCTGTGGAACGCGTACCTCAGTGAGAGTCAGTGTCTGTGGAACTGTACCCCGGTGAGAGTCAGTGTCTGTGGATCCCGTACCCCAGTGAGAGTCTGTGTCTGTGGAACCCGTACCCCAGTGAGAGTCAGTGTCTGTGGAACCCGCATTCCAGTGAGAATCAGTGTCTGTGGAACCCTCACTCCAGTGAGAGTCAGTGTCTGTGGAACCCGTACCCCAGTTGGAGTCAGTGTCTGTGGAGCCCGTACCCCAGGGAGCGTCAGTGTCTGTGGAACCCGTACCCCACTGAGAGTCAGTGTCTGTGGAACCCGTACCCCAGTGAGAGTCAGTGTCTGTGGAACCCGTATTCCAATGAGAGTCAGTGTCTGTGGAACCCGTACACCCGTGAAAGTCAGTGTCTGTGGAACCCGTACCCCAGTGAGAGTCAGTGTCTGTGGAACCCGTACCCCAGTGAGAGTCAGTGTCTTTGGAACCCATACCCCAGTGAGAGTCAGTGTCTGTGGAACCCGTACCCCAGTGATAGTCAGTGTCTGTGGAACCCGTACCCCAGTTAGAGTCAGTGTCTGTGGAACCCATACCCCAGTGAGCGTCAGTATCTGTGGAGACCGTACCCGAGTGAGTGTCAGTGCCTGTGAAACCCGTATCCCAGTGAGAGTCAGTGTCTGTGGAACCCGTACCCCAGTGAGAGTCAGTGTCGGTGGAACCCGTACCCCAGTGAGAGTCAGTGTCTGTGGAACCCGAACCCCAGTGAGAGTTAGTGTCTGTGGAACCCGTACACCAGTGAGAGTGAGTGCCTGTGGAACCCGTACCCCAGTGAGAGTCAGTGTCTGTGGATCCCATACCCTAGTGAGAGTCAGTGCATGTGGAACCCGTACCCCAGTGAGAGTCAGTGTCTGTGGAAACTGTACCACAGTGAGAGTCAGTGTCTGTGGAAACATACCTCAGTGAGAGTCAGTGTCTGTGGAATCCGTACCCCAGTGAGCGTCAATGTCTGTGGAACCCGTATTCCAATGAGAGTCAGTGCCTGTGGAACCCGTACCGCAGTGAGAGTCAGTGTCTGTGGAACTGTACCCCAGTGAGAGTCAGTGTCTGTGGAACCCGTACCCCAGTGAAAGTCAGTGTGTTTGGATCCCGTACCCCAGTGAGAATCAGTGTCTGTGGAACCCGTACCCCAGTGAAAGTCAGTGTGTTTGGATCCCGTACCCCAGTGAGAGTCAGTGTCTGTGGAACTGTACCCCAGTGAGAGTCAGTGTCTGTGGAACCCAGACCCCAGTGAGAGTCAGCGTCTGTGGAACCCGTATTCCAGGGAGAGTCAGTGCATGTGGAACCCGTACCCCACTGAGAGCCAGTGTGTGTGTAACCCGTACCCCAGTGAGAGCCAGTGTGTGTGTAACCCGTACCCCAGTGAGAGTCAGTGTCTGTGGAACCTGTTCCCCAGTGAGAGTCAGTGTGTGTGGAACCCTCAGCCCAGTGAGAGTCAGTGTCTGTGGAACCCGTACCCCAGTGGCAGTCAGTGTTTGTGGAACCCGTACCCCAGTGAGAGTCAGTGTCTGTGGAACCCAGACCCCAGTGAGAGTCAGTGTCTGTGGAACCCGTATTCCAGGGAGAGTCAGTGCCTGTGGAACCCGTACCCCAGTGAGAGTCAGTGTCTGTGGAACCCGTACCCCAGTGAGAGTCAGTGTCTGTGGAACCCGTACCCCAGTGAGAGTCAGCGTCTGTGGAACCCGTACCCCACTGAGAGTCAGTGTCTGTGGAACCCGTAGCCCAGTGATAGTCAGTGTCTGTGGAACCCGTATCCCAGTGAGAGTCATTGTCTGTGGAACCCATACCCCAGTGATAGTCAGTGTCTGTGGAACCCGTACCCCAGTGAGAATCAGTGTCTGTGGAACCCATACCCCAGTGAGCGTCTTGTCTGTGGAGTCCGTACCCCAGTGAGTGTCAGTGCCTGTGAAACCCGTACCCCAGTGAAAGTCAGTGTCTGTGGAACCCGTACCCCAGTGAGAGTCAGTGTCTGTGGAACCCGTACCCCAGTGAGAGTCAGTGTCTGTGGAACCCGTACCCCAGTGAGAGTCAGTGTCTGTGGAACCCGTACCCCAATGAGAGTTAGTGTCTGTGGAACCCGAACCCCAGTGAGTGTCAGTGCCTGTGGATCCCGTACCCCAGTGAGAGTCAGTGTCTGTGAATCCCGTAGCCCAGTGAAAGTCAGTGCCTGTGGAACCCGTACCCCAGTGAGAGTCAGTGTCTGTGGAACCCATATTCCAATGAGAGTCAGTGTCGATCGAGCCCGTACACCAGTGAGCGTCAGTATCTGTGGAGACCGTACCCTAGTGAGTGTCAGTGCCTGTGAAACCCGTATCCCAGTGAGAGTCAGTGTCTGTGGAACCCGTACCCCAGTGAGAGTCAGTGTCTGTAGAACCCGTATCCCAGTGAGAGTCAGTGTCTGTGGAACCCGTACCCCAGTGAGAGTCAGTGTCTGTGGAACCCGTACCCCAGTGAGAGTCAGTGTCTGTGGAACCCGTACCCCAATGAGAGTTAGTGTCTGTGGAACCCGAACCCCAGTGAGAGTCAGTGTCTGTGGAACCCGTACCCTAGTGAGTGTCAGTGCCTGTGGATCCCGTACCCCAGTGAGAGTCAGTGTCTGTGAATCCCGTACCCAAGTGAAAGTCAGTGCCTGTGGAACCCGTACCCCAGTGAGAGTCAGTGTCTGTGGAACCCATATTCCAATGAGAGTCAGTGTCGATGGAACCCGTACACCAGTGAGAGTCAGTGACTGTGGAACCAATACCCCAGTGAGAGTCAGTGTCTGTGGAACCCGTACCCCAGTGAGAGTCAGTGTCTGTGGAACCCGTACCCCAGTGAGAGTGAGTGCCTGTGGAACCCGTACCCCAGTGAAAGTCAGTGTCTGTGGAACTGTACCCCAGTGAGAGTCAGTGTCTCTGGAACGCGTACCTCAGTGAGAGTCAGTGTCTGTGGAACTGTACCCCGGTGAGAGTCAGTGTCTGTGGATCCCGTACCCCAGTGAGAGTCTGTGTCTGTGGAACCCGTACCCCAGTGAGAGTCAGTGTCTGTGGAACCCGTACCCCAGTGAGAGTCAGTGTCTGTGGAACCCGCATTCCAGTGAGAATCAGTGTCTGTGGAACCCTCACTCCAGTGAGAGTCAGTGTCTGTGGAACCCGTACCCCAGTTGGAGTCAGTGTCTGTGGAGCCCGTACCCCAGGGAGCGTCAGTGTCTGTGGAACCCGTACCCCACTGAGAGTCAGTGTCTGTGGAACCCGTACCCCAGTGAGAGTCAGTGTCTGTGGAACCCGTATTCCAATGAGAGTCAGTGTCTGTGGAACCCGTACACCCGTGAAAGTCAGTGTCTGTGGAACCCGTACCCCAGTGAGAGTCAGTGTCTGTGGAACCCGTACCCCAGTGAGAGTCAGTGTCTTTGGAACCCATACCCCAGTGAGAGTCAGTGTCTGTGGAACCCGTACCCCAGTGATAGTCAGTGTCTGTGGAACCCGTACCCCAGTTAGAGTCAGTGTCTGTGGAACCCATACCCCAGTGAGCGTCAGAATCTGTGGAGACCGTACCCGAGTGAGTGTCAGTGCCTGTGAAACCCGTATCCCAGTGAGAGTCAGTGTCTGTGGAACCCGTACCCCAGTGAGAGTCAGTGTCGGTGGAACCCGTACCCCAGTGAGAGTCAGTGTCTGTGGAACCCGAACCCCAGTGAGAGTTAGTGTCTGTGGAACCCGTACACCAGTGAGAGTGAGTGCCTGTGGAACCCGTACCCCAGTGAGAGTCAGTGTCTGTGGATCCCATACCCTAGTGAGAGTCAGTGCATGTGGAACCCGTACCACAGTGAGAGTCAGTGTCTGTGGAAACTGTACCACAGTGAGAGTCAGTGTCTGTGGAAACATACCTCAGTGAGAGTCAGTGTCTGTGGAACCCGTATTCCAATGAGAGTCAGTGCCTGTGGAACCCGTACCGCAGTGAGAGTCAGTGTCTGTGGAACTGTACCCCAGTGAGAGTCAGTGTCTGTGGAACCCGTACCCCAGTGAAAGTCAGTGTGTTTGGATCCCGTACCCCAGTGAGAATCAGTGTCTGTGGAACCCGTACCCCAGTGAAAGTCAGTGTGTTTGGATCCCGTACCCCAGTGAGAGTCAGTGTCTGTGGAACTGTACCCCAGTGAGAGTCAGTGTCTGTGGAACCCAGACCCCAGTGAGAGTCAGTGTCTGTGGAACCCGTATTCCAGGGAGAGTAAGTGCATGTGGAACCCGTACCCCACTGAGAGCCAGTGTGTGTGTAACCCGTACCCCAGTGAGAGCCAGTGTGTGTGTAACCCGTACCCCAGTGAGAGTCAGTGTCTGTGGAACCTGTTCCCCAGTGAGAGTCAGTGTGTGTGGAACCCTCAGCCCAGTGAGAGTCAGTGTCTGTGGAACCCGTACCCCAGTGGCAGTCAGTGTTTGTGGAACCCGTACCCCAGTGAGAGTCAGTGTCTGTGGAACCCAGACCCCAGTGAGAGTCAGTGTCTGTGGAACCCGTATTCCAGGGAGAGTCAGTGCCTGTGGAACCCGTACCCCAGTGAGAGTCAGTGTCTGTGGAACCCGTACCCCAGTGAGAGTCAGTGTCTGTGGAACCCGTACCCCAGTGAGAGTCAGCGTCTGTGGAACCCGTACCCCACTGAGAGTCAGTGTCTGTGGAACCCGTAGCCCAGTGATAGTCAGTGTCTGTGGAACCCGTATCCCAGTGAGAGTCATTGTCTGTGGAACCCATACCCCAGTGATAGTCAGTGTCTGTGGAACCCGTACCCCAGTGAGAATCAGTGTCTGTGGAACCCATACCCCAGTGAGCGTCTTGTCTGTGGAGTCCGTACCCCAGTGAGTGTCAGTGCCTGTGAAACCCGTACCCCAGTGAAAGTCAGTGTCTGTGGAACCCGTACCCCAGTGAGAGTCAGTGTCTGTGGAACCCGTACCCCAGTGAGAGTCAGTGTCTGTGGAACCCGTACCCCAGTGAGAGTCAGTGTCTGTGGAACCCGTACCCCAATGAGAGTTAGTGTCTGTGGAACCCGAACCCCAGTGAGTGTCAGTGCCAGTGGATCCCGTACCCCAGTGAGAGTCAGTGTCTGTGGAACCCATATTCCAATGAGAGTCAGTGTCGATCTAACCCGTACACCAGTGAGAGTCAGTGACTGTGGAACCCATACCCCAGTGAGAGTCAGTGTCTGTGGAACCCGTACCCCAGTGAGAGTCAGTGTCTGTGGAACCCGTATTCCAATGAGAGTCAGTGTCTGTGGAACCCGTACACCCGTGAAAGTCAGTGTCTGTGGAACCCGTACCCCAGTGAGAGTCAGTGTCTGTGGAACCCGTACCCCAGTGAGAGTCAGTGTCTTTGGAACCCATACCCCAGTGAGAGTCAGTGTCTGTGGAACCCGTACCCCAGTGATAGTCAGTGTCTGTGGAACCCGTACCCCAGTTAGAGTCAGTGTCTGTGGAACCCATACCCCAGTGAGCGTCAGTATCTGTGGAGACCGTACCCTAGTGAGTGTCAGTGCCTGTGAAACCCGTATCCCAGTGAGAGTCAGTGTCTGTGGAACCCGTACCCCAGTGAGAGTCAGTGTCGGTGGAACCCGTACCCCAGTGAGAGTCAGTGTCTGTGGAACCCGTACCCCAGTGAGAGTCAGTGTCTGTGGAACCCGCATTCCAGTGAGAATCAGTGTCTGTGGAACCCGCACTCCAGTGAGAGTCAGTGTCTGTGGAACCCGTACCCCAGTTGGAGTCAGTGTCTGTGGAGCCCGTACCCCAGGGAGCGTCAGTGTCTGTGGAACCCGTACCCCACTGAGAGTCAGTGTCTGTGGAACCCGTATTCCAATGAGAGTCAGTGTCTGTGGAACCCGTACCCCCGTGAAAGTCAGTGTATGTGGAACCCGTACCCCAGTGACAGTCATTGTCTGTGGAACCCGTACCCCAGTGAGAGTCAGTGTCTTTGGAACCCATACCCCAGTGAGAGTCAGTGTCTGTGGAACCCGTACCCCAGTGATAGTCAGTGTCTGTGGAACCCGTACCCCAGTTAGAGTCAGTGTTTGTGGAACCCATACCCCAGTGAGCGTCAGTATCTGTGGAGACCGTACCCTAGTGAGTGTCAGTGCCTGTGAAACCCGTATCCCAGTGAGAGTCAGTGTCTGTGGAACCCGTACCCCAGTGAGAGTCAGTGTCTGTAGAACCCGTACCCCAGTGAGAGTCAGTGTCTGTGGAACCCGTACCCCAGTGAGAGTCAGTGTCTGTGGAACCCGTACCCCAGTGAGAGTCAGTGTCTGTGGAACCCGTACCCCAATGAGAGTTAGTGTCTGTGGAACCCGAACCCCAGTGAGAGTCAGTGTCTGTGGAACCCTTACCCTAGTGAGTGTCAGTGCCTGTGGATCCCGTACCCCAGTGAGAGTCAGTGTCTGTGAATCCCGTACCCAAGTGAAAGTCAGTGCCTGTGGAACCCGTACCCCAGTGAGAGTCAGTGTCTGTGGAACCCATATTCCAATGAGAGTCAGTGTCGATGGAACCCGTACACCAGTGAGAGTCAGTGACTGTGGAACCCATACCTCAGTGAGAGTCAGTGTCTGTGGAACCCGTACCCCAGTGAGAGTCAGTGTCTGTGGAACCCGTACCCCAGTGAGAGTGAGTGCCTGTGGAACCCGTACCCCAGTGAAAGTCAGTGTCTGTGGAACTGTACCCCAGTGAGAGTCAGTGTCTCTGGAACGCGTACCTCAGTGAGAGTCAGTGTCTGTGGAACTGTACCCCGGTGAGAGTCAGTGTCTGTGGATCCCGTACCCCAGTGAGAGTCTGTGTCTGTGGAACCCGTACCCCAGTGAGAGTCAGTGTCTGTGGAACCCGCATTCCAGTGAGAATCAGTGTCTGTGGAACCCTCACTCCAGTGAGAGTCAGTGTCTGTGGAACCCGTACCCCAGTTGGAGTCAGTGTCTGTGGAGCCCGTACCCCAGGGAGCCTCAGTGTCTGTGGAACCCGTACCCCACTGAGAGTCAGTGTCTGTGGAACCCGTACCCCAGTGAGAGTCAGTGTCTGTGGAACCCGTATTCCAATGAGAGTCAGTGTCTGTGGAACCCGTACCCCAGTGAGAGTCAGTGTCTGTGGAACCCGTATTCCAATGAGAGTCAGTGTCTTTGGAACCCATACCCCAGTGATAGTCAGTGTCTGTGGAACCCGTACCCCAGTTAGAGTCAGTGTCTGTGGAACCCATACCCCAGTGAGCGTCAGTATCTGTGGAGACCGTACCCTAGTGAGTGTCAGTGCCTGTGAAACCCGTATCCCAGTGAGAGTCAGTGTCTGTGGAACCCGTACCCCAGTGAGAGTCAGTGTCGGTGGAACCCGTACACCAGTGAGAGTGAGTGCCTGTGGAACCCGTACCCCAGTGAGAGTCAGTGTCTGTGGATCCCATACCCTAGTGAGAGTCAGTGCATGTGGAACCCGTACCCCAGTGAGAGTCAGTGTCTGTGGAAACTGTACCACAGTGAGAGTCAGTGTCTGTGGAAACATACCTCAGTGAGAGTCAGTGTCTGTGGAATCCGTACCCCAGTGAGCGTCAATGTCTGTGGAACCCGTATTCCAATGAGAGTCAGTGCCTGTGGAACCCGTACCGCAGTGAGAGTCAGTGTCTGTGGAACTGTACCCCAGTGAGAGTCAGTGTCTGTGGAACCCGTACCCCAGTGAAAGTCAGTGTGTTTGGATCCCGTACCCCAGTGAGAATCAGTGTCTGTGGAACCCGTACCCCAGTGAAAGTCAGTGTGTTTGGATCCCGTACCCCAGTGAGAGTCAGTGTCTGTGGAACTGTACCCCAGTGAGAGTCAGTGTCTGTGGAACCCAGACCCCAGTGAGAGTCAGTGTCTGTGGAACCCGTATTCCAGGGAGAGTCAGTGCATGTGGAACCCGTACCCCACTGAGAGCCAGTGTGTGTGTAACCCGTACCCCAGTGAGAGCCAGTGTGTGTGTAACCCGTACCCCAGTGAGAGTCAGTGTCTGTGGAACCTGTTCCCCAGTGAGAGTCAGTGTGTGTGGAACCCTCAGCCCAGTGAGAGTCAGTGTCTGTGGAACCCGTACCCCAGTGGCAGTCAGTGTTTGTGGAACCCGTACCCCAGTGAGAGTCAGTGTCTGTGGAACCCAGACCCCAGTGAGAGTCAGTGTCTGTGGAACCCGTATTCCAGGGAGAGTCAGTGCCTGTGGAACCCGTACCCCAGTGAGAGTCAGTGTCTGTGGAACCCGTACCCCAGTGAGAGTCAGTGTCTGTGGAACCCGTACCCCAGTGAGAGTCAGCGTCTGTGGAACCCGTACCCCACTGAGAGTCAGTGTCTGTGGAACCCGTAGCCCAGTGATAGTCAGTGTCTGTGGAACCCGTACCCCAGTGAGAGTCATTGTCTGTGGAACCCATACCCCAGTGATAGTCAGTGTCTGTGGAACCCGTGCCCCAGTGAGAATCAGTGTCTGTGGAACCCATACCCCAGTGAGCGTCTTGTCTGTGGAGTCCGTACCCCAGTGAGTGTCAGTGCCTGTGAAACCCGTACCCCAGTGAAAGTCAGTGTCTGTGGAACCCGTACCCCAGTGAGAGTCAGTGTCTGTGGAACCCGTACCCCAGTGAGAGTCAGTGTCTGTGGAACCCGTACCCCAGTGAGAGTCAGTGTCTGTGGAACCCGTACCCCAATGAGAGTTAGTGTCTGTGGAACCCGAACCCCAGTGAGTGTCAGTGCCTGTGGATCCCGTACCCCAGTGAGAGTCAGTGTCTGTGAATCCCGTACCCCAGTGAAAGTCAGTGCCTGTGGAACCCGTACCCCAGTGAGAGTCAGTGTCTGTGGAACCCATATTCCAATGAGAGTCAGTGTCGATCGAACCCGTACACCAGTGAGAGTCAGTGTCTGTGGAACCCGTACCCCAGTGAGAGTCAGTGTCTGTGGAACCCGTACCCCAGTGAGAGTGAGTGCCTGTGGAACCCGTACCCCAGTGAAAGTCAGTGTCTGTGGAACCCGTACCCCAGTGAGAGTCAGTGTCTGTGGAACCCGTACCCCAGTGAGAGTCAGTGTCATTGGAACCCATACCCCAGTGAGAGTCAGTGTCTGTGGAACCCGTACCCCAGTGATAGTCAGTGCCTGTGGAACCCGTGCCCCAGTGAGAGTCAGTGTCTGTGGAACCCATATTCCAATGAGAGTCAGTGTCTATGGAACCCGTACACCAGTGAGAGTCAGTGACTGTGGAACCCATACCCCAGTGAGAGTCAGTGTCTGTGGAACCAGTACCCCAGTGAGAGTCAGTGTCTGTGGAACCCGTACCCCAGTGAGAGTGAGTGCCTGTGGAACCCGTACCCCAGTGAAAGTCAGTGTCTGTGGAACTGTACCCCAGTGAGAGTCAGTGTCTGTGGAACCCGTACCTCAGTGAGAGTCAGTGTCTGTGGAACTGTACCCCGGTGAGAGTCAGTGTCTGTGGATCCCGTACCCCAGTGAGAGTCTGTGTCTGTGGAACCCGTACCCCAGTGAGAGTCAGTGTCTGTGGAACCCGCACTCCAGTGAGAATCAGTGTCTGTGGAACCCGCACTCCAGTGAGAGTCAGTGTCTGTGGAACCCATGCCCCAGTTGGAGTCAGTGTCTGTGGAGCCCGTACCCCAGGGAGCGTCAGTGTCTGTGGAACCCGTACCCCACTGAGAGTCAGTGTCTGTGGAACCCGTACCCCAGTGAGAGTCAGTGTCTGTGGAACCCGTATTCCAATGAGAGTCAGTGTCTGTGGAACCCGTACCTCCGTGAAAGTCAGTGTCTGTGGAACCCGTACCCCAGTGAGAGTCAGTGTCTGTGGAACCCGTACCCCAGTGAGAGTCAGTGTCTTTGGAACCCATACCCCAGTGAGAGTCAGTGTCTGTGGAACCCGTACCCCAGTGATAGTCAGTGTCTGTGGAACCCGTACCCCAGTTAGAGTCAGTGTCTGTGGAACCCATACCCCAGTGAGCGTCAGTATCTGTGGAGACCGTACCCTAGTGAGTGTCAGTGCCTGTGAAACCCGTATCCCACGTGAGAGTCAGTGTCTGTGGAACCCGTACCCCAGTGAGAGTCAGTGTCTGTGGAACCCGAACCCCAGTGAGAGTCAGTGTCTGTGGAACCCAAACCCCAGTGAGAGTCAGTGTCTGTGGATCCCATACCCCAGTGAGAGTCAGTGTCTGTGGAACCCGTACCACAGTGAGAGTCAATGTCTGTGGAACCCATACCCCAGTGAGGGTCAGTGCCTGTGGGCAATATTGATTTTCCCTTCCATTAGCTTCAGTGTAGAGCAAACTCAGATTGAAATGTCCCAGTGTGTGTTACTACACAGCTTCCTGCTTGTCAACACGTATCGGATCTCAATCCCATCAGGACTGATGGTGTTGAACAGTGGGCTTGGCATCCAGCCTGTGCGAAGCAAATGTAATTGATTCAATAATAAAAAGGATATTCATTTATGTTTGTGTAGTGAGGATATATAGGAAAATCAATGGCTTGTTCGATGCATGGAATCAGAGAGATTTAGCTGTCCTCGTACAGGAAGCACAGGGAGTTAGCATGCAGGTACAGCAACCAAATAGGAAGGCAAATGGCATGTTGGCCTTTATTGCAAGGGGGTTGGAGTACAAGAGTAAGGAAGTCTTACTCCAATTGTACAGGTCTTTGGTGAGACCACACTTGGAGTACTGTGCACAGTTTTGGTCTCCTTATCTGAGAAAGGACATACATGCCATAGAGGCGGTGCAACGAAGGTTCACTAGATTGATTCCTGGGATGAGAGGATTGTCCTGTGAGGAGAGATTGAGTAGATTGGATCTATACTCTGGAGTTTAGAAGAATGAGAGGTGATCTCTTTGAAACATATAAGATTCTGAGGGGGATTGACAGGATAGATGCTGAGAAGTTGTTTCCCCTGGCTGGAGAGTCTAGAACCAGGGGTCACAGTCTCAGGATAAGGGACTGACCATTTAAGACTGAGATAAGGAGGAATTTCTTCACTCAGAGAGTTGTGAATCTTTGGAATTCTCTACCCCAGGGGGCTGTGGATGCTCAGTCGTTGAGTATATTCAAGGCTGAGATCGATAGATTGTTGGACTCCAAGGAAATCAAGGGATATGGGGATCAGGCAGGAAAGTGGAGTTGAGGTCGAAGATCAGCCATGATCTTATTGAATGGCGGAGCAGGCTCGAGGGACCGAGTGGCCGACTCCTGCTCCTATTTCTTATGTTCTTATCTTCACTCCAAACACTGGCTCACATCACACATTCACAAACTCTGATGTCAGCACCTGGGGGACTGAGGGACAGCACATAGTGAAAGAAAGTCTTGCATTTCTTCGGCGCCTTTCACAACCTCAGGACGTCCCAAAGCGCTTTACAGCCAGTGAAGCACTTTTGAAGTGTAGTCACTGTTGTAATGTAGGAAACGCGGCAGCCAATTTGTGCACAGCAAGCTCCCACAAACAGCAATGTGATAATGACCAGATAATCTGTTTTAGTGATGTTGGTTGAAGGATAATTATTGGCCAGGACACCGGGGAGAACTCCCCCTGCACTTCTTCGAAATAGTGCCATGGGATCTTTTACATCCACCTGAGGGAGCAGATGGGGCCTCGGTTTAACGTTTCATCCGAAAGACGGCACATCTGACAGTGCAGCACTCCCTCACTACTGCACTGGGAGTGTCGGCCTGGATTTTGTGCTCAAGTCTCTGGAGTGGGACTTGAACCCACAACCTTCTGTTCTGAGACGAGAGTGGTGCCCACTGAGACACGGCTGACACCTAATGCTACCTAAAAGTATCGCCTAATACTCTAAGCTGACTAGTCCCCTTTACACCCAGCGTGAGAAATAAAATACAGCGATCATCATAATAAATCAGACCCGGAGGTGAGGGACCCGTCGGCCAGCAATTCAGGTGGGACTTTTGATCAGAAGCTGAGCTTCAGGTCTCCAGTCCATTCCGGTGCTGACTGACTTGCTGCGCAATTCCTTCACGTTTTTCTTTCGAGGGCCTGGGTTAAATCGCCACTGGAACACGATCCCTTCACCTGGGCAACCGGCATTGACTCTCGCCAGGCTGCTGTGCATTCTGACTGCTTGGGGTAGAGGCTCATACCATGTCCCAGTGGAGCTGGTATTACAGCTCAAAATTAAAGCTCCTCGACGCTGAGATTGAGCTTAACTCTCTATCTAACCCGTGCTGTACCTGCCCCGGGAGTGTTTGATGGGACAGTGTAGAGGGAGCTTTACTCTGTATCGAACCCGTGCTGTACCTGCCCTGGGAGTGTTTGATGGGACAGTGTAGAGGGAGCTTTACTCTGTATCTAACCCGTGCTGTACCTGCCCTGGGAGTGTTTGATGGGACAGTGTAGAGGGAGCTTTACTCTGTATCTAACCCATGCTGTACCTGCCCTGGGAGTGTTTGATGGGGACAGTGTAGAGGGAGCTTTACTCTGTATCTAACCCGTGCTGTACCTGCCCTGGGAGTGTTTGATGGGACAGTGTAGAGGGAGCTTTACTCTGTATCTAACCCGTGCTGTACCTGCCCTGGGAGTGCAAGAAAGAGGGAGTGAACTGTTGACAATATGCCGCCCAGTAGCTAGTTTAAGAAGGGTAGTGCTTGCGGGAAGAGCAGCTAACTCGGCTAAACTGCTGTTGAATGATGTAAGAGGTGAGGGGTTTAGAAAATAAAAAACCAGGACAAAAGAGATGTGCAAAACTCCACAGGCATTATCTACCTTTCAGGATAGGTCTGACCTTTATTTGTATCACGTTGTGTGTTGTGCTATTTCCGTCTGTTATGTCTGTTCCTTCTTCAATTGCTAACTACAGTACCTGTAATTTTTATGTGAATAAATTGCAAAGCGCTTTCTGTCCTCCTGCACTGCAAGAAAAATGGCCAAGATTTGCTGCTGCCCCGTTTCCAGCCCCCGCTCTCCAGCTCTCCCCCTCACTGCTGATACTGGGGCCGTGGCCGCACACAATCCACAGCATTTGCCACACCGAGAATAACATCACAGCCTGAAAATTACTGCGATATTACTGCCCCGAGTGTTTAATAGACCAGTGTCAGAATCAGCTGGTGGGTTTATCACCTCCATTAATGGAACAAAGCGAAGACAGAGGCCACAGAGGCACTAAGCTCAGGCACTAATGTCGCAGTCAGTTCAAGGCATTAGTCTGGCGCTGTGAGTCAGCAATGTGTCTGCCTCATTCTCCATCACATTCTAACACACTCACCTGTCCTGCCTGTCATGTTGCAGCTGAGAGTTAGCCTCACTAATGGTTTTCTGATACCCCTGAGCTCAGGGCTCCCCCTGCTGTCCCTCCACTTGTTAACCTCTGCGTTTAAGGGGCAGCCCCCCGTGACCTATGGAACACCAGGCGTCGCACAGCGTGAAAGACTCTGGGCAGTCTATAGACATTGACATAGAAACACAGAAACATAGAAGATAGGAGCAGGAGTAGGCCATTCGGCCCCTCTAGCCTGCTCCGCCATTCAATGAGATCATGGCTGATCATCCAAATTCAGAACCCTGTCCCTGCTTTCTCCCCATATCCCTTGATCCCTTTAGCCTTAAGAAATATATCCAACTCCTTCTTGAATATATTTAATGAATTGGCCTCAACTGCCTTCTGTGGTAGAGAATTCCACAGGTTCACCACTCTCTGGGTGAAGAAATTCCTCCTCATTTCTGTCCTAAATGACTTACCCCTTATCCTTAGACTGTGACCCCTGGTTCTGGACTCCCCGACCATCGGGAACATCCTTCCTGCATCTAGTCTGTCCAGTCCTTTCAGAATTTTATAAGTTTCAATGAGATCCCCTCTCATTCTTCTAAACTCCAGCGAGTATAAGCCCAATCCACCCAATCTCTCCTCATACGTCATTCCTGCCATCCCAGGTATCAGTCTGATGAATCTTCGCTGAACTCCTTCCATGGCAAGAACATCCTTCCTCAGATAAGGCGACCAAAACTGCACACAATACTCAAGGTGTGGTCTCACCAAGGCCCTGTACAACTGCAGCAAGACATCCTTGTTCCTGTACTCAAACCCTCTCACTACGAAGGCCAACATACCATTTGCCTTCTTAACCGCCTGCTGCACCTGCATGCTTACCTTCAGCGACTGGTGCACAAGGACACCCAGGTCTCGTTGCACTTCCCCTTCTCCCAATCTATTGCCATTCAGATAATAATCTGCCTTCCTGTTTTTAACACCAAAGTGGATAACCTCACATTTATCCACATTATATTGCATCTGCCATACTTCTGCCCAATCACCCAACCTGTCCAAATCATACTGGAGTTTCTCGGCATCCTCCTCACAGCACACACACCCACCCAGCTTTGTGTCGTCTGCAAACTTGGAGATATTACATCTAGTTCCCTTGTCTAGATCATTAATATATATTGTGAATAGCTGGGGTCCAAGGACCGATCCCTGCGGTACCCCACTAGTCACTGCCTGCCACTCGGAAAAAGACCCGTTTATTCCAACTCTTTGCTTCCTGTCTGCCAACCAGTTCTCTATCCAAGTCAATACCTTGCCCCCAATCCCATGTGCCTTAACTTTACATGCTAATCTCTTATGCGGGACCTTATTGAAAGCCTTCTGAAAGTCCAAATACACCACATCCACTGGTTCTCCCTTATCTATTTTCCCAGTTGCATCCTCAAAAAATTCCAGTAAATTAGTCAAGCACGATTTACCTTTTGTAAATCCATGTTGATTTTGTCCGATCCTGTCACTGTTTTCCAAGTGCTCTGCTATTATATCTTTTATAATGGACTCTAGCATTTTCCCCACTACCGATGTCAGGCTTACCGGTCTGTAATTCCCCGTTTTCTCTCTACCACCTTTTTTGAATAGTGGGGTAACATTAGCTACCCTCCAATCCATGGGTATTGTTCCAGATTCCATCGAATGTTGGAAGATGATCAGCAATGCATCTACTATTTCTAGGGCCACTTCATAAGTACCCTAGGATGTAGATTATCAGGCCCTGGGGATTTATCGGCCTTCAATCCCGTCAATTTCCCTAAAACCATTTCCCTACAAATACTGATTTCTTTCAGTTCCTCCCTTTCATCAGACCCTATGTTCCCCGACATCTCTGGGAGGTTATTTGTGTCCTCCTTTGTGAAGACAGAACCAAAATATGTATTTAATTGGTCTGCCATTTCTTTGTTCCCCATTATAAGTTCCCCTGATTCTGACTGCTGTTGCATGGAGTGAGTCTTATTGATTAGCAGCTTTGCCCTCAGACCTGCTCCTGGCCCTGAGAGAGCTAATTGTCCATTTCCCTCGGTGACCACAGCCAGAGAGAAGGTTTGATGGCCACGTGCCCCCACTGTGTTGCTGCAGCCCCCACCTCTGACTCTGCCCCTAGTTTAAGGTTACGGTTCAGAGGGGGCCCGATGAGGTGTGTCTGGAATGGGGCAGTCGGAGTGGGAAAACAGGGATCAAGCGGATTATCGGGAAACGCGCGTGCTGAGCCTCGGTTGTCCGGCAGCTGAAGGGTATCCCATCTTGATAAAGTCGCTGTGTATCCATCTGACCCTTACATAAGAACATAAGAAATAGGAGCAGGAGTCGGCCATTCGGCCCCTCGAGCCTGCTCCGCCATTCAATAAGATCATGGCTGATCTTCGACCTCAACTCCACTTTCCTGCACTATCCCCATATCCCTTGATTCCCTTAATATCCAAAAATCTATCGATCTCTGTCTTGAATATACTCAACGACTGAGCCTCCACAGCCCTGTGGGGTAGAGAATTCCAAAGATTCACCACCCTCTGAGTGAAGAAATTTCTCCTCATCTCAGTCCTAAATGACCGACCCCTTATTCTGAGACTGTGACCCCTGGTTGTAGACTCCCCAGACAGGGAAAACATTCTCCCTGCATCTACCCTGTCAAGCCCTGTAAGAATGTTGTATGTTTCAATGAGATCACCTCTCATTCTTCTAAACTCTAGAGAATATAGGCCTAGTCTACTCAATCTCTCCTCATAGGACAATCCCCCCATCCCAGGAATCAGTCTGGTGAACCTTTGTTGCAATCCCTCTTTGGCAAGTATATCCTTCCTAAGTAACAACAGAAAACGCTGGAAAAACTCAGCAGGCCAGGCAGCATCCGTGGAGAGAGAAAGAGAGTTAACGTTTCAGGTCGATGACCTTTCATCAGTTCTGATGAAAGGTCATCGACCTGAAACGTTAACTCTCTTTCTCTCTCCACGGATGCTGCCTGGCCTGCTGAGTTTTTCCAGCGTTTTCTGTTGTTATTTCGGATTTCCAGCATCCGCAGTATTTTGCTATCATATCCTTCCTAAGGTAAGGAGACCAAAACTGTACACAATACTCCAGGTATGGTCTCACCAGGGCCCTATATAATTGCAGTAAGATGTCTTTACTCTTATACTCAAATTCTCTTGTAATAAAGGCCAACATACCATTTGCTTTCCTAATTGCTTGCTGTACCTGCATGTTAACTTTCAGTGATTCATGTACAAGGACACCCAGGTCCCTCTGAACACCAACATTTCCCAATCTCTCACCATTTAAAAAATTCTCTGCTTTTCTATTTTTCCTACCAAAGTGGATAACTTCACATTTCTCCACATTATATTCCATTTGCCATGTTCTTGCCCACTCACTTAGCTTGTCTATATCCCCTAAAAGCCTCCTTGCATCCTCCTCACAACTTACATTCCCACCCAGCTTTGTATCATCAGCAAACTTGGATATATTACATTTAGTCCCCTCATCCAAATCATTGATATAGATTGTGAATAGTTGAGGCCCAAGCACTGATCCTTGCGGTACCCCAGTAGTTACAGCCTGCCAACCCGAAAATGACCCATTTATTCCTACTCTCTGTTTTCTGTCCGTTAACCAATCCTCAATCCATGCAAGTATATTACGTCCCCAATCCCATGAGCCCTAATTTTGTTTAATAACCTCTTGTGTGGAACCTTATCGAATGCCTTCTGAAAATCCAAATACACCACATCCACTGGTTCCCCCTTATCTATTCTGCTAGTTACAACCTCAAAAAACTCTAACAGATTCATCAAACATGATTTCCCTTTCATAAATCCGTGTTGACTCTGCCCAATCTTATTATTATTTTCTAAGTGCCCTGTTACCACGTTATTAATAATAGATTCTAGCATTTCCCCTACTACTGATGTCAGGCTAACCGGTCTGCAGTTCCCTGTTTTCTCTCTCCCTCCTTTCTTAAATAGTGGGGTGACATTTGCCACCTTCCAATCTGTGGGAACCGTTCAAGAATCTATGGAATTTTGGAAAATGACAGCCCATGCATCCATTATCTTTATAGCCACCTCTTTCAAAACCCTAGGATGTAGGCCATCAGGTCCAGGGGATTTATCGGCTTTCAGTCCGATTAATTTCTCCAGTACTATTTTTTTACTAATACTAATTTCTTTCAGTTCCTCATTCTCGCTAGACCCTTGGTTCTCCACTATTTCCAGGAAGTTTTTTGTGTCTTCTTCAGTGAAGACAGACACAAAGTATTTGTTTAATTTCTCTGCCATTTCCTTATTCCCCATTATAATTTCTCCTGTCTCAGCCTGTAAGGGACCCACATTTATTTTCGCTAATCTTTTCCTTTTTACATACCAATAAAAGCTTTTACAGTCTGTTTTTATGTCTCTAGCTAGTTTACTCTCATATTCTATTTTCCCTTTCTTTATCAATTTCTTGGTCCTCCTTTGCTGAATTCTAAAATCCTCCCAAACCTCAGGCTTACTACTCTTCCTTTGATCTAATACTATCTTTAATTTCTCTTGTTAGCCACGGTTGGACCACTTTTCCTGTGCGGTTTTTGTGCCTTAAAGGAATGTATATTTGTTATAAATTATGTATTAATTATTTAAATGCTAGCCATTGCTTGTCTACCGTAATACCTTTTAATGTCGTTTCCCAATCTACCTTGCCAACTTGCCCCTCATACCTGCATAGTTTGCTTTGTTTAGATTTAAGACCCTAGTTTCGGATTTAACTAAATCACTTTCAAACTCAATATAAAATTCTATCATATTATGGTCACTCTTCCCTAAAGGCCATTAATTAACCCTTTCTCGTTGCATAATACTAGATCTAAAATAGCCTGTTCCCTAGTTGGTTCCTCTAGAAAACTATCTTGCATACATTCCATGAATTCAACCCAGTATTAAAAGATGCAGCAACTTTAACACTATGATGAGGGAGCGATGGGCTAATGTTTTCGGAGGGGATTACCATCCATGAGGGAGTGACATCCACAGACAGCAGAATGTGGAGAGACTGGAGAAGCTGGGATTGTTCTCCTTCGGTCAGAGAAGGTTAAGGGGAGATTCGATTGAGGTGTTCAAAATGATGAGGGGTTTTGCTGGAGTAAATAAGAAGAAACTGTTTCCAGTGGCAGGAGGGTTGGTAACCAGAGGACACAGATTTAAGGCAATTGGCAAAGAACCAGAGGGGAGATGAGGAGAATGTTTTTACGAAGTGAGTTGTTGTGATCTGGAACGCGCTGCCTGAAAGGGCGGTGGAAGCAGATTCAACAGGAACTTTCAAAAGGAAATTGGATAAATACTTGAAAACGAAAAAAACTGCAGGGCTGTGGGGCAAGAGGGAGCTTTACTCTAACTTTACTTTAACTATCTGATCAGTGGTGACAAAGGTCCTTTACATTTGGTGGGAAGTTTCTTGATGTTCCAGAGGGAATGTACGAAGCAGAGGATACCAGCTTCCAACGCTGGCCTCTGCTGAGTTAGCTGATCTCAGTCCCCTGGGCTCGGGATGGAGGGCAAGAATCAGCCGGGGTTCCTGCCCCGGTCACGATCCGTGACCTGATTGTCTGGATTCACCCGTGAATAACGTGCTCTTGGAGCTGGGGAGTCTCCCGGCCCCCGTGAAGCCCGTACCCTAGTGTCAGTCCGGGACTTCGGGAGAGGAGGAGGAGACTGAGGAACATAAACAGCAAAAGCGTCTGGAGGGGAAGTGCCTGTTCTGCTAATATTGAGCAGCAGTGTGTTTGAGACCAGGTGCAGTGAAGTTTACACATTAGATTTCTGTTTCCTACCATCTGTGTTTGTATTTTTTAACGTACATATTTATTGCAGATGATGCCATTTGTTCATGTTTAAATTTAAGAGTAAATTCATCGCGTCCTGCTCACATCAGGGAGCAAAGGTCAGAGGTAGGACTACAGCGCTGCAGAGATTCTCTGGTACGCTCGCCCTACGCATACAGCTCTGCACTGTCAGCCTGGGTCAGAGACGAGGCTACAAGAGATGGATAAATACTTGAAGAGGAAACATTTGCAGAGCTATGGGGAAAGAGCAGGGGGTAGTGGGACTAATTGGAGAGCTCTTTCAAAGAGCCGGCACAGACACGATGGGCTGAATGGCCTCTTTGTGTGCTGTATCGTTCTGGCGCCATGGTCCTGACTCTCAAACCCTCAAACCCACTCTCCCTTCGATTGCAGCTCAGCACTGGGGGTACGGGTCAGGAGTGGAGCTACACTGTGGCCCTGATTCTTGAACCCGCTCTCCTCTCGAGCATAGCTAGGTGCTGGAAGCCTGTGACCGGTGAATTTACCCTTTAGTTTCAGCCGAGTTGAACTTTATGCTGTTGTGGTATTGGTAACCATGGAGACCAGGTCTCTTCCCACCCGGTAACCCTGTCCCCAGGCCTCGAGCTTCAGTACGACAATCCAACAGGGGCCTGGTAGCACAAACGGAGAGCCTTGTGCTGCAGGGCAGGCAGTCCCAGCGTTCCATCCAGACAGCGTGCTGCGTTGTCCGTGCGCCACACCTGCTGCGTTGAGACAAAGGTGTGTATGTGTCCAGTGACAGCCCCGGGAATCCATTTGCACAGGCTCCTGCATGTAGCATTCACATCCCGCCTCCTGAGGCAGCTTTGTGTCTCCAGCAGCTCGCAGCACTTCGCTCCGCCTGGCCAGTCTGCTCGTGGTGGATTCGTGATGGAGAACGGTTCTGTTCTGTGTGACGCTGATCGGGTACCTCGCAGAACAGGCCCCCTCACCTCCCCACCCCCCGTATTGGGTTGCCAACTCTGATTGGACATATTCCTGGAGGTTCCATCACATCACCTGTCGCCCCACCCATGGCCAAACAGCCATTTTTCCATCTCCAATATTTTTATAACTCGGAAATAAAAGTGTTTAAAGAAAATAAAAAAACACACTTTCTTTTAACGGCTCCGGGGTTTTGCTCCCAGCAAGTGCGGGAGATGAATCTTAAATTCCTGGAGACTCCAGGGCAATCCTGGAGGGTTGGCAACCCTCGGCCCGTACTTTGTGTTAATCATTGCTTTCATCAAAGGGAGCTGGAAATGTGTAACTGTTTTTATTGCCTTTATTTTATATTCAGAGTGTTCTCTGTAACCTGTTAACATTGGGCAGCCGATGTTAGTTGCTTTATACCGTTCAGCTTCATTGCGTCTGTGTATTGTTTGGAATGGTTTTTTTGCTCTGTGAGTTTTTTGCGTTATTCATGCTGCACGATCTGTTTGACTGGTTTCATTTTTTTGTTCTTTTTTTGGTTTTTTTTTGTCTCTTGCCTGTTTCAAGCTTATTTTTTCTTCCCACCAACCAGATGCTCCCATCTCTCCGTCTCCCACCAGCAAGGCCCCTTCCTCCCCTTCCACTAGAGCAGTCTCAGCCCCCGTCACCATAGCAACCAGCACCGGCAAACCGGCCGCGGTCTCCAGGGCCCGAGGTACAGTATCAACCCTGCATTTCTTTATCGACTAGTTGCCAATTTAGCCGAAAGTAAGTAGTGAGTAGTTTGCGTAGATGGTGTTAGATGATTTTTATCTCTTTAACGGATCATTTGTTGAGTGGAGCCACGAGTGCGATGCTTGTGATGGGTCTGGGGTCTGGGCCTGGGCCTGGATCTGGGGTCTGGGCCTGGGTCTGGTCTGGGGTCTGGATCTGGGGTCTGGGCCTGGGTCTGGGGTCTGGGGTCTGGGTCTGGGCCTGGGCCTGGGGTCTGGGCCTGGGGCCTGGGTCTGGGGTCTGGGCCTGGGGTCTGGGCCTGGGTCTGGGTCTGGGGTCTGGGCCTGGGTCTGGGGTCTGGGCCTGGGCCTGGGTCTGGGGTCTGGGCCTGGGTCGCTGTGTGGCGGCAGTGGGCCGGGCTGGGCCGCTTTTACACATATGATAGCAAAATACTGCGGATGCTGGAAAATTGAAACAACAACAGAAAACGCTGGAAAAACTCAGCAGGCCAGGCAACATCCGTGGAGAGAGAAACAGAGTTTCGACCTGAAACGTTAACTCTGTTTCTCTCTCCACGGATGTTGCCTGGCCTGTTGAGTTTTTCCGGCGTTTTCTGTTGTTGTTTCGCTTTGACACCTTGCCTGATATTACCCTCCATCTGACTTCGGTGGAATGTAAAATCCGGGCTGGGTTTAAAGTGTCCCAGCCCGAGCCCGAGCCCGAGCGCCCCCCCCCCCCGCCCCCCACCCCACCCCGGTTCACTTAAACCAACCTCCTGCTTTCGGTATGAAATTCAGCTCCTCACTACAGATCGGATTTATTTTATTTTGGTTAAACAAATGCCCCCCCCCCGGTATTCTGGACACTCCACGGGTTCAGCAAGTGGGTAACTGAGTCCCCGAGAGCAGGAAATCCCCCGGGCCCGCTCCCCGCTAACCAGCTGAGGGGATTCATTCCTGCTATTTCCAGTTCTGACGAAGGGTTTTGACCTGAAACGTTAACTCTGTTTCTCTCTCCACGGATGCTGCCTGGCCTGCTGAGTTTTTCCAGCGTTTTCTGTTGTTATTTCGGATTTCCAGCATCTGCAGTATTTTGTTATCGAGGGGATTCAGTAGTTGTCGCACAGCCGGCCGGCCGCACGCCCCGGGTCAGGAGGAGGAGGAAGCTCGGCCTGTGATCCCGCTCCCGCTCCCTAATCCACTGCCCCCTTGCTGGATGGCGCCTGTGTGTAGATCTGGGGATCGGGGTCGGCTGTGATTTCGCCCCCCCCCACTTCTCCCCGACTCCCCAATGACCTCCCGACACTTCGGGGGCAGTGGAGGGTGCCGAAACCCAGTCAGGAGTCAACATCGGGGGGAGAGGGGTAAAGTAGGGGAGCAGAGCACATGTGGTGCGATGGAGCCTAACTCACTGATGAAATGGTTCCACCTAGTTTACTTTTAAAGGTGCAGTGTCATTAGGGGTTTCTGGTAAAGGAAAAACAAACTAACCAGAAAGGTGAAATTCCCAATGCCTCCGCCCCCCCAGGGTGACGGGTGGGCTCAATCTTTTCAGTCGCGCTGTGTATAAAGAGTTCACAATTGAGAAATTCAGGACTTCTTCCTTTTCTTCCAATAACTTGTGTTAGGATACAATTAGTCAGCCACCGGGAGCCTTCTGGTACCGCATTCGTTCCTGGGATGTGGGCGTCACTGGCAAGGCCGGCATTTATTGCCCATCCCTAGTTGCCCCTTGAGAAGGTGTTGGTGAGCTGCCTTCTTGAACCGCTGCAGTCCGTGTGGTGAAGGTGCTCCCCCAGTGCTGTTGGGGAGGGTGTTCCAGGATTTTGACCCAGTGACGATGAAGGAACAGCGATATATTTCTAAGTCAGGAAGGGAACTTGGAGGTGGTGGTGTTCCCATGCGCCTGCTGCCCTTGTCCTTCTAGGTAGGTTTGGGAGGTGCTGCTGAAGAAGCCTTGGCGAGTTGCTGCAGTGCATCTTGTAGATGGTACACACTGCAGCCACGGTACGCCGGTGGCAGAGGAGTGAATACTGAGTCCAGTGGCAGGAGCACCGATCAAGCGAACTACTCTGGCCTGGACGGTGTCAAACTTCTCCCATCCAGGCAAGTGGAGAATATTCCATCACACTCCTGACTTGTGCCTTGTAGATGATGGAAAGGCTTTGGGGAGTCAGGAGGTAAAGCACTCACCGCAGAATACCCAGCCTCTGACCTGCTCTTGTTGCCACAGTATTTATGTGGCTGGTCCAGTTGAGTTTCTGGTCAATGGTGACCCCCAGGATGTTGATGGTGGGGGATTCGGCGATGGTAATGCCACTGAATGTCAAGGGGCGGTGGTTAGATGCTCGCTTGTTGGAGATAGTCATTGCCTGGCACTTTTGTGGCGCGAATGTTACCTGCCACTTATCAGCCCAAGCCTGAACGTCGTCCAGGTCTTGTTGCATGCGGGCATGGACTGCTTCATTATCTGAGGAGTTGCGAATGGAACTGAACAGTCATCAGCAAACATCCCCACCTCTGACCTTTTGATGGAGGGAAGGTCATTGATGAAGCAGCTGAAGATGGTTGGGCCTAGGACTCTGCCCTGAGGAACTCCTGCAACGATGTCCTGGGGCTGAGATGATTGGCCTCCAACAACCACAACCACCTTCCTTTGTGCTAGGTATGACTCCAGCCAGTGGAGCGTTTTCCCCCTTGTTCCCATTGACTTAAGTTTTACCAGGGCTCCTTGATGCCACACTCGGTCAAATGCTGCCTTGATGTCAAGGGCAGTCACTCTCACCTCACCTCTGGAGTTCAGCTCTTTTGTCCATGTTTGGACCAAGGCTGTAATGAGATCTGGAGCCAAGTGGTCCTGGCAGAACCCAAACTGGGCATCACTGAGCAGGTTATAGGTGAGTAAGTGCCGCTTGATAGCACTGTTGATGACACCTTCCATCACTTTGCTGATGATTGAGAGTAGACTGATGGGGCGGTAATTGGCCGGATTGGATTTGTCCTGCTTTTTGTGGACAGGACATACAATCAGATTGTACTGAACCAGTCCTCAACATTTGTAAGAAAATAAATCAGAACGGGAAATCAATGAACGATGGGAACTCACTCTGCTTTTATTATAATCTCCGGTCTACAGACCAGGTCAGTTATTGTTACATGTGATAAACCGAGCTGGGGGTTATCCTGCACACTGTAACATTAGTGCGTCCGTCCCTGACACAATTAGAAAGAAAGGAAAGACTTGCATTTCACGACTTCAGGACGTCCCAAAGCGCTTTACAGCCAAACAAGTACTTTTGAAGTGTAGTCACTGTTGGAATGTAGGAAACACAGCAGACGATTTGCAGACAGCAAGATCTCACAAACTGCAATGTGATACTGACCAGATAAATATTGGCCAGGACACCGGGGAGAACTCCCTGCTCTTCTTCGAAATAGTGCCATGGAATCTTTCATTTCCACCTGAGAGGGCAGACGGGGCCTCGGTTTAACGTCTCATCCGAAAAACAGCACCTGCGACAGTGCAGCACTCCCTCAGTACTGGCACTGGGAGCATCAGCCTGGATTTTTGTGCTCAAGTCTCTGGAGTGGGACTTGAACCCACAACCTTCTGACTCAGGCGAGAGTGCTACCCACTGAGCCACGGCTGATACCTGATTTATTGGATGATATACTGATTTTGTGTTATTATGTTCAGACATGCAGGTCTCAGAGACAGAAACATAAGAACAGGAGTAGGCCATTTAGCCCAATTACGTTGGGTTCCCAGTAGCCCGACACACTAGCCTCAATTCATCTCCCTCTCGTGCAAAGTTCATGGAGAAATCAATCTTCACCGAAGGTACATCTCCAATAAATCAATGAAGGCATGAGATAACGTGTACTGCTTGAGATAAATTATCACAGAAGACAAAAATATTGGAACACAGGAACAGGAGGAGGCCATTGAGCCCCTCGAGCCTGCTCCACCATTCAATGAGATCATAGCTGATCTGCGATCTAACTCCATATACCTGCCTTTGGCCCATATCCTTTAATACCTTTGGTTAACAAAAAGCTATCAATCTCCGATTTAAAATTAACAACTGATCGAGCATCAATTGCCGTTTGCGGAAGAGAGTTCCAAACTTCTACCACCCTTTGTGTGCAGAAGTGTTTCCTAATTTCACTCCTGAAAGGTCGGGCTCTAATTTTTAGACTATGCCCCCTAGTCCTAGACTCCCCAACCAGCAGAAATAGTTTCTCTCGATCTACCCTATCTGTTCCCCTTAATATCTTGAAAACGTCGATCAGATCACCCCTTAACCTTCTAAATTCTAGGGAATACAACCCTAATTTGTGTAATCTCTCCTCGTAATTTAACCCTTGGAGTCCGGGTATCATTCCAGTAAACCTACGCTGCACTCCCTCCAAGACCAATATATCCTTCCTAAGGTGTGGTGCCCAGAACTGCTCCCAGTGCTCCAGGTGTGGGCTAACCAGGGCTTTGTGGAGCTGCAGCATAACTTCTACCCCCTTGTATTTTAGAGTTATTGGAATTTAGAAGAATGAGAGTTGATCTCATTGAAACATATAAGATATCTGAGAGGACTTGACAGGGTAGATGTTGAAAGGCTGTTTCCCCTAGCTGGAGAGCCTAGAACTAGGGGTCACAGTCTCAGGATAAGGGGTCAACCATTTAGGACTGAGACGAGGAGAAATTTCTTCACTCAGAGGGTGGTGAATCTTTGGAATTCTCTACCCCAGAGGGCTGTGAAGGCTCAGTCGTTGAGTGTATTCAAGGCTGAGATCAATAGATTTTTGGACTCTAAGGGATATGGAGATAGGGCAGGAAAGTGGAGTTGAGGTCGAAATCAGCCATTATTGAATGGCGGAGCAGGCTCGAGGGGCAGTATGGCCGACTCCTGCTCCTAATTCTTATGTTCTTATGTAGTCTAGCCCTCTAGATTTAAAGGCTAGCATTCCAGTCGCCTTTTTGATTATTTCCTGTACCTGTCGATGACATTTGAATGATCTGTGTACATGGACCCCTAAGTCTCTTTGGGCCTCCACAGGTGGATGACCTCACACTTGCCTATATTGAAATCCATTTGCCACAGTTTTGCCATTTCACATAGTCTATTAATATCTCTTTGTAATAAAAGGCCTACTCCTGCTCCTATTTCTTATGTTCTAAGAGAGAGCGTGAACGTGAGGAATAAATGACCTCTGCCTTTCTGTGGTACAGATTGAGGTGGTGAGCAGGCAGTTGCCCCACTGACAAAGCCCTAATCAGCACCATGAAATGGGCTTTATTTGCACAGATTTCAGCTCCACAGTTGTTACAGAAATAAATTCCACCTAAATGTTTATCACGTCAAAAATTGGACTGGCACACACGCCTCCCTGGAGTGAAAGGTCAAATATAATCTTGTGCAGAAGCTGCGTCCCGTCACAATGCCACTCCTGAGAAGTTCCTGTCGCTCGTGTCTGTGAAATTCGAGTTGTGCAACCCCGATAGTTTATCTTCCCTAAATTGTCATTTCCCAACACTGTGGCCCATGTCATTTCCAGGCGATATGATGGGATTGAAAGCCTGTGCTGGAGTATATGTTGTAGGGCTGTGGCCTCAGCCAGGCGCCCAGCTTGTGTCTGTGCAATGTTTAGCTGCCTGCTCGATATCTGAGCATTCGGGTAATAAATCTCAAGCCGTACTCAGTGATTAAAAATAAAATAAATGTGCTTAGCACTGTCCGCCTTGCAATTAGCTGGAGCTTTGCTGGACCACTGCTCAGATCGCACTTGCACACCCCATCTGTTAGAAAATCAGAGCATAGCCGGGTACCCGCTTTAAAAAAAAATCCTCCGTTAGTTACTGTGAGTCTCAGCAAGTCTGTTTTATTCTGTCCAGTAAAGATTAATGGGCCTGTCACCAGATTGACACAACCACTGATTCAGGGGTGTGGCGGAGGGGCGGGGTGGGGTGTGGGCGGGGTGGGGTGCGGGCGGGGGGGCAGGGTGGGTATGGGCGGGGTGCGGTGCAGGCGGGGGGGCAGGGTGGAGGGGGGGCGGGGTGTGGGTGGGAGGGGCGGGGTGGGGCGTGGGCAGGCAGGGGGAGCGGGGTGGGGTGTGGCGGAGGGGTGGGGTGGGGTGTGGGTGGGGTGTGGGCGGGGTGGGGTGTGGCGGGAGGGGTGGGGTGCAGGCGGTGGGGGCAGGGTGGAGGGGGGGGGCGGGGTGTGGGTGGGAGGGGCGGGGTGGGGAGTGGGCAGGCAGGGGGAGCGGGGTGGGGTGTGGCGGAGGGGTGGGGTGGGGTGTGGCGGGAGGGGTGGGGTGCAGGCGGTGGGGGCAGGGTGGAGGGGGGCGGGGTGTGGGTGGGAGGGGCGGGGTGGGGAGTGGGCAGGCAGGGGGAGCGGGGTGGGGTGTGGCGGAGGGGTGGGGTGGGGTGTGGCGGAGGGGTGGGGTGCGAGCGGGGGGAAGGTCTGGGTGGTCAAATGCACCCCACTTCTGAAATGTCTATGATTTTTTTTATATCAGGGACATTCCTTAGTTCAAATGACCATGCCTGAGATAACTTGATAGAAACACAGAAACAAGGAATGTTCTTGCAGCGCTGGTCAGTTCCACAATTTGAGCGGTGAATCAGCTGGCCTTGCAGTTCATAAGAACATAAGAAAGAGGGAGCAAGTGGAGCAAGTGTCAGTAGGGGAACATTTAGGGAACAGTGATCATAGTATCATAAGGTTTAGATTAGCTATGGAAAAGGACAGGGAGCAATCTAGAGTAAAATACTTAATTGGAGGAAGGTCAATTTCAGTGGGTCGAGATTGGATCTGGCCCGGGTAAATTGGAATCAAAGATTGGCAGGCAAATCTGTAATCGAACAATAGGCTGCCTTTAAAGAGGAGATGGTTCGGGTACAGTCGAGGTACATTCCCACTAGGGGGACAGGCAGGACAACCAAAGCCAGTGGTTCCTGGATGACGAAAGCGATAGAGAGTAAGATGAAGCAGAAAAAGGGGGTGTATGACAGATGTCAGATTGAGAATACAAGTGAGAACCAGGCTGAATATAGAAAGTTCAGAGGGGACGTGAAAAAGGAAGTAAATGGGACAAAGAGAGAGCATGAGAATAGATTGGCAGCTAACATAAAAGGGAATCCAAAAGTCTCCTATAGTCATATAAATAATAAACGGGTAGTAAGAGGAGGGATGGAGCTGATTAGGGACCAAAATGGAGACCTACGCATGGAGGCAGAGGGCATGGCTGAGGTAATAAATGAGTAGCTAAGTCACCAGGACCGTATGGGATGCATCCTAGGATGCTGAGGGAAGTAAAGGTGGAAATTGCGGAGCTACTGGCCATAATCTTCCAATCCTCCTTAGATACAGGGGTGGTGCCAGAGGACTGGAGAATTGCAAATGGTACAACCTTGTTCAAAAAAGGGTGGAAGGATAAACCCAGCAACTACAGGCCAGTCAGTTTAACCTCGATAATGGGAAAGCTTTTAGAAACGATAATCCGGGTCAAAAATTAACAGTCACTTGGACAAGTGTGGATTAATTAAGGAAAGCCAGCACGGATTTATTAAAGGCAAATAGTGTTTAACTAACTTGAAAATTGAGTTTTTTGATGAGATAACAGAGAGGGTTGATGAGGGCAATGCAGTTGATGTGGTGTACATGGACTTCCAAAAGGCGTTTGATAAAGTGCCACATAATAGGCTTGCCAGCAAAGTTGAAGCCCATGGAATAAAAGGGACAGTGGCAGCACGGGTATGAAATTGGCTAAGTGACAGGAAACAGAGAGTAGTGGTGAACGGTTGTTTATCGGACTGGAGGAAGGTATACAGTGGTGTTCCCCAGGGGTCGGTACTAGGACCACTGCTTTTCTTGATATATATCAATGACTTAGACTTGGGTGTACAGGGCACAATTTTAAAATTTGCAGATGACACAAAACTTGCAAGTATAGTGAACAGTGAGAGGATAGTGATAGACCTCAAGAGGACATAGACAGGCTGGTGGAATGGGTGGACACATGGCAGATGAAATTTAACGCAGAAAAGTGCGAAGCGATACATTTTGGTCGGAAGAACGAGGTGAGGCAATATAAACTAAGGGTACAATCCTAAAGAGGGTGCATGAACAGAGAGACCTGGGGGTATATGTGCACAAATCGTTCAAGGTGGCAGGGCAGGTTGAGAAAGCAGTTAAAAAATCATACGGGATCCTGGGCTTCATAAATAGTGGCATAGAGTACAAAAGCAAGGAAGCTATGATGAACCTTTATAAAACACTGGTTCGGCCTCAACTGGAGTATTGTGTCCAATTCTGGGCACCGCACTTTAGGAAGGATGTGAAGGCCTTAGAGAGGGTGCAGAAAAGATTTACAAGAATGGTTCCAGGGATGATGGATTTCAGTTACGTGGATAGACTGGAGAAGCTGGGGTTGTTCTCTTTGGAGCAGAGAAGGTTGAGAGGAGATTTGATAGAGGTGTTCAGAATCATGAGGGGTCTGGACAGAGTAGATAGAGAGAAACTGTTCCCATTGGCAGAAGGGTCGAGAACCAGAGGACACAGATTTAAGGGATTGGCAAAACAACCAAAGGCGACATAAGAAAAAACTTTTTTACGCAGCGAGTGGTTAGGATCTGGAATGCACGGCCTGAAAGGGTGGTGGAGGTAGACTCAAAATGGAAGACCGGGAGACAAGGCTGGAAACTGAGGGGAAGTGGCAGAGATCAGAAGCAGCGGCGGCCAGAAGCCGCTCTGTGCAATCTCTCTCACATTGGGCCTTTGGAAGCTGAGTTAATGAGGACTTACTCTGTGCGGGCCTCAGCTCTTCTGCACGTGGGGCTGACAACTCTGGTTGGTGGTTACATCGCATGAGCCCCACGCTTCTACCATTGGTCGCCTGACACGTCCATCCTCACGGAACCCCGCCCCCCTCGACCAATCGGAGAACGAGCAGAGTCTTCATTACCCGATTAGATGATTCTTAACTGTCAGTCAAACTGCCTTTATTTCCCATGTTTGATACTTTTCTCCCGGGTATGCTCGCAGCAGTGTCCAGGAAATTAACCTTTAATTCCTGGAGACTCCAGGAGGACTGACAACCCTAGCTGTTTATTCACACCTAAAGGACGTAAAGATCTCGGCGCTCCTCCAATTCTGGCCTCTTGAGCACCCCTGATTTTAATCGCTCCACCATTGGTGGCCGTGTCTTCTGCTGCCTGGGCCCTAAGCTCTGGAATTCCCTCCCTAAACCTCTCCACCTCTCTATCTCCTCCTTTAAGACGCTCCTTAAAACCGACCTCTTTGACCAAGCTTTTGGTCGCCTGCCTCGATATCTCCTCATGTGGCTCGGTGTCAAATTTTGTTTGATAATCGCTCCTGTGAAGCGCCTTGGGACGTTTCACTACGTTAAAGGTGCTATATAAATGCAAGTTGTTGTTTTGTAAGTTGGAGGTTTGATGGTGTGGGAATGGAATATTGGCATCTTATTATACAGCTAAATAATACACTAAAAGTACTGCTGGAAATACACAGCAGGTTCAGGTACAGACCCTTCAGAAACAAGGGAGGAAGGGGTGAAGAGCAAGTAAACAACAACAACAACAATTATTACTCATACTGCGCCTTTAATGTGGTAAAATGTCCCAGGCGCTTCACAGGAGCGATTATCAGACAGAATTTAACACTGAGCCACAGAAGGAGATATTCGGACAGGTGAGCTCGGTCACAGAGGTGGGTTTTAAAGGAGGAGAGAGAGGTGGAGAGATGAAGAGGTTTAGGGAGGGAACTCCAGAGCTTAGGGCCCAGACAGCTGCACCACTCACTAAGCCCATCCCAGCCTGATTGTAAGGCAGTGAAACAAGGGAATGAACACAGCTATCACTCGCCCCCCTCTGAAAAAACTGCTTGTAAAGCTTTGCTCCGTCATGCTGTCCCAGTGGCGAGTTTAACAGTCTTCAACGCTGTTAATAACAATCGACCATCTCGTTTGTTTCAGTCCGTGTTTCCAAAATCAATGGCAGAAAGCTCATTAGACTAATGGAGCGATGTTTACCTCGCACTGTGCGACTGTTTCACTGGAGCAGTTCTTACAACTGCCCAACATCGAACTGACCCAGACTGAGCCTGGATCCTCATTTTAGCTGTACGTGTGGAAACTGAGAAAAACATCCATAAAATATGATGACAAATCCATAATTACTGGCTGCTATTGTAGTGTTACAGTCGACAGAGTATGCAATATGTGTGTACATTATACAGGCTCAGTGCATAGCCCTCTCATTCAAGTCCCATTCCAGGGATTTGAACACATACTCTGGGCTGACACTCCCACTGCCGTACTGAGGGAGCGCTGCACTGTCAGAGGGACAGTACTGAGGGAGTGTTGCATTGTCGGAGGGACAGTACTGAGGGAGCGCCGCACTGTCGGAGGGACAGTACTGAGGGAGTGCTGCATTGTCGGAGGGGCAGTACTGAGGGAGCGCCGCACTGTCGGAGGGGCAGTACTGAGGGAGTGTTGCATTGTCGGAGGGGCAGTACTGTCGGAGGGGCAGTACTGAGGGAGCGCTGCACTGTTGGAGGGACAGTACTGAGGAAGAGCCGCACTGTCGGAGGGGCAGTACTGAGGGAGCGCTGCACTGTCGGAGGGACAGTACTGAGGGAGTGCTGCACTGTCGGACGGGCAGTACTGAGGGAGCGCTGCATTGTCGGAGGGGTAGTACTGAGGGAGCACTGCACTGTCGGAGGAGCAGTACTGAGGGAGTGCTGCACTGTCGGAGGTGCTGTCTTTCAGATGAGACATTAAACCAAGGCCCTGTCTGCTCTCTCAGGTGAACGTAAAAGATCCCATGGTCACTATTTCGAAGAAGAGCAGGGGAGGTATCCCTGATATCCTGGGGCCAATATTATCCCTCAACCAATGTCACTAAAACGGCTTGGGGGAAAAATTCGTCCCCTTAGCGCCTTCCGTTAGCTCCAGTAGATGGCGCTAATGGGACGCTAGACCAGTATTGTCGGGACGAAGCTGATTCAGCGGCCCACGCCAAATCCGGCCCCCCCCCGTAGCACCGCCGGTAAGAGGTATCGCAGGGAACGTCAACGCCAGGTAGATCGTGACGTCAGTGAGTGTGCAACGCTCACTGACCGCCCAATTTGCAAAATTGATTCTCGCCACTTACCTCACCGCCTGGAGTAAACACCGACAGGGAGAGCTGGCATGTAGCACCAGGAAGCCGGCTCCAGGGACATTATTTAAAGGGATCATCAGTAATCACTTGCAGCTGTCAGGTTAGTGCAGTTTCGGTGGCTTTTTGTCAGTTTCACCCACTGCAACAGTTTAATTCAGTAATTTCAAGGTTCTTTTGTATCGGGAGTCTTCTGGCAACTAAAAAGTAGCTACATTTATTCTTCAAAGATTCAAACTGCTACATTTGGTAACATTAATGGGGGCTGTACTGGCCACCTCGCCCACCAAGACCTATGACGGAGAGAGCTTAGGCAGCGAGAAATACGAGAACATGTGTGCAGAGGGAGGAGGAGGGCCATCAGGGCTCTCAACAGGAGGCCTTACCCTCCAAGGGTATTCCGAGAGCACTTCTCCTACATACAATTAAGAGAGGAGCAGTGCATTAGAAGGCTCTGCTTCACCAAGGAGGTGGTCACAGAACTCTGCCACCTCCTGCAACCAGACCTCGAGCCTCAGAGCAGAGTGACCATGGTTCTCCCAGTGGCAGTCAAGGTCACCTCAATTTCTTCGCCAGTGGATCCTTCCAGTTTGCAACAGGAGACATAGCTAACATCTTGCAGTTCGCCGTCCATCGCTGCATCTGGGAGGTCACAGAGGCTCTCTACAGTCGGAGAATGGACTGCATTTCCTTCCCCAGAACCAGAGAGAAGCAGGACGAGCATGCATGTGGCTTTGCCAGGATAGCAGGATTCCCCATGGTGCAGGGCGCCATTGACTGCACCCACATGGCTTTGCAGGCAAGGCATAACAATCCTGAGATCTTCTGTAACTGCAAAGGCTACCACTCACTTAATGTGCAGTTGGTGTGCGACCACACACAGTGAATCCTCAGTGTCAATGCCCGCTATCCTGGCAGCAGCCATGATGCCTTCATCTGCATCAGCACTCTTCCAGCCACCACGTCAAGCTTGCGGATGGCTGCTTGGAGACAAGGGCTATCCTCTCTCCACCTGGCTCATGACTCCCCTCCGCAACCCCATCACTCCTGCCCAGCACTCATACAATGAGAGCCATGCCGCCACCAGGAACATAATCGAGCAGACCATCGGGGTGCTCAAGCAATGGTTCCGCTGCCTTGACCACTCGGGAAGAGCCCTCCAGTACTCGGCTGAGCGGGTGTCCCATTTCGTCGTGGTCTGCTTCATGCTCCACAACTTGGCCATCATGAGGGCCGAGCCCTTGCCACCAGGGATTGGGGACCACCTTAGGAGGAGGAAGAGGGAGAGGAGGAGGACGAGGAGGAAGAGGACAAGGAAGAGGAGGAACTGGAACCAGAGAGGAGGCAGCCACTCAATCGGTCTTCTGGAAGGGCGATCTGTGACTGCCTCATAAGACTGCGGTTCCAATAAATTAAACCCCTGATCCCCATTGCTCACCACATCCCCATCATCCATCCCTGTCGCAGGCCATATCACAGCGCAAGCTGAAATGAGAGCTGACCTCGGGTGACTGTCTGTGTGGAGTTTGCACATTCTCCCCGTGTCTGCGTGGGTTTCCTCCGGGTGCTCCGGTTTCCTCCCACAGTCCAAAAATGTGCGGGTTAGGTTGATTTGGCTATGATAAATTGACCCTTAGTGTTAGGGGGGGATTAAATATGTGGGGTTATGGGGATAGGATGGGATATGTTAGGGGGAATTAAATACGTGGGGTTACGGGGGTAGGGTGGGATATGTGTACTGTGGGGATTAAAGCAGGGACAGGGTACTGGATTTGGATGATCAGCCATGATCGTATTGAATGGTGGAGCAGGCTCGACGGGCCGAATGGCCTACTCCTGCTCCTGGATTCTATGTTTCTATGAGAGACACCATAAAATCATCCAAAGCCAATTAATAAATATATCAATAATCAAGTGAACAAATATTTACAACAACAATATTAGCTATTCACCCTTGTGCAATCCCTTAGTGCCCCTCGTTACTGTGCCTTTGCCAACTCTAGTGTTCCTATGAAGTGTTGGCCCAGTGGCTGCCGCACAGCTGGTGGAAGGCTGCTAACTGTCCATGCGGGAGACTTCAGATGGCCTTGCAGGACGCCCTCGACCAGCTCTGGACCTGGAAGGCCCGGGTGTAAACTGCACCACCTCAGCATGGGCGGCAGCAGTCTGGGCTGGCTGGATGACAGGCAGCGACAAGGGCAATGGCGGAGTGCCAGTGTTGGGAGCAGGAATGCTGTCATCCTGAGAGAGGACAGCAGCTTCCTGCTCCCCTGACCCACTGCCATTCCCCCGGGGCAGCACCTCAGCATCACTACCAATCTGCTGGAGCACAGATTGCTGGCCTGCTGCGACACCATGAAAGCCCCGGTGGACGGTGGTCGACCCAACCACGATGGCAGCAGTCAGAGCTTGCGTGGCATCAAGCTGAGACTGCATGAGAGCAGTCTGAGATTGAATGGCACCAAGCATAGACTGCATTACAGCACTAAGACGTTGCGTGGCTTCCGCCTGTGCTGCAATGGAAGCTGCCAGATCGCCCATCACACGCGGCATCAGGTCTGGATGAACATACCGTTGTTGTCCCCAAGGGGGTCAACGTCGCCGGTGGCCACAGCGCCCACCACCTGGCACCCAGTGATTTGCAGCACTCTTTCCTCCAGCTCAGACAGTGGTTGGGTGTCAGCGTGCAGTCTAAAGCATTTGCACCTGGCGCTAATTCTCCAACTTTTCTACTGACACCGCCCATTCCTTGGCTATAATGAATTTCTAGCACAAATTTATCTGGTCATTATCACATTGCTATTTGTGGGAGCTTACTGTGCACAAATTGGCTGCCGCGTTTCCTACATTACAACAGTGACTACACTTCAAAAAGTACTTCATTGGCTGTAAAGCACTTAGGAATGTCCTGAGGTCGTGAAAGGCGCTGTGGAAATGGAAGTTCCTTCTTTTGGGTTGGAGAGAGAAGAATCTGTCAGGGCTTCTGCTCCAGTTTGCTGTGCATTGACCCCTGCGTGTAGGTAAGCTCGGCTTTGACCCTGCCTGCACTGGCGAGGCTGGCACATGGAGCACAGCCCGTGCTTGAGATGTACCAGGAGGCTGCTGGCACTTGTCAAATTGTCGGCCAGCATGAATCCGCACCCTCAGTGAAGGAGGGTGTAGTAGTGTCATGGTTATAATACTGGCACTGAGACCCAGAGGCCATGAGTTCCTATCTCTCCCGCAAAACTCAGCTGGTTCAGTAATGCCGTTCAGCCAGGCAAACCTGCCACCTCTCGCCAGTCTGGCCTACCTGTGACTGCAGTCCCACACTGCAGGTTTTTAAAAATTCTTTCATGGGATGTGGGCGTCGCTGGCAAGGCCAGCATTTATTGCCCATCCCTAGTTGCCCTTTGAAGGTGGTGGTGAGCCGCCTTCTTGAACTGCTGCAGTCCGTGTGGTGAAGGTACTCCCACAGTGCTGTTAGGGAGGGAGTTCCAGGATTTTGATCCAGCGACGATGAAGGAACGGCCGATATATTTCCAAGTCAGGTTGGTGGGGAACTTGGAGGTGGTGGGTGTTCCCATGCGCCTGCTGCCCTTGTCCTTCTAGGTGGAAGAGGTCGCGGGTTTGGGAGGTGCTGCCGAAGAAGCCTTGGCGAGTTGCTGCAGTGCATCTTGTAGATGGTACACACTGCAGCCACGGTGCGCCGGTGGTGGAGGGAGTGAATGTTTAAAGTGGTGGATGGGGTGCCAATCAAGCGGGCTGCTTTGTCCTGGATGGTGTCGAGCTTCTTGAGTGTTGTTGGAGCTGCACTCATCCAGGGAAGTGGAGCGTATTCCATCACAATCCTTACTTGGGCCTTGTAGATGGTGGAAAGGCTTTGGGAGTCAGGAGGTGAGACACTCGCCACAGAATACCCAGCCTCTGACCTGCTCTCGTAGCCACAGTATTTATGTGGCTGGTCCAGTTAACTTTCTGGTCAATTCTAGTTGATTCCTACTGACCTCTCAATAATCAATCTCTTCAAGAAGGCCCAGCACCACTCTCCCAGGGCAACTCATGGCATTGCCCTCATCCCAAGAGTATGGACAGAGGAGCAGGCCTAGCGGGCAATGGCTCCAGAGGAGGGAACTAGTTGCCGCCTGTGAAGGCAGCTGTTGAGAGTAGGAGAACCGTGGCGAGTTTAACAGCTCTGCGCAAGGGCCAGAGAAGGAGATCAGTGGCCTTAAAGTAGTGAGGTTACAGAGGGTGCAGGAGGTGTGGAGTCCACGGTATAATCGGGTGTGGGCTCGGGGTGGAGTGGGACCGAGGGGGCTGAATGGGCAAAACCCGTTTTCCGGACAAAAGAAATGAAGAGGGGTATCCCGCATGGTTTTCGATGTGCTGTCTCACGTTGCCTATATTGTGTGCCACGCATGTACAAACGCTTATGCTACAAGGCGCTGCTGACGTCACCTGCTTTGATCATGTGACCCGCTGCAAGCTAATCATCTTGCTGGCGTGCCCACATGATCAGGTGACGGGCAAGCACCAATCACCATCCTCACAGACCGTGTCGGGGATGACGTCATTGTCTGACTGCATTTAGTTGTTTCGTTGTGTTTTTTCCTTTGCCTTTCTCTTCAGTTTCAAACCTTTGGTTTTGTTTTCTTACCCATGTCACTGGTTGTCTGCACCCTTCCTGCCTGCAGCCGCGACGAATCCCACCTCCCTAACAAGCCCGGCTGAAGGTAAATGGTTCGGCGTTTCGTACAGGTTTCCTGGCAGCAACCGAGGGGCTCGATCAAGGGTCAGCTGACAGTCCGTCCCCCGTTCCACCCCCCCCCCCCCCCAGACACCATCTGTGTCTGAGCGCGGCGACTCTCACCCCCAGGTCAGTGGTCGTTCCTGTACTCTGGACACATTGCACGGGAGGGGGCATGGGAGTGAAACACAGGAGACCACACTCGGGAAAAGAATGACCCCCTCCGAGACTTCGATTACAACTTAACCCACTTAAATCAGCAGGTCCCCCGTGTGGGACTGAGCCCGACAGACTCTAAAGGCCCAGGCTCCATCCCCCTGTCTGTGCGAGCTCACCTGGTGCAGCCAGTAAGGAGGGGCAGTGCGGCGCGGCGCGGGGGGGGGCTAGAGTTTACCTCCGCGCCACTGGCTGAGGGCAGGGCGCCGGTGGCTGTCCGCCGACTGCTGCCGGAGAGTGCGTGCGGGCGCGGTTCATTGGCCGAAGGCAGGATCGAGCCCAGCTGCCTTGCTCACGCTGTCTCCCGTAGTCGAATAGTCCGCCATCGTCTCCCACGGAGAGTGTGACCGGATTGGCCCAGCTGGAAGCGGCCCCATTGATCAGTGCCTCTGGGTTGCTGGGGTGTGCTAGTTGGGTAGTGGAGTGGTTTAGATTTCGGGCTTTGCTGTGGTGTTTGAGTGAGATGGGCTTGAGTTTGTGATGTGTTCATTGTAAAGTTTACAGCGATGGAAGATACCTGAATGATGGTACCTGTTGCCCGCTAAAATGGCCCACTGCCCAGCAGCGCCCCGCTCCGCAGCTCTGTTCTGTAAACAGTGGCTGATTTTCTGCGGTACACAGATGCCATGCTGCGTATCTATATTTAATGCCACACCTTGTACTAAGGCTGCCTCACACTCTGTACAGCTCAACCTCACACTGACAGTCTCTGGTTGGTGTGAATTAGGACAACAGCTGACTACAGCTGCCTTGGGAGGCCAAGTCAAACCCAAAGGAGCCAGGGACTCGCTGCACATGCCGCGATTGATCTCTTGTCTGCCAGCCCACACACCGGGCGCAGGGCAACTCATTAAAGGCGCTTTGCAGCTTGCCTGTGGACCAGCAGCGGTGTGATACACAGCAGGAAGGGTCAGGGCTACACCCCAGCTGGTTGAGTGGGGTGGCTCGGGAGGCTAAGAGTTTGCTGCAGTTGCCGCTCCTGATCGCTATTCAGTGACCTAAGCTGCTGAGCGCATGGACAGAGGTTCCAGGCAGGGCTGTGATGCCCGCCATAGTCCAATAGACTGTCGACACTCACTGTCTGGGACAACACATGAAGAATGAGCACTTAGGAAATGGACAAGAGGGCAGGTGTCTGTGGAACCTCGCATTCTTCCAAACTCCAGAGAGTATAGGCCCAATCTACTCAATCTCTCCTGATAGATCCCAGGGATCAATCTAGTGAACCTTTGTTTTCCACCGCTAGGCAAGTACATCCTTCCCCAGATAAGGAGACCAAAACTGTGCACCGTACTCCAGGTGTGGTATAGACACAAACACTGTGTGTAATATGAATAGATACACTGTGTGTGGTATAGATACGTGTAGGGTGTGGTATAAATACGTACACTGTGCATAGGTAAAAAAACTGGGGCTAATTTTAAATTTGGACGATGATATCAAACAGGCGGCCATTGAAGTCCAAGGAAGGGAACATAGGACGGGTGAGTAATAGGCGGCCACATCGATAACGCCCACTTACACCTTCACCCGAAGTTAAACTGACCCCTACTGTTTGTGGAATAAATACATACACAGAATGATACAGAGATGAACACTTAGAATGGTGCAGAAAGTTACACCATGTAAGTTGCAGTTACATACATGGTTTGTGGTATTGACATTATATTGTATATGATACAGGTGTGAGCACTGAGGGTGATACAGGTGTGAGTGAGTGTGATACAGGTGTGAGCACGGAGTGTGACACAGGTGTGAGTGAGTGTGACACAGGTGTGAGTGAGTGTGAAACAGGTGTGAGCACTGAGTGTGCTACAGGTGTGAGTGTGATACAGGTGTGAGCACTGAGTGTGACACAGGTGTGAGTGAGTGTGACACAGGTGTGAGTGAGTGTGATACAGGTGTGAGCACTGAGTGTGACACAGGTGTGAGTGAGTGACACAGGTGTGAGTGAGTGTGATACAGGTGTGAGCACCGAGTGTGACAGGTGTGAGTGAGTGTGATACAGGTGTGAGCACTGAGTGTGCTACAGGTGTGAGTGAGTGTGATACAGGTGTGAGCACTGAGGGTGATACAGGTGTGAGTGAGTGTGATACAGGTGTGAGCATTGAGTGTGATACGGGTGTGAGCACTGAGTGTGATAAGTGTGAGTGAGTGTGAAATGGGTGTGAGCACTGAGTGTGATACAAGTGTGAGTGAGTGATATGGGTGTGAGCACTGAGTGTGATACAAGTGTGAGTGAGTGTGATACAGGTGTGAGCACTGAGTGTGATACAGGTGTGAGCACTGAGTGTGATACAGGTGTGAGCACTGAGTGTAACACAGGTGTGAGTGAGTGTGATACAGGTGTGAGCACCGAGTGTGATGCAGGTGTGAGTGAGTGTGATACAGGTGCGAGCACTGAGTGTGATACAGGTGCGAGCACTGAGTGTGATACAGGTGTGAGCACTGAGGGTAATACAGGTGTGAGTTAGTGTGATACAGGTGTGAGCACTGAGTGTGATACAGGTGGGAGTGAGTGTGATACAGGTGTGAGCACCGAGTGTGATGCAGGTGTGAGTGAGTGTGATACAGGTGTGAGCACTGAGTGTGATACAGGAGTGAGCATCGAGTGTGATACAGGTGTGAGTGAGTGTGATACGGTATGAGCACTGAGTGTGATACAAGTGTGAGTGAGTGATACAGGTGTGAGCACTGAGTGTGATACAGGTGTGAGTGAGTGTGATACGGGTGTGAGCACTGAGTGTGATACAGGTGTGAGCACTGAGGGTGACACAGGTGTGAGTGAGTGATATGGGTGTGAGCACCGAGTGTGATGCAGGTGTGAGTGAGTGTGATACAGGTGTGAGCACTGAGGGTGATACAGCTGTAGGTGAGTGTGATACAGGTGTGAGCATTGAGTGTGATACAGGTGTGAGTGAGTGTGATACAGGTGTGAGCACTGAGTGTGATACAGGTGGGAGTGAGTGTGATACAGGTGTGAGCACCGAGTGTGATGCAGGTGTGAGTGAGTGTGATACAGGTGTGAGCACTGAGTGTGATACAGGAGTGAGCATCGAGTGTGATACAGGTGTGAGTGAGTGTGATACGGTATGAGCACTGAGTGTGATACAAGTGTGAGTGAGTGATACAGGTGTGAGCACTGAGTGTGATACAGGTGTGAGTGAGTGTGATACGGGTGTGAGCACTGAGTGTGATACAGGTGTGAGCACTGAGGGTGACACAGGTGTGAGTGAGTGATATGGGTGTGAGCACCGAGTGTGATGCAGGTGTGAGTGAGTGTGATACAGGTGTGAGCACTGAGGGTAATACAGCTGTAGGTGAGTGTGATACAGGTGTGAGCATTGAGTGTGATACAGGTGTGAGTGAGTGTGATACAGGTGTGAGCACTGAGGGTGATACAGGTGTGAGCACTGAGTGTGATACAGGTGTTAGCATCAAGTGTGATACAGGTGTGAGTGAGTGTGATACGGGTGTGAGCATTGAGGGTGATACAGGTGTGAGCACTGAGTGTGGCACAGGTGTGAGTAAGTGTGACACAGGTGTGAGTGAGTGTGATACAGGTGTGAGCACCGAGTTTGATACAGATGTGAGTGAGGGTGATACAGGTGTGAGCACTGAGTGTGAGTGAGTGTGATACAAGTGTGAGTGAGGGTGACACAGGTGTGAGCACTGAGTGTGATACAGGTGTGCGCACCGGGTGTGCTACAGGTGTGAGTGAGTGTGATTCAGGTGTGAGCACTGGGTGTGCTACAGGTGTGAGTGAGGGTGATACAGGTGTGAGCACTGAGTGTGATACAGGTGTGAGCACCGGGTGTGCTACAGGTGTGAGTGAGTGTGATACAGGTGTGAGCACCAAGTGTGCTACAGGTGTGAGTGAGTGTGCTACAGGTGTGAGTGAGTGTGATACAAGTGTGAGTTGAGTGTGATACAGGTGTGAGTGAGGGTGATACAGGTGTGAGTGAGTGTGCTACAAGTGTGAGTGAGTGTGATACAGGTGTGAGCACCGAGTGTGCTACAGGTGTGAGTGAGTGTGCTGCAAGTGTGAGTGAGTGTGATACAGGTGTGAGTTGAGTGTGATACAGGTGTGAGTGAGTGTGACACAGGTGTGAGCACCGAGTGTGCTACAGGTGTGAGTGAGTGTGCTGCAAGTGTGAGTGAGTGTGATACAGGTGTGAGTGAGTGTGACACAGGTGTGAGTGAGTGTGACACAGGTGTGAGCACCGAGTGTGCTACAGGTGTGAGTGAGTGTGTTACCAGTATGGACTGGGTGTGTTATAGGTGTGAGCACTAGGTGTGTTAATGGTATGAGCGTGAGTAGATCCAGCCTGGTGCGACGATGGTTTTCCTGCTCAATTTCCTGTTAGAATTTATAGAATTAGCTGCAATGGAATTCTCCTCAGCCTGGGTAACAAATATACTCAAATTATTTTTTTAACTGAATTAAATGTTGCTGGTTTTAATTTACGTTTAATTGCATGAAGATTTTGTTCCGTCTGAGAAAACGTGTCAAATTAGAATTAGTTACAAGTGAGCGGGTTCCTGAATACATTTACAACAGACTCGACGAATGATTCTACATCCCCAGCGGGAGATTTCTGTGGGGAATCATTTGGCAAATTCCCATTTAGCGAGTTACAGGCAGAAGCCCTGGGTGGGTCAGGCAGTCGGTCACACACCGGAATCCCAACACCTCGTGACGCTGCTTATCCACATCCTGTCGCTTTATCGGGAGGAACGCAGAGTGTCGTTATTCCAAGCTCACCTGTTCGAGCAAGGCTTCCAATCCTCCCTACATTCCAGGGATATGGTTCCATGTAAAAGACTGTTAGTGAATATTAAAGCTCATGAAATTGAAAGCAAATTATTGACCTGGTTAGGAGATTGGTTAGGCGGTAGAAGACAGAGAGTAGGAATAATGGGTATCGAATTGGAAGGAAGTGACTAGTGGTGTCCCGCAAGGATCTGTGCTGGGGCCTCAACTATTCACTATAATTATTAATGACTTAGATAACACAATAGAGAGCCATATATCTAACTTTGCCGATGACACAAAGATTGGTGGCATAGTAAGTTGTGTCGATGGGAGCATAACATTACAAAGAGACATTGATAGATTCAGTGAGTGCGCAAAACTGTGGCAGATGGATTTCAACACAGGTAAGTGTGAGGTCATCCATTGTGGACATAAAAAGGATCGATCCGAGTATTATTTAAATGGTGACAAGCTAGGAACAGTGGAGGTCCAAAGAGACTTAGGGGTCCATGTACACAGATCACTCAAATGTAGTGGTCAGGTCCAAAAAATTATCAAAGAGGCTAATGGATGTTAGCCTTTAGAAACATTGAACAATAGGAGCAGGAGTAGGCCATTCGGCCCTTTGAGCCTGCTCCGCCATTCAATATGATCATGGCTGATCCTCTATCTCAATACCGTATTCCCGCTCTCCCCATACCCCTTGATGCCTTTTGTGTCTAGAAATCTATCTATCTCCTTCTTAACTATATTCAGTGACTTGGCCTCCACAGCCTTCTGTGGTAGAGAATTCCACAGGTTCACCACCCTCTGAGTGAAGAAATTTCTCCTCATCTCAGTCCTAAATGTCCTACCCCGTATCCTGAGACTGTGACTCCTCGTTCTAGACCCCCCAGCCAGGGGAAACATCCTCCCTGCATCCAGTCTGTCTAGCCCTGTCAGAATTTTATACGTTTCAATGAGATCCCCTCTCATTCTTCTAAACTCTAGTGAATACTGGCCTAGTCGACCCAATCTCTCCTCGTACGACAGTCCTGCCATCCCAGGAATCAGTCTGGTGAACCTTCGCTGCACTCCCTCTATGGCAAGTATATCCTTTCTTAGGTAAGGAGACCAAAACTGCACACACTACTCCAGGTGTGGTCTCACCAAGACACTGTACAACTGTAGTAAGACATCCTTGCTCCTGTACTCAAATCCTCTTGCAATGAAGGCCAACATACCATTTGCCTTCCTAACTGCTTGCTGCACCTGCATGTTTGCTTTCAGTGACTGGTGTACAAGGACACCCAGGTCCCTTTTTTACATCAACATTTCCCAATCTATCACCTTTATAACTAGAGGGCTAGAATACAAAGGGAAGAGGTTTTGCTACAGCTATACAAAGCCCTGGTTAGACCACATCTGGAGCACTGGGTACAGTTCTGGGCACCGCACCTTAGAAAGGATATACTGGCCTTGGAAGGAGTGCAGTGTAGATTCACCGGAATGCTACCAGAGCTCCAAGGGTTAGATTATGAGGAGAGATTACATAAACTAGGCTTGTATTCCCTGGAATATAAAAGGTTAAGGGGTGATTTGATTGAGGTTTTTAGGATTTTGAAAGGAATTGATAGGGTAGATGGAGCGAAACTTTTTCTGCTGGTGGAGGAGTCTAGGACAAGGAGACATAACCTTAACATCAGAGCCAGGCCATTGAGGAGAGAAGTTAGGAAACACTTCTTCACACAAAGGGTGGTAGAAGTGTGGAACTCTCGTCCACAAAAAGCAGTAGATGCTAGCTCAATTAATCTGAGATGGATAGATTTTTGCTCGACAGGGGTATAAAACGATATGGAGCCAAGGCAGGTGGATGGAGTTAAGATACAGATCAGCCCTGATCTCATTGAATGGCGGAACAGGCTCAAGGGGCTGAATGGCCTCCTCCTGTTCCTATGCTTCCCCGGGTGTCTGGTGTCCCAGAGTAGATTGGGCCTTGGTACACAAACAGGCAGCTCAGACATGAGTAAAAGGTTTAGGAGCTGGCTTCAGACCAGCCTGGATGGAAAGTTAGGGTTTGTGTTCCAAACTCTTGCCTTGCTCGCAGTAGAGTCACCACAAGGAGAGAAGCTGTCCCTTCAGGAAGATGGACCGCATAAGACAATAAGGAGCGTACGGAATTGGAGGTATCCTCGTGACCTGGGTTAGAAAGTGGTTGGGAGGTGGGAGACGGAATGAGGGGATAAAGGGTTCGTACTCAGATTGACGGGATGTGAAGAGTGGTGTTCCCCAGGGATCTGTTCTGGGGCCTCACTTTATCAATGACTTGGATGAAGGAATAGCGAGTTGTATATCCAAGTTTGCAGATGACACCAAGTTAGGAGGCGCAGTAAGTTGTGTAGATGGGAGCAGGAAGTTACAAAGGGATATAGGCAGATTAAGTGAGTGGGCAAAACTGCACATGGAGTTCAATGTGGGAAAGCGTGAGGTCATCCACTTTCCACCCAAGAAAGACAAATCGGAATATTTTCTAAATGGCAAGTCACTAGGAACTGTGGAGGAGCAAAGAGATTTGGGAGTCTAAGTTCACAAATCATTAAAAGCCAGTGGACAGTTACAAAAATCAATCAAAAAGGCTAATGGAATGTTAGCCTTTATCTCAAGGGTTGGACTACAAAGGGGAGGAAGTTATGCTCCAGTTGTACAGAGCCTTGGTCAGACCCCATCGGGATACGGCGTTCAGTTCTGGGCTCCGCACCTCAGAAAGGATATACTGGCCTTGGAGGGTCAGCGCAGAGTCACCAGAATCTTTCTTTCTTTCATATGGACATAATCTTAAAATTAGAGCCAGGCCGTTCAGGGGTGATGTTAGGAAGCACTTCTTCACACAAAGGGTAGTGGAAATCTGGAACTCTCTCCCCCAAGAGGCTGTGGATGCTGGGGGTCAATTGGAGCTTTCAAGACCAATAGATTTTTGTTGGGTAAGGGTATCAAGGGATGTGGAGCAAAGGCAGGTAACTGGAGTTGAGGTACAGATCAGCCGTGATCTAGTTGAATGGCGGAGCAGGCTCGAGGGGCTGAATTGCCTCCTCCTGTTCCCATGTTAGCTGGAAATATGTGTGTGAGGCATGTCGGTGGGGCAGAGGGTTAGGATGGAGACAGGAGCAGGTGCGGCTGTCGGGAGCCCAAGGATACACACGAAGCTGGGTGAGAAACTAGGATTACATCGGATATACGGCACAGAAACAGGCCATTCGGCCCAACCAGTCCATGCCGGTGTTTATGCTCCACTCGAGCCTCCTCCCGTCTTTCCTCATCTAACTCTATCAGCATAACCCTCTATTCCCTTCTCCCTCATGGGCTTGTCTAGCCTCCCCTTGAATGCATCTATACTATTCGCCTCAACCACTCCCTGTGGGAGCGAGTTCCACATTCTCACCACTCTCTGGGTAAAGAAGTTTCTTCTGAATTCCCGATTGGATTTCTTGGTGACTATCTTATATTGAGGGCCTCTAGTTATGCTCTTCCCCACAAGTGGAAACATTCTCTCTGTATCCACTCTATCAAAATGTTTCACTAGAGGGCGGCTCTCCGGCCCCCACGTCCTGCGGTGGTAATCGTGGCCCCAGCTGAATACGACCAGTTTTATTGCCGGAGATCTTTCTTTGCTGTGGCTGTTATTAAACTCCTCTCTGTCTCAGACATCAATCAGTCCTCAGATAATCAAACAGAACACCAGCTCACCACAGAGCTCAGAGCCACTCAGCAAATAAATACCAGTAATTAAATGAGTGAGGCAATAAAATCTGAGCGTTTCACTAAACAGCGAGCTTTTACTGACTGAACAACGTGAGGAACATATCAGTGGGTGAGAGCACCGCACGGTGTGGGACTGAGCACCGCCCGGTGTGGGACTGAGCACCGCCCGGTGTGGGACTGAGCACCGCCCGGTGTGGGACTGAGCACCGCCCGGTGTGGGACTGAGCACCGGGGAGCACCGCCCGGTGTGGGACTGAGCACCGGGGAGCACCGCCCGGTGTGGGACTGCGCCCCGGGGAGCGGGATGGGCCCAGGTTTGATCCGTGATCTTTGCTGAGTAGCTGATCCCCAGTAGAGGGGCACCTCTGGGGAACCACAGAACTTCACAGCACAGGAGAAGGCCATTCAGCCCATCGTGTCTGTGCCAGCTCTTTCCTAGAGCATTCCATAACTGATCCCACTGCCCCGCGCTCTCTCCTCTGCTTCGAATATCCAATTTTCCCTTAAAAGATGCAATGGTCTCTGCCTCACCTCTCACTGAAGCAAAGTGTTCAGTGCACCAGTAGCCCTCTGTGTAAAGACATTTCTGCTAATTGGCCTCTTTCTCAGTAATAATTTTAAATTGATGATGGTTTGTCACTGACTCCCAAACCAGAGGCGATAGTCTTTCCCTATTCACTTGATCAAAACCCTTCAGAATTTTTTTTAAAACCTCTGTTAAATCTCCTCTCAGCCTCTACTCCAGTGGAAACAGCCCCAGTATCTCAAGCCTCTCCTCATAGCTATTTTCTCATCCCCAGTATCAACCTGGTGAATTTATGCTGTACTCCATCCACCACCTTAAACATTCACTCCCTCCACCACCGGCGCACCGTGGCTGCAGTGTGTACCATCTACAAGATGCACTGCAGCAACTCGCCAAGGCTTCTTCAGCAGCACCTCCCAAACCCGCGACCTCTTTCACCTAGAAGGACAAGGGCAGCAGGCGCATGGGAACACCACCACCTCCAAGTCACACACCATCCAGACTTAGAAGTATATCGCCGATCCTTCATCATCGCTGGGTCAAAATCCTGGAACTCCCTCCTTAACAGCACTGTGGGAGCACCTTCACCACACGGACTGCAGCAGTTCAAGAAGGCGGCTCACCACCACCTTCTCAAGGGCAACTAGGGATGGGCAATAAATGCTGGCCAAGCCAGCGACGCCCACATCTCATGAATGAATTTTAAAAAACCTCTCTCTATGGCTTTAATGTCCTTCTATAATGGGGCCCAAAACTGCACGCTGTACTCGAACCGTGCCCTAACCAAATGTTGTGTATAAATTTATCATTACTTCTTTACCCGTAACTCTGTGGGGGTGAAGTTGGTTTCTGGCAGTAGCGCAGATTGACTTCAACGAGATAAGAAATCTGTCGGTGTAAAACTACACGCGCTGCAAAAGGGAAAAGTGAGTTTCTCGCCTGGGTCTTCACCAGGGAGGAGACAGGTCATTTATTTGGTCTGGAAAGGGAACCAGAGGGTGTTGCAGAGGAAGCTGTGACACTATTCACGTTACTGCCATGGGTATCCAACAGCTGTGCAAACCTTAAGGTGAATAAATTTCAGGGGCCGGATAAGACACAGCCAAGGATTCTTAGAAATTAAGGGAGGGAATTGGAGGAACTCGGGCACAAATCTTCCAGAAATCACTGAATACTGGAGAGGAACCTGGGGACTGGGGAAAGGCAGATGTTACTCCTGTTTTTAAAAAAAGTAGCAAAAGTGACCCAAGAAACTACAGACCAGTGAGTTTGATGTCCAGTGTGGGTAAAGTTATGGAAACCCTTATTAAAGAGAAGATCATGGAGCATCTGGACAGAAATTAAATCATAACAGATCGCCAACATGGGTTCAAGAAGGGCCGGTCTTGCCAATCTAACTGACTGGTGTTGTTTGAGGGTGTGACCAAGGAGCTTGATAGGGGCAAGGCAGTGGGTGTGGTGTACTTGGATTCCAGTAAGGCCTTTGATACAGGTCCCCTGGAAAGGCTGGTATGAAAAATAAAGAAAGCGGGAATGAGTGGAAATATGTTACAATGGATATGTAATTGGTTGGCCAATGGAACCCAGAGGGTAGTGGTACAGGGATTGTCATCAACCTGGGAGAATGTTACCAGTGGGGTGTCACAGGGCTCTGCTTTGGGACCTCTTTAGTTTAATATCTTCATAAATAACCTGGAGCTCAGAGTCACAAGCACTGTGGCTAAAGTATGCGGTTGATACAAAGCTAATGAAGATGGTAACCGGCAAAGCTGAACAGGTTAAGCTACAGGATAATATATAGACTATGGGGGAAAAATTGGCTCGCGCCCCCTTTGGGGCACTAACTTCGCCAGGGTGCTACATTTAGCGCCCCGAAAAAGTTAGCGCTTCCGCGCCCGAACTTGAGTGGTAGCGCCCCAAGCAGGAGACGGGGCACTACTGGAAGCGCTCCCCCTCCCTCTTGGGGCGCTCCCATTAAATATCGCGGTGCTACGTGCAACAGCGCAACGCGCGATGGCACGTAGCGCCGTGTTACTACAGGCCTCCCTCCCCTGATTAAAGGGGAGGGACCTAGCGCTGCATGCACCAGGGCCCTGCTGGACCACCGGGGAGCGGGGTGCCGGGAAAAGAGCCTGGCACTCAAGAGGAGTGCCGGACTGAGCGATTGCGGCCGGCACCCCACAGGAGGAGGCGAAAGGGGACAGGTGTTGGCAGGCAGCCCAAAAAAAAAATGGCCACCCGGCACCTGCCCTTTAATTTGCGCCACCCCAGCTGCAAACACGGCACCCTGGCGTCCGGCGGTAGGTCAGGGGCCACGAGCCAAGTTTGTGGCCGGGGAGCGAGTGGGGCGCTGTGCACAGTGATGATGTCATCGCCTGAGGCGCGGGGCGCTACCGGCTACCGTCGTCGCTAACCTCCCCCTGAATTTCACGGGAGGCGTTAGCGGCGCCGCGTCCGGGCGCTAAGGGATTTGCGCCCCGTTAGCCCCCCCCCCGGGGCTCTAACGGGAGGCGCAAATCAACTGAATTTTTCCCCCTATATTCTCTGGAGTTTAGAAGAATGAGAGGTGATCTCATTGAAACATATAAAATTCTTACAGGGCTTGACAGGGTAGATGCAGGGAGAATGTTTCCCCTGGCTGGGGAGTCTAGAACCAGGGGGTCACAGTCTCAGAATAAGGGGTCGGCCATTTAGGACTGAGATGAGGAGAAATTTCTTCACTCAGAGGGTGGTGAATCTTTGTAATTCTCTACCCCAGAGGGCAGTGGAGGATCAGTTGTTGAGTATATTCAAAAATGAGAAGTCGCACAACACCAGGTTATAGTCCAACAGATTTATTTAAAATTACGAGCTTTCGGAGCTGTCGCCCCTTCCTCAGGTAGAGTAGCTGTGAGAGAATCTCCCAGAATTCACAATATAAACACAGAAAAAATGTATTCAAATCTTTCCCTACATCAAAGACACACTAAGAGCACAGCCAAGACAATGAGATGTGTCCCAGGGGGTCCAACGTGTCAAAACACCTGCTGGCTGCATATCCTCTGCAGTTGAGTTTGGTTCTTGTGTTAGTTTTATTTTAAAAAAAAGCTGGAAAGACCGGCCATGATGTCAAGTCACGTTCTGTATCGTGACATGAACCCGATATCGCGATTGAGGCCATCCTCATGAGTGCGGAACTTGGCTATCAGTTTCTGCTCTATGATTTTGTGCTGTCGTGTATCCCGAAGGCCGCCTTGGAGAACGCTTACCCGCAGATCCGAGGCTGAATGCCCCTGACTGCTGAAGTGTTCCCTGACTGGGAGGCAACCCTCCTGCCTGGCGATTGTTGCGCGGTGTCCGTTCATACGTTGTCTCAGTGTCTGCATGGAGTATATTCAAGACAGAGATCAATAGATTTTTGGGAACAAAGGGAATCAAGTGATATGGGGATAGTGCAGGAAAGTGGAGATGTGGTAGAAGATCAGCCATGATCTTATTGAATGGCGGAGCAGGCTCGAGGGGCCGAATGGCCGACTCCTGCTCCTAATTCTTATGTCGGAGGATTTGAATATATTTGTGAATTGAGCAGGCGGCAGATGAAATTCAAATGTAGAGAAATGCAAAGTGCTTCACATGGGAACAAAAAATCCTGGAAGGGAATATTACTTAAATGGAAAGAAAATAATGTGCATGGTGAAAGAGATCTGGGGGTCCTGATTGACAATAAATTGAAGCTATCGCAACAAAGCTCGGCGGCGGTGAGTAAAGCAAATCAGATGTTGGGATGTATTAAAGCTCAATATTGAGCCAAAATAGCGAGGTAATCCTGGCACTTTATAAATCATTGGTGACCACACTGAGAATACTGTGTACAGTTCTGGTCACCACAGTACGGAAAGGATATTGCAGCTTTTGAAAGGATACAGAAGAGAGAAACCAGCATGATTGAGGGGATGGAGGGATTGGATTATGTAAATTCGGCGTGTTCTCACTGGAAGAGAAGGTTGCGAGGTGATGATTGCTGTTTTTAGAATTCTAAAGGGTCTGGATAATGTCGACCGTGACGAGCTGTTTCACCGTGTCCAGAACAGTAGAACCAGAGCACACGGCCTGAAGGAGGGGAATTCAAAACTAATCTGCGGAAACAATATTTCAGTGAGCGATTGGTCAATCTATGGAACAGGCTCCCGAGGGAGACGGTGGGAGCAGTCAGTATTGATTCATTCAAATGCAAATTAGAGAGATTTCTTTCAGAGTATAACATTTTGGGATCCAGTATCTGAGTAATTGTTAACAGGACGTGTGGTGAGTGTACCGTGCTCGGGAGGAACAGGTGACTTTGACCTATGGCTCCCAAAGCTCTCCACCACTGGGGGTTTCCTCACCTCGTGTCTGGGTCTGTTGTAGACTCATTGATAGAGACTGATCGCTGTGATTGGTCAACAACTCCATTATCGTAGTATGGTGCAACTACCAGGATGGTAGAAGGCGAACTAGAGGGACCTCGGTCTTTTTACATCCAGCAACACCTGTGTTCCTAAATCGGGCTCCCCGATTCGCTGAAGACCAATTTCACGGCCCTGTCCCGATTTATAAAATGCTAAATCCCATGTGTCACTGATCTAAGTATCCACGGCAACAGCTCGCAAACAGCTACAGGACATGGAAAAAGAGTTTAATCATCACACAGTCCTGCACCCTGATTGGGAGAAGGCATTCTAGAGATATAGTGAAACATAACTATAACAAATACGAGGAGGAGAGTCCCGGGAGGGAGCGGATTAGAAGAATAATTGTGATGTGTCTCCTGAGCTGACCCACAAGGACACACTGCTCCCTCCGCACCCTGCCATTAGCAACACTGCACTCTTAGTCTCAGAGAATGAGCGCTCTGAAACATCTGTATCCCACCCACTACAATATTCATGAGGCAACTGCGTTAATGCTTCCATCAATCAGACATAGTGTTGTGTGTTAATAATGAATGGAATGAGCACACCAGGATCAGGGAGAGACCCCACTGAGACTCCAGCATCCGGCACTGTCCCTCAATGTCACGCTCATTCTGCTTTCTTCTCTAACTTGTTATTTGAGTTCCATTATCTGGAAACTCTAAGCCCCAGCATCAGCCCTGGAAGACACAGGAGGAATCTGAAGAGGAGGAAGCAGACAGAAGGATGCATCCCAGACAGCCCCTTTGTGGCCAGGATATCCGGGATGGAATCATCCGCCTGCGGTCACAGTGACCACAACCCCAATTCCCCTTTCAACATTAGTCCCACACCTTACCTTCCATCTGTTACTGACCATCACAACGTCCTCTTGGCCATGATGCTGAAATAAAAGCCACCACAAAGCAAACTTTCCAATCCACCTATATACGTCTAGCCATCCAATGTGACAGCAAAAAAACAACTCATCACCCTTATGCATTCTCTTAGTGACTGTCTTGTGTGTGCCTTTGCCTACCCTACTGATGTCACGCAGTGCTACCCCAGTGACTGCAGCATGGCTGGTGAAAGGCTGCTGACAAGCAACTGGCCTTGCTGGTCGACCTTGAGGAGCTGGTGGCTGGGAGTGTCAAATCAATCTTCTACATCTTGTTCTTCTTCACTCTCCTCTCCCTCTTCTTGGTCACCCACTGGCTGGGCAGGTTGCATTTCTTGGGCGTGTGAAATGAGGAAGGTACAAGGGTGGAGTTGTGGTGAGGGGAGGGCGGGAAAGCAAGAGGTACATGCCAGAAGGAGGATAACGTATGAGGATACCAGCATCTTGTATCCTTTCAGCCCCGCCGCTGGCCAAGGGCTCAGCCATGCCCCGGCCAAGAATGGCCTGCACCGTCTCCTCCAAGGGGGTGAGGTGAAGCTAGGAGTGGGAGAAGTGCCTCGTAATTGGTGCAGATTGTTGGTAGGTGAATGATTTGGAGGCGGGGGATGGGGGACGTGCTTTGAGCAGTGTGTGAGGCTGGTGGTGCAGTTGGCAGGAGACGGCTTTTGAAGATGCATTCACTGACCTTGACAAGTGGTCTGAGGTCATGAGGCTTCTTTGGGCACTGGAGCCAGGTCCTGGGGGCGACACTACTGGCAGTGATCGCCTCGGTGATTTACTCCCACATCCTTCTTTCTGAAGGGCCTCCTGACCCCTGTGAGTATAGGGCTGCTCTTGGAGTGTTGACCCCCTGCACAAAGCTGGAGTACTGCGTGAGACACCCTGGGTGGCCCATCCCTGGCTTGCTGAGCCATTTGTGTTAGTGCTGAGGCAGTTTTACCATTTTTTGAGGTTAGGAAGGGAAATCAGCTTTAAGAGCTGAATGTTCACATTTGGGACTTTTTAATGTTAACTTTCTTTAAAGGCAGGAAGGGCTGAAACTGCATCGTTTACCTTCATTTTAATTTGTATTGCTTCAGTGTGCATGGCCCCTTTAATTCTCAGACCTCTTCATTGCCCACAATTCCTTGCGAGCGCCACAGCCTTGCCCTAAGAGGCTGTGCGAGGCTCCAACGCCGCTCCTGGACGGGAACTTCGGGTCGGAAGCCTCCAGTAACGCCACCAAGACGGCATTGCATGGGAGGTGAGCACTGCGCCAACAATCTCCAGCCCCCCAGACAAATTTTGCTCCGTTAGCGTTGCGGCCATTTTCAGCGGCCGTTAACTCTAGTTGCTGATCACACTGGCAACTTTACCGGCTAACACAAATTTCTCCCCCTATTAGTTTCAACAAGACCATTCCTTTTAATAGATTTAACCCCAACCTGCCCACCTTCTCTCCATATCCCTCCACCCCACCTGCTCACCTTCTCCCCATATCCCTCAACCCCACCTGCCCACCTTCTCCCCATATCCCTCAACCCCACCCACCCACCTTCTCCCCATATCCCTCAACCCCACCTACCCACCTTCTTCCCATATCCCTCAACCCCACCTTCTCCCCATATCCCTCAACCCCACCTACCCACCTTCTCCCCATATCCCTCAACCCCACCTACCCACCTTCTCCCCATATCCCTCAACCCCACCCACCCACCTTCTCTCCATATCCCTCAACCCCACCTACCCACCTTCTCCCTTCATCCGTCAACTCCACCTATCCACCTTCTCCCCATATCCCTCAACCCCACCCGCCCACCTTCTCCCCATATTGCTCAACCCCACCTACCCACCTTCTCCCCATGTCCCCCAACCCCATCTACCCATCTAGGGCTTCTTTGTAACATTATTTTTTTATATTGTGTTGCCTATTTTCCCCAGTTGACTCATCCACTGAATCTGAGGGCAGAGTGATGCACTATCTGGTCATTATCTCATTGCTGTTTGTGGGAGCTTGCTGTGCACAATTTGGCTGTCGCGTTTCTTACATTACAACAGTGACTAGGCTTCAAAAGTTCTTCATTGGCTGTAAAGCGCTTTGGGATGTCCTGAGGTGGTGAAAGGCACAAGTCTTTCTTTTTGTCACAGTTTAACTAATTCTCTGCATTTACTGCCATTCAGACACTTTAGGCCTGATTTTAACTCCAGGCAGATTCCCTGCTCAGGCCTGAGTTAAAATTACAGTCTGGTCTCAAGGATGTCCTCGGGCCGCAACAGGCATGTGTAAAGAAGGACCCTGTTGGCTCCGGGCGCGTGTCCTTGCTGCCCACTCAGGAACGCATGTTAAAATTGCAGATATTGCGATCATGGCGGCTTTCGGACAGGTAAGAGCCAGGGCGATTTTACCTGCCCACCCGCCCGCCAGGTTTCTGCTGAGCGAGTAGGGTTAAAACCACTCCCTTTGTGCTTGTTCGTTTTGTGGAAGGGGAGATGGATGCCAAGTCCACGGACACTGATCAGAGGCAGGGCTAGCTAATCATTCCTCTCCATAGCCTGTGACGTCGAGACCAGTGCTATCACCCCTGGTCATAATCTTGCAGATTTCTCCTATCACATGACTTCACAATAGACATCATCCATGATGCTCCATGGTTGACCCATAGCAGACATGTTTGAGCAGTTTGAGAACATGTACAGACCTGCCTGGCTCCTCCCCTCTCTCCCAGACAAGATATCTGAGAAGTTCAAAACAGAAGCTGCTGAAAACACTCAACAGACCAGGCCACATTGGTGGGGAGAGGAAGGTAGGGTTAACGTTTCAGGTCTATGACCCTTTATCGGGGTTCTGACCAAAGGCCGTCGACCTGAAACAGCAACCCTCCCTTCCTCTCCTCCCCGACGCTGCCTGGCCTGCTGAATGTTTCCAGCAACTTCTCTTTTTTTCAGCTGTGGAGCGCTTTGAGATGTCTTGACAGGCTGCATTGACTAGGCTTGTAGTCCCTGGAGTTTAGAATGTTGGGGGGTATCATAGAATCTTCGAATGGTTACAGCACGGAAGAAGGCCCATCGAGCCCGTGTCGGCTCTCTGCAGGAGCACTTCAGCTAGTCCCACTCCCCCGCCCTTTCCCCGTAGCCCTGCAAATTATTTTCCTTCAGGTATTTATCCAATTCCCGTTTGAAAGCCACGATTGAATCTGCCTCCACCACCCTCTCAGGCAGTGCATTCCAGAACCTAACCACTCGCTGAGTAAAAACATTTTTCCTCAAGTTGCCTTTGGGGAGGAGCGATCATAATATGATAGAATTCTTCATTAAGATGGAGAGTGAAGTAGTTGACTCAAAGACTAGGGTCCTGAATTTAAATAAAGGAAACTACGATGGTATGAGGCGCGAGTTGGCTAGGATGGATTGGGGAACATTACTTAAAGGGTTGACGGTGGATAGGCAATGGAAAACATTTAAAGATCGCATGGATGAACTACAGAATTTGTTCATCCCTGTTTGGCATAAAAATAAAACAAAAAAGGTGACTCAACCGTGGCTAACAAGGGAAATTAGGGATAGCATAAGATCCAAGGAGAGGACATATAAATTGGCCAGAAAAAGCAGCAAACCTGAGGATTGGGAGCAGTTTAGGATTCAGCAAAGGAGGACAAAGGGATTAATTAAGAGGGGGAAAATAGAATATGAGAGTAAGCTTGCAGGGAACATAAAAACTGACTGTAAAAGCTTCTATAGATATGTGAAGAGAAAAAGATTGGTGAAGTCAAGCGTAGGTCCCTTGCAGTCAGAATCAGGGGAATTTATAATGGGGAACAAAGAAATGGCAGACCAATAAAATACATACTTTGGTTCTGTCTTCATAAAGGAGGACACAAATAAACTCCCAGAGATGTCGGGGAACATAGGGTCTAATGAGAGGGAGGAATTGAATGAAATCAGTATTTGTAGGGAAATGGCGTTAGGGAAATTGACGGGATTGAAGGCCGATAAATCCCCAGGGCCTGATAATCTACATCCTAGGGTACTTAAGGAAGTGGCCCTAGAAATAGTAGATGCATTGCTGGTCATCTTTCAAAATTCTATAGACTCTGGAACAGTTCCCATGGATTGGAGGGTAGCTAATGTAACCCCACTATTTAAAAAAGGTGGTAGAGAAAAAACGGGGAATAATAGACCGGTAAGCCTGACATCGGTAGTGGGGAAAATGCTAGAGTCCATTATAAAAGATGTAATAGCAGAGCACTTGGAAAACAGTGACAGGATCGGACAAAGTCAACATGGATTTACAAAAGGGAAATCATGCCTGACTAATCTACTGGAATTTTTTGAGGATGTAACTGGTAGAATAGATAAAGGAGAACCAGTGGATGTGGTGTATTTGGACTTTCAGAAGGCTTTCGATAAGGTCCCGCATAAGAGATTAGCGTGCAAAGTTAAAGCACATGGGATTGGGGGTAAGGTACTGATTTGGATAGAGAACTGGTTGGCAGACAGGAAGCAAAGAGTTGGAATAAACGGGTCTTTTTCCGAATGGCAGGCAGTGACTAGTGGGGTACCGCAGGGATTGGTGCTAGGACCCCAGCTATTCACAATATATATAAATGATCTAGACGAGGGAACTAGATGTAATATCTCTAAGTTTGCAGATGACACAAAGCTGGGTGGGCGTGTGTGCTGTGAGGAGGATGCAGAGAAACTCCAGTATGATTTGGACAGGTTGGGTGATTGGGCAGATGCATGGCAGATGCAGTATAATGTGGATAAATGCGAGGTTATCCACTTTGGTGGCAAAAACAGGAAGACAGATTATTATCTGAATGGCAATAGATTGGGAAAAGGGGAAGTGCAACAAGATCTGGGTGTCCTTGTGCACCAGTCGCTGAAGGTAAGCATGCAGGTGCAGCAGGCGGTTAAGAAGGCAAATGGTATGTTGGCCTTCATAGCGAGAGGATTCGAGTACAGGAGCAAGGATGTCTTGCTGCAGTTGTACAAGGCCTTGGTGAGACCACACCTTGAGTATTGTGTGCAGTTTTGGTCACCTTATCTGAGGAAGGATGTTCTTGCCATGGAGGGAGTGCAGCAAAGATTTACCAGACTGATATCTGGGATGGCAGGAATGACGTATGAAGAGAGATTGGGTCGATTAGGCTTATATTCGCTAGAGTTTAGAAGAATGAGAGGGGATTTCATTGAAACTTATAAAATTCTAACAGGACTAGACAGACTAGATGCAGGAAGGATGTTCCCGATGGCGGGGGAGTCCAGAACCAGAGGTCACAGTCTAAGGATGAGGGGTAAGCCATTTAGGACTGAGATGAGGAGGAATTTCTTCACCCAGAGAGTGGTGAACCTGTGGAATTCTCTACCACAGAAGGCAGTTGAGGCCAATTCATTAAATATATTCAAGAAGGAGATAGATATATTTCTTAAGGCTAAAGGGATCAAGGAATATGGGGAGGAAGCAGGGACAGGGTACTGAATTTGGATGATCAGCCATGATCTCATTAAATGGCGGAGCAGGCTCAAGGGGCCGAATGGCCTACTCCTGCTCCTATCTTCTATGCTTCCGCCAATCACCTTAAATCTGTGTCCTCTGGTTTTTGACCCTTCCGCCAATGGGAACAGTTTCTCTCTATCTACTCTGTCCAGACTCCTCATGATTTTGAACACCTCTATCAGATCTCCTCTCAATGCTCTCTGCTCTAAAGAGAACAAACCCAGCTTCTCCAGTCTATCCACGTAACTGAAGTCCCTCATCCCTGGAATCATTCTCGTAAATCTTTTCTGCACCCTCTCTGAGGCCTTCATATCCTTTCTAAAGTGCGGTGCCCAGAATTGGACACAGTACTCCAATTGAGGCCGAACCAGTGTTTTATAAAGGTTCATCATCATTTCCACACTTTTGTACTCCATGGGCTGAATTTTGTGAATGGAGGCGAGTTGGAGGCGGGACTGCTGCTTGTCGTGTCAATGTCCCGCCTCCATCCTCGCCTGACCATTCAGAGGGATTTTCCCCTGATTGAGCTTGTTAAGCCCGCCCTGCAGGCTCAGCAGGCCAATTAGGGAAGAAGTCACTGACAGATCACGTCAACGTCAGACGTGCTATCTGTCAAGACTTCGTGAATGAAGAAATGACAGCGTTTGACAGCTCTGTGAAGCTGTCAAACACTGACATTCTCTTTTGTTTGATGAGTCTTTGTGGTGAGGACTCAACAAACATTGAAAATAAGTAAATTTCAGATGTCTGATAGATGGGAGGGTCCATCAGCCATTACCTGAAATTGTCACGGTGGATGTCCGCTCTCCCGATCCAGCGCGGCTAAAGGCTATAGAAGGAAAAAAAGGTAAGTGAACACTTTTTTAAACTAATCACTCACCTTGCATACTTACCACACCACACTTGCACCCATCACTCACCTCTACACCTTACTTCCAGGCCCCTCCGACCACCGCAGACCTCCTCCACGTCTCCTCTAACCCGGCGGGGTTCTCCGAGGTCGGGAAGCCTTCACCTGTGAAGGTAAAATGGCACTAATCCTTTTTTCTGCCTGTTAACTACCTGTTAACAGGCAGTTAAAAGGATTAAAAGCCTTTCCCGCCTCCAGGAGACGGGACCCGAAGCTACACATCTTCCCACCTCCTGGCAAGTGGGCATGGAGGCGGGATGGGGGCGGGTTTGCCATCCGCCCCCACTTTCTCCGATTTTACGGGCTGTCCCGCCTCCATACCCGCCTCCTCGGGGCTTGGAAAATCCAGCCCTATGCCTCTAATCATGAAATTGAGAGGTCGCACAACACCAGGTTATAGTCCAACAGTTTTATTTGAAATCACAAGCTTTCGGAGCGCTGCTCCTTCGTCAGGAAGGAGCAAATCGATAGCTCCGAAAGCTTGTGATTTCAAATAAAACTGTTGGACTATAACCTGGTGTTGTGCGACCTCTCAATTTTGTCCACCCCAGTCCAACACCGGCATCTCCGCATCATGACCTCTAATCATGAAGCCCAATGTTAAAAGGACTCAATGGGATAGATAGAGAGAAACTATTTCCTCTGGTGGGGGAGTCCAGAACAAGGGGGCACAATCGTGAAATTAGAGCTAGGCCATTCAGGGGTGAAATCAGGAAGCACTTCTTCACACAAAGGGCAGTGGAAATCTGGAACTCTCTCCCCAAGAGGCTGTGGATGCTGGGGGTCAGCTGGAGCTTTCAAGATTGTGATGGAGAGATTATTGTTGAGTTCGGGAATTAATGGGTTTGGAGGTACAGATCAGCCATGATCTAACTGAATGGCAGAACACGCTCGAGGGGCTGAATGGCCTCCTCCTGTTCCTATATTCCGATATATGTTCCTGAGGACATGACAAATGCAGGCAAACCTGTGGATGAGTTGGAGTTTACGTAGGGTGGAGCTCGGGAGGTTATGTGGAAAGTACAACATGTAGCTCAGTGCTTGAATCGACCTCAGAGAGGGCAATGGGCCTCATGGTCACTGACCTGTAGCTCAGTGCTTGTACTGGCTTGTTCTAGAGGGAGAAAGGACTGCGCCTTTAAGTATAAGTTAGTAACACTGGGAGTCCTACTTTGAATTCGAGTCCAGAAGTCAGTGATAAAGATTACCTTGCAGTGATGGCTGTTAGGGATTAGACGGTGAATTGAATGCTGGCACTATCAGTCCGGCTGACAGTCTGCAATCTCAGTGCTAACAGGTCGGGCAGTGCGAGTGGAGATTCCCTTGTGTATTGCTGTGATGACCTTTGGAGGCAGAAATTGTGATTACAATGTCAGAACTGTGCTTGCTCCCTGGCACAGCTCCTGACCGCTTCGGGCTGTGAAACAAACTAACATTCTCTCACACCATCCCTCAGACTGATGCATTCTTGTAAGGTTACCCCCTTTTTATCCTCAATACCCACCCTCCCCCCAAATACGCTCCAGTTTTGGGCCGCCCGCCCTGTCCAAATATCGGTGGAAATGTCAGACACAAGTGATTTAGTAAATTGGTGTTTTTAGGAGTCCAAAGGGACTGGATAATGTCGACCGTGATGAGCTGTTTCACCCTGTCCAGAACAGTCGAACCAGAGGACACGGCCTGAAGGAGGGGAATTCAAAACGAATGTACGATTGATTCTTATGATTCTCCAACTCCATGTTTGTTGTATAATGAGACCACCAGGATGGTAGAAGGTGGACGAGATGGACCTCAGTCCTCCTTTGTCGAGCGATTCCTATGTTCACCTCAATGAACCCAGGCTGTGCTCCAAGTGAGGGGAGGATGGTTTGATAGAGTTCAGAGAGGCAAACCGTGTTTAACTAACTTGATTGAGTTCTTTAATGAAGTAACGGAGAGGATTGATGAGAGTAGTGCGGTTGATGTTGTGTATATGGACTTTCAAAAGGCATTTGACATAGGAACAGGAGGAGGCCATTCAGCCCCTCGAGCCTGTTCCGCCATTCAATGAGATTATGGCTGATCTGTGACCTAACTCCATATACCGGCCTTTGGCCCATATCCCTTAATACCTTTGGTTAACAAAAAGCTATCAATCTCAGATTTAAAATTAACAATTGATCTCGCATCAATTGCCGTTTGCGGAAGAGAGTTCCAAACTTCTACCACCCTTTGAGTGTAGAAGTGTTTCCTAATTTCACTCCTGAAAAGTCTGGCTCTAATTTTTAAACTATGCCCCTAGTACATAAGAACATAAGAAATAGGAGCAGGATTAGGCCATTCAGGCCCTTGAGCCTGCTGTGCCATTCAATAAGATCGTGGCTGATCTGATTTTGGCCTCAACTCCATTTTCCTGCCTGCTCCCCATAACCCTTGACTCCCCTGTAGCTCAAATATCTGTCTATCTCCGCCTTGAATATATTCACTGACTCAGTCTCCACAGCTCTCTCGGGTAAAGAATTCCAAAGATTCCCGACCCTCTGAGAGAAGAAATTCCTCTTCATCTCCGTTTTAAAAGGGCGACCCCTTATTCTGAAACTATGCCTCCTAGTTCTAGATTCCCCCACGAGGGGAAACATCCTCTCTGCATCTACTCTGTCAAGCCCCATCAGAATCTTATGTTTCAATAAGATCCCCTCTCATTCTTCTAAACTCCAATGAGTATAGGCCCAACCTGCTCAACCTTTCCTCATAAGACAACCTGTTCATCTCCGGAATCAACCTCGTGAACCTTCTCTGAACTGCCTCCAATGCAAGTATATCCCTCCTTAAATAAGAAAACCAAAACTGTACGCAGTACTCCAGGTGTGGTCTCACGAACGCCCTGTACAGTTGTAGCAAGACTTCCCTACTTTTATACTCCATCCCCCTTGCAATAAAGGCCAACATTCCATTTGCCTTTCTAATTACTTGCTTTACCTGCATGCTAACTTTTTGTGTTTCATGTACGAGGACACCCAGATCCCTCTGTACCGCAGCATTCTGTAGTCTCTCTCCATTTAAATAATATTTTGTTTGTCTATTCATCCTACCAAAGTGGATAACCTCACATTTTCCCACATTATACTCCATCTGCCAAATTTTTCCCACTCACTTAACCTATCTATATCCCTTTGCAGACTCTTTGTGTCCTCCTCACAACTTGCTTTCCCACCTATCTTTGTATCGTCAGCAAATTTGGCTACAGTACACTCGGTCCCTTCATCCAAGTCATTAATATAGATTGTAAATAGTTGAGGCCCCAGCACTGATCCTTGTGGCACCCCACTAGTTACAGTTTGCCAACCTGAAAATGACCCATTTATCCCAACTCTCTGTTTTCTGTTAGTTAGCCAATCCTCTATCCATGCTAATATATTACCCCCAACCCCGTGAGCTCTTATCTTGTGCAGTAACCTTTTATGCGGCACCTTATCGAATGCCTTCTGGAAATTCAAATACACTACATCTACTGGTTCCTCTTTATCCACCCTGCTCGTTACATCCTCAAAGAACTCTAATAAATTTGTCAAACACGATTTACCTTTCATAAAACCATGCTGACTCTGCTTGACTATATTATGATTTTCTAATTGTCCTGCTACTACTTCCTTAATAATGGATTCCAGCATTTTCCCAATGACAGATGTTAGGCTAACTGGCCTATAGTTGCCTGCTTTCTACCTCCTATCTTGAATAGGGGCGTTACATTTGCGGTTTTCCAATCCACTAGGACCTTTCCAGAACCTAGGGAATTTTGGAAGATTAGAACCAACGCATCCACTATCTCTGCAGCCACTTCTTTTAAGTCCTAGAATCCCCAACCAGCGGAAATAGTTTCTCTCTATCTACCCTATCTGTTCCTCTTAATATCCTGAAAACTTCGATCAAATCACCCCTTAACCTTCTAAATTCTAGGGAATACAAGCCTAATTTGTGTAATCTCTCCTTGTAACTTAACCCTTGGAGTCCGAGTATCATTCTGGTAAACCTACGCAGCACTCCCTCCAAGGCCAATATATCCTTCCTGAGGTGTGGTGCCCAGAGCTGCTCACAGTGCTCCAGGTGTGGTCTAACCAGGGTTTTGTACAGCTGCAGCATAACTTCTACCCTCTTATACTATAGTCCTCTAGATATAAAGGCCAGCATTCCATTAGCCTTTTTGATTATTTTCTGTACCTGTTCATGACATTTTAATGATCTATGTACCTGAACCCCCCAAGTCTCTTTGGACCTCCACTGTTTTTAGCTTTTTACCATTTAGAAAGTACCATGTTCTATCCTTTTTAGGTCCAAAGTGGATGACTTCACCTTTGCCGACATTGAAATCCATTTGCCACAGTTTTGCCCATTCACTTAATCTGTCGATATCCCTTTGTAATTTTATGCTTTCATCTACACTGCCTACAATGCCGCCCATCTTTGTGTCATCGGCAAATTTGGATATGTGGCTTTCCATCCCATCATCTAAGTCATTAATAAATACTGTGAATAGTTGAGGCCCCAACACCAATCCCTGCGGACACCACAGTCACATCCTGCCAATTTGAGGACCTACCCATTATCCCTACTCTCTGTCTCCTGCCACTCAGCCAATTTCCTAACCAGGTCAATAAATTTGCCCTCAATTCCATGGGCTTCTACATTAGTTAACAGTCTCTTATGAGGGACTTTATCAAATGCCTTCTGGAAGTCCATATAAATAACATCTATAGACATTCCCCTGTCCACTACTTTAGGCACCTCTTCAAAAAATTCAATCAGGTTCGTCAGCCAAGACCCACATTTCACAAATCCATGCTGGCTCTCTCTGATCAACTGAAAATTTTCGAGGTGTTCAGTCACCCTATCCTTAATTATAGATTCCAGCAATTTCCCGACAACAGGATAACCGTCTCAGAGAAGTGACGGCCTGCACTGGACCTTCAGACCTCTGAGCGGGAACGTTGCCCGTAGCCCTGCAAATTTTTTCCCTTCAAGTATTTATCCGATTCCCTTTTGAAAGTTACTATTGAATCTGCTTCTACCGCCCTTTCAGGCAGCGCATTCCAGATCACAACAACTCGCTGCGGAAATTTTTTTTCCTCATGTCGCCTCAGGTTCTTTTGCCAATTATCTTAAATCTGTGTCCTCTGGTTACCAACCCTCCTACCATTGGAAATAGTTTCTCCTTATTTACTCTATCAAAACCCTTCATACTTTTGAACACCTCGATTAAATCTCTTAGCCTTCTCTGCTCTAAGGAGAACTCTCCCAGCTTCTCCAGTCTCTCCACACAACTGAAGTCCCTCATCCCTGGAACCATTCTAGTAAATCTCCTGTGCACCCTCTCTAAGGCCTTGACATCTTTCCTAAAGTGTGGTGGTCAGAATTGGACACAATACTCCAGCTGGGGCCGAACCAGCATTTTATAAAGGTTTAGCGTAACAACAGCCCATTAGACACCGACAGAAGAAACATGGCACAGAGCACTGCAGCCCCGAATCCTCGGCAGGATACACAGGATCTGTTTGATGTAATGAGCCTTGTGTGGTAGTTATGCCGTGCCCACCCTGATTCAGGAGCATTGAGAACAGAACTCCGTTGTCGGGCTGCGGTAGCCTCGCAGTCTGCTCCAGGCACTGTTCTGATTCCTGCTCTCTCTCCCTCTCTGATTAAGTAACACACCAACAAAAATTGAATTTTACTTCTGTTTTTCCCGCAATGGGCATCCGTTGACGGAAAAAACCCATTCTTCTTAATATAAAAAGCCTTTAATCATGCCTTTCGCGCAGTGACATCAATATTTTAAGGTTCTCAACTTCTTGCCCAGTGCCTCAGGCATCCAATTCTGGAATATCGAACAACACAGCTGCTCATTTATTACCAGCAGACTTTAATCTCCTCTCTCAACATTATACTTAGGTTCTGCGGCTGGAATTATTAAAAAGTGGCAGTGATTGTTCGGCCGGCTGGTGTTGGCACTGCCAGTGCCTGGAGATGGTGCCAGCATGTTTGTGTCTTTAATGAGTGCCAGTGGTATCCTGTCCCGCACTAACGATCTGTCACAGATACACGGGGCAGGAAACAATTATTGACCCATAACTTGAGGCCGACACCAATTAACTTTCGTACTGTTTGGGTATCAGTTAATAGACTGTTCCCTTCAACAGTTTAAGTCGAGTGGAAGGGAGTCATAGGAAGAGGAGGAGACCATTCAGCCCTCGAGCCAGTTCCGCCATTCAATTATGGCTGATCTGTATCTTAACTCCATCTACCCGCCTTGGTTCTGTAACACTTAATACCCTTACCTAACAAAAATCCATCAATCTCAGTTTTGAAATTTTCAATTGACCCCCAGCCTCAACAGCTTTTTGGGGAGAGAGTTCCAGATTTCCACCACCCTTTGTGTGAAGAAGTGCTTCCTGACATCACCCCTGAACGGCCTGGCTCTAATTTTAAGGTTTTGCCCCCCTTGTTCTGAACTCCCCCCACCATAGGAAATAGTTTCTCTCTACCCTATCAACTCCTTTAAACATCTTAAACAGTCAGGAGTTTTGGTTTAAGATCAGATCTTGAAGGTCAAGAGTTTTGTTCAGTTGGAGGCACAGAGCCCTGGTGAGGAGCACGATTACAATGCGTAATGCTACAACAAGAACAACGAACATACGAATTAGGAGCAGGAGTAGGCCACCCAGCCCCTCGAGCCAACAACAACAACTTGCATTTATATAGCGCCTTTAACGTAGTAAAATGTCCCAAGGTGCTGCACAGGAACGTTATCAAACAAAATTTGACATCGAGCCACATAAGGGGATATTAGGGTAGGTGACCAAAAGCTTGGTCAAAGAGGTAGGTTTTAAGGAGCATCTTAAAGGAGGAGAGAGAGGTAGAGAGGCGGTGACGCCATGGAGGGATATCTGCGCTCCTCTAATTCTGGCCTCTTGAGCATCCCTGATTATAATCGCTCAACCTTTGGTGGCCGTGCCTTCTGTTGCCTGGGCCCTAAGCTCTGGAATTCCCTGCCGAAACCTCTCCACCTCTCTACCTTGCTTTACTCCTTTAAGACGCTCCTTAAAACCTACCTCTTTGACCAAGCTTTTGGTCACCTACCCTAATTTATCCTTATGTGGCTCGGTGCCAAATTTGTTTTGTCTTATAATACTCCCGTGAAGCGCCTTGGGAAGTTTTACTATGTTAAAGCGATACATAAAAAGAAGTTGTTGTTGAGATGTTAAACCGAGGCCCCGTCTGCCCTCTCAGGTAGACGTAAAAGATCCCATGGCACTATTTCGACGAAGAGCAGGGGAGTTCTCCCGGTGTCCTGGGCCAATATTTATCCCTCAACCATCATCAGTAAACCAGATTATCTGGTCATTATCACATTGCTGTTTGTGGGAGCTTGCTGTGTGAAATTGGCTGCTGCGTTTCCTACCTCATTGGCTGTGAAGCACTTTGTGATGACCTGAGGTGGTGAAAGATGCTCTGGAAATGCAAATTCTTTCTTTGAAGAGTCCAGAACAATGCTGGAGGGTTGGCAACCCCAGAAGGGATGAATGTTCTGGAATCTTGATTGATCACCCTTGGGATCCGGGAGTATTTTTGCAGGATCTGTCTGATTCTATACACTTACAGAAGTCTGGATCCTGACTGAAATCATGCCTTAGACACTAGAGCTCAAATCCAGCAACTTCTCCATTGATTGCAAGCATTAGTACTCTAACCACTCGCTCCATCCACTCCTCAGGAATTGCTGAGGCCTGTTGTAAAAAGGCCTCAACACGCCCATTCCTGGTGGACCGTCCATGGTCTGTACAGGCCACAGGCTTCATTCAGTGAGTGGCCTTCTCCCGTTCCTTGCTTTCATTGGTTCTTACGGAGGTGTAGGAATGCGAGTCTGTGCCGGTGATTTCCCCAAACGCGCGAGATTCACCAGGACAGAATGGGAGATGCAAGCATTGTGAGGTTAATGAGTGAAACATTGGGGTAATGAATGGGACAAAGTGTCTCATAGTCCAGCTATTCCAGAGCAGGCTTGGGGCATTAAACCTCGCTCCAAACTCCATTATATGTAAGAAAATCGAGTGAGAAATGACCATCCGGCCCCTTTAATCCCCTCCATTGTAGTCATGTATCATTATCCCCACCACCTGTGAAACCCCTACTTTAAGGAAGCCCCCAACGTCCTTCCCCTCCCGCCCCACCCCCGAATCAGCGCTGTTAATATCTCTCCAACCCTCAATCCCTGTTCTCAACAGAAATAATTCAGCTCCTTTTCCAGCTTCTGCTGACCCCAAATCCTGCCGCTGGGAGCCTGCTCCACATCATCTTCGGGGTGGGGACGGGGGCCGGACCTGCCTTATGGGACTGTACCCCAGCAGGGAGTCAGCACCTTCGGTGGGCGGGGGGGAACCTGCATTATGGGACTGTACCCCAGCAGGGAGTCAGCACCTTCGGTGGGTGGGGGGGAACCTGCCTTATGGGACTGTACCCCAGCAGGGAGTCAGCACCTTCAGGGGGAGCGGGGTGGTGGGGGGTAAATGAGTGGCAAACCCAGAATTGTGTAACTCAAGGAGCTCGTACTGTACAGGAAGAGAGTGTTTGAGCTGCTGCCTTGATGATTGAGTGCATGTTCCAGCTCAGCATCAAAGTGTGTGCCTTTGGATTACATGAATGACCTGCCCCAGGTACTATTAGCCTGGAAAGCATGTTATATATTCAAACAGTTCTTTGTTCTTGTACTGCAATATGAAAAGACGTGCCTATTTAAAGTGTTATACATTGTGTGAATGAAGAAACGAATCCTTGGCTAGTGTTGGTATTAAACTGCGCAGAGGAGATTGCTGCCTCAGTCAGTAGAGATGTAAATTTACCGAACCACAGTGTTTGAAAGCAAGGCTAATGAGTCCTGCACCATGCTGAGTGTGGGAACAGCGGGTCAGGGCACTGATCTTGCTGAGATTACACTCCAGTTAATGGGCCTGTGCTGGTGGAAGCTGCCCTCTGTGTGCAACGTGTCTGGTGTATCATTTTAAGAAAAGACAGACTGGCATTTCTACAGCGCCTTTCACCAACTCAGGACGTCCCAAAGCACTTTACAGCCAATTAAGTACTTTTTGAAGTGTCGTCACTGTTGTACATAGGATACGTGGCAGCCAATTTGCACGCAGCAAGATCCCGCAAACAGCAATGTGATAATGACCAGATAATCTGTTTTAGTGATGTTGATTGAGGGATACATATTGGCCCAGGACACCAGGGATAAGTACTATCACTTCTTCGAAATAGTGCCATAGGATCTTTTATGTCCACCTGAGAGAGCAGACAGGGCCTCGGTTTAACGTCTCATCCCAAAGATAGTACCTCCGCCAGTGCAGCACTCCCTCAGTACTGCTCCTCCGACAGTGCAGCACTCCCTCAGTACTGCCCCTGCCGACAGTGCGGCACTCCCTCAGTACTGCCCCTCCGACAGTGCGGCACTCCCTCAGTACTGCCCCTCCGACAGTGCGGCACTCCCTCAGTACTGCCCCTCCGACAGTGTGGCACTCCCTCAGTACTGCCCTTCCGACAGTGTGGCACTCCCTCAGTACTGCCCTTCCGACAGTGCAGCGCTCCCTCAGCGCTGCCCCTTCCGACAGTGCAGCGCTCCCTCAGCGCTGCCCCTCCAACAGTGCGGCGCTCCCTCAGTACTGCCCCTCCGACATTGCGGCGCTCCCTCAGTACTGCCCCTCCGACAGTGCGGCGCTCCCTCAGTACTGCCCCTCCGACAGTGCGGCGCTCCCTCAGTACTGCCCCTCCGACAGTGCGGCACTCCCTCAGTATTGCACTGGAGTGTCAGCCTAGATTTTTGTGCTAGGAGTGGGATTTGAACCCACAACCTTCTGACTGAGAGGTGAGAGTGCTGCCCACTGAGCCAGGGCTGACTCTAGGTTGGAGGGGAGACAGAGGCAGTGAATGTGCTTCCAGACATCAGCGACTTCAATTAGGAGAATAGGTTGAAGAACCTTTGGACTTTTGCACAGTTCTGAAGGGAGTTGGACTAAGTCTCGGCTGTAGCTCAGTGGGTAGCACTCTCATCTCAATGTCCGAAGGTTATAGGTTCAAGCTCCTCTCCAGGTTTTGAGCCCATAATCTAACCTTCAGCTACTAGGGGAGTGCTGCACTGCTGGAGGTCCTATGTTTTGGAGGAGATGTTAAACCCAGGACCCATCTGATGTCCTGGCCAAAATTTGTCATTCAGCCAAGGCCACAAAAACAGATGAACTGGTCATTCACACTGTGCACATTGGCTGCCAGGTTAGCCTACTGAACAACAGTGACTACATTTCAGTGAAGCCCTTCGGGACGTCCTGAGAGCGGGAAAGACACTGCATCAATGCATGTTCTTTCTCTCTACGATGATCGAGATAAATTGTTCCCTGTGGTAAGGGTTCAAATTCCAGGATAAAATTGAGGGAGTTAGAAGGGAAATCAGGGCATTTTTGTTACCCAAAGAGTTGTGGATAAATTTCCCAGGGAAGGACATTGAAGTGGATAGAGTGTTTCTGGAGAGAGAGAGAGTGGTTTGAGAGATATGGTGAGACGGTGGCGATGGAGGATATGGGGAGAAGGTGGGGAGGTAGGGTTTAATACCACGTACCACTCTGTGAGGGTCCCTCTTATAATAAGTTTGTTACTTGACCAGGTAGAGACTGAGAGGAGATCATCGAGCGCATCGTGCCTGTGCCCACTCTCTGAACGAGCTCTCCAATCAGTCCCACTCCCCTGCTCTTGACCCACAGCCCTGCAAAATTTTCTTTTCCAGTATTTATTGAATTCCCTTTTGGAAGTTACTATTGAATCTGCTTCCACCACCTTTCTGGCAGCACATTCCAGATCACAACAACTCACCGCATTAAAAAATTCTCCTCATCTCCCCTCTGGTTGTTTTGCCAATTATCTTCAATCTGTGTCCTCTGGTTACCGACCCTCCTGCCACTGGAAACAGTTTCTCCTTATTTACTCTGTAAAAAACCCTCATAATTTTGAACACCTTTATCAAATCTCCTCTTAACCTTCTCTGCTCTAAGGAGAACAACCCCAGCTTCTCCAGTCTCTCCACATCACTGAAGTCCCTCATCCCTTGAACCATTCGAGTAAATCTCCTCTGCACCCTCTCCGAGGCCTTGACATCTTTCCTAAAGTGCGGTGCCCAGAATTGGACACAATACTCCAGCCAGTGTTTTATAAAGGATTACCTAAATTATTTGGTTTTGTACTCTCTGCCTCTATAATAAAGCCCAGGATCTGGTGTGCTTTTTAACAGCCTTCTCAACCTGTCCCACCACCTTCACAGGTGACCCCACTTTTGGTTTGCAGTGTCCTTCCCCAATGAGCTTAGTGTTGCCAACCCTCCGAGATTAGCCTGGAGTCTCTAAGGGGGAGAAATTCGGTATCACCCCGTTTGGGGCACAATTATTGGCTGGGCGCAAAGTTTAGCGCCTGGCGCTAATCATCGCCTCCGACTGCAAACTTGGCTTCTATCGCCCCTGGAGGTGATTGGAGCGCTAAATCAGGCGCTACACACCTCTCTTAAGGCGCTAACGCCGAGGAGCGAGGCGCTACCTCAGAGCGCTGGCGAAGCTCATGTGATGTCAGTCAGCAATGGAACACAGACACACTGGCGCCGGCCAGTTCTTAAAGGGGAGGGTCGATCTTGCTCTCCATCCACACCCTGCTCATTGCAGCCTTGAATCTCGGCCTGGAGAGACCTGCACATCAAATCTGCTGGAAAGAACAATGGAGAGGTCCAGGGAAAGAACTCAGAGTGTAGCCCCCACAGTCTCTTCTAAATCGATGCAAGGAAGGTCAAATCAAAATGAACCTGCAAAGTGCTGCTCAGTACCCAAAACTCCTTCACATAGCATTGAATCTCTCCAGAAGTCTCTCTCTCTCTCTCAGAATCCATGGTGCAAAAATGTCGTCGACTAAAAAAAGGCAGGAAGCGGTCGCCTTTAGATAGCGCTCCCCCAGTCCCTTCCCGACTGCAAAACGTTCCCCTCAACCTGTCGTTGCTAGCGGCAGGCGGAAAGGCAAAAGGCGTCACTCAATATCCGGTCCGGGGCGTTGCACGCTCGACTGACGTCACGATCTGCGGGCACAGGAGATCGTGGCGGAAGTGTTTAGCCCCTCCGCAAAATGTCTGGTCAATTTCACAAGCGGCGCAAACATCGCCGCGTCCGGGCGCTAGTTGCTTTGCGCCCTAGGGCGCTAACGGGAGGCACAAAGCAACCGAATTTTTCCCCCTAGGTTTCTTTGAACATTTCTGTTTATTAGTTATAAAAGCATTGGACATGCGGAAAAAAGAGATGTTTGATTGACAGTCCAGAGTCATCCAATCGGATAATGAAGATTGTATTCGCTGTCCGATTGGTGCAGGAGGGCGGGGCCCCGCAAGGATGGACCTGTCAGGTGACCAATGGCGCGGATGTGGGCGGGGCAGTTGGAGGCAGGAGGTCATGTGATGAACCCTTCAGGACGATGTCCAACAAGAGTTGGCGAATCTCGGTGACGTATGTACGAGCTCTCCTTGGGCTCGTGCTGGGACTGGCTCTCTTTTCTTCTCTAGAAAGCCTGGAAGAAACAGAGGTTTTAATTACTGTATTTTAGGAGCCGAGGGGTCAGTAAAGGGACTGAGTTGAAAGCAGCCGGTTCATCTGCATTCACCACCTCACCTAAAGTTTATTAACTAGATTGGCAGTGAGCTTACTGTATTCAAAGATAAAGCAGATGCTTTGGAGGCAAATCTTGGCCAAGCCTCAACTCTTCTGGCACTGTGGGTTTTAGAGGAGGCAGGAGGCCTGGCAGATTGTGCGCGGGAGACGACTCCTCTAGGCCAGGCTCACTAATTGATGAACTGCCATGCACTCCGTCTGCTCACAGCATTTGCTCACAGACTGCACTTTCCTGCTTCCAGCACAAGGTACCTGGCTGCAGTTTGCTAAAACTCCTCTATTCCTCAATGCATCTGTTACCAGTCCTACCCACACTGCCCACTTAGAATTGGCTCTTAGTCTGCACTGGTTCACAATCTCATACAGAGCAGCAAAAGATTAGCTGGAAGGAGAACTGGAAATATCACCCTGCTGGAGTACAAGCCTGTCCCTGTATAACACTGGGGTACAGTACTGGTGGGTACAGGTCTGTCATTGTATAACACGGGTACAGTACTGGTGGGTACAGGTCCGTCACTGTTTCACACTGGGGTACAGTACTCGTGGGTACAGGTCTGTCCCTGTATAACACTGGGGTACAGTACTGGTGGGTACAGGTCTGTCACTGTATAACACTGGGTACAGTACTGGTGGGTACAGGTCTGTCACTGTATAACACTGGGGTACAGTACTGGTGGGTACAGGTCTGTCCCTGTATAACACTGGGATACAGTACTGGTGGGTACAGGTCTGTCACAGTGTAACACTGGGGTACAGTACTGGTGGGTACAGGTCTGTCACAGTGTAACACTGGGGTACAGTACTGGTGGGTACAGGGCTGTCCCTGTATAACACTGGGGTACAGTACTGGTGGGTACAGGTCTATCACTGTATAACACTGGGGTACAGTACTGGTGGGTACAGGTCTGTCACTGTATAACACTGGGGTACAGTACTGGTGGGTACGGGTCTGTCACTGTATAACACTGGGGTACAGTACTGGTGGGTACAGTTCTGTCCCTCTATAACACTGGGGTACAGTACTGGTGGGTATGGGTCTGTCACTGTATAACACTGGGGTACAGTGCTGGTGGGTACAGGTCTGTCCCTCTATAACACTGGGGTACAATACTGGTGGGCACAGGTCTGTCACTGTATAACACTGGGGTACAGTACTGGTGGGTACAGTTCTGTCCCTCTATAACACTGGAGTACAGTACTGGTGGGTACGGGTCTGTCACTGTATAACACTGGGGTACAGTGCTGGTGGGTACAGGTCTGTCCCTCTATAACACTGGGGTACAATACTGGTGGGCACAGGTCTATCATTGTATAACACGGGTACAGTACTGGTGGGTACAGGTCTGTCACTGTATCACACTGGGGTACAGTACTGGTGGGTACAGGTCTGTCACTGTATAACACTGGGGTACAGTACTGGTGGGTACAGGTCTGTCATTGTATAACACTGGGGTACAGTACTGGTGGGTACAGGTCTGTCGCTGTGTAACACGGGGATACAGTACTGGTGGGTACAGGTCTGTCACTGTATAACACTGGGGTACAGTACTGGTGGGTACAGGTCTGTCACTAACACTGGGGTACAGTACTGGTGGGTACAGGTCTGTCACTGTATAACACTGGGGTACAGTACTGGTGGGTACAGGTCTGTCACTGTATAACACTGGGATACGGTGCTGGTGGGTACTGGTCTGTCACTGTATAACACTGGGATACAGTACTGGTGGGTACAGGTCTGTCACAGTGTAACACTGGGGTACAGTACTGGTGGGTACAGGTCTGTCACAGTGTAACACTGGGGTACAGTACTGGTGGGTACAGGGCTGTCCCTGTATAACACTGGGGTACAGTACTGGTGGGTACAGGTCTGTCACTGTATAACACTGGGGTACAGTACTGGTGGGTACAGGTCTGTCACTGTATAACACTGGGGTACAGAACTGGTGGGTACGGGTCTGTCACTGTATAACACTGGGGTACAGTACTGGTGGGTACAGGTCTGTCCCTGTATAACACTGGGGTACAGTACTGGTGGGTACAGGTCTGTCACTGTATAACACTGGGGTACAGTACTGGTGGGTACAGGTCTGTCACTGTATAACACTGGGGTACAGTACTGGTGGGTACAGGTCTGTCACTGTATAACACTGGGATACGGTACTGGTGGGTACTGGTCTGTCACTGTATAACACTGGGGTACAGTACTGGTGGGTACAGGTCTGTCACTGTATAACACTGGGGTACAGTACTGGTGGGTACAGGTCTGTCACTGTATAACACTGGAATACAGTACTGGTGGGTACAGGTCTGTCACTGTATAACACTGGGGTACAGTACTGGTGGGTACAGGTCTGTCACTAACACTGGGGTACAGTACTGGTGGGTACAGGTCTGTCACTAACACTGGGGTACAGTACTGGTGGGTACAGGTCTGTCACTGTATAACACTGGGTACAGTACTGGTGGGTACAGGCCTGTCACTGTATAACACTGGGGTACAGTACTGGTGGGTACAGGTCTGTCACTGTGTAACACTGGGGTACAGTACTGGTGGGTACAGGTCTGTCAATGTATAACACTGGGGTACAGTACTGGGGGGTACAGGTCTGTCACTGTATAACACTGGGGTACAGTACTGGTGGGTACAGGTCTGTCCCTGTATAACACTGGGGTACAGTACTGGTGGGTACAGGTCTGTCACAGTGTAACACTGGGGTACAGTACTGGTGGGTACAGGTCTGTCACTAACACTGGGGTACAGTACTGGCGGGTACAGGTCTGTCACTGTATAACACTGGGGTACAGTACTGGTGGGTACAGGTCTGTCACTGTTTAACACTTCGGTACAGTACTGGTGGGTACAGGTCTGTCACTGTGTAACACTGGGGTACAGTACTGGTGGGTACAGGTCTGTCAGTGTATAACACTGGGGTACAGTACTGGTGGGTACAGGTCTGTCACTGTATAACACTGGGGTACAGTACTGGTGGGTACAGGTCTGTCACTGTATAACACTGGGGTACAGTACTGGTGGGTACAGGTCTGTCACGAAAACACTGGGGTACAGTACTGGTGGGTACAGGTCTGTCACTGTATAACACTGGTGTACAGTACTGGTGGGTACAGGTCTGTCACTATAACACTGGGGTACAGTACTGGTGGGTACAGGTCTGTCACTGTATAACACTGGGGTACAGTACTGGTGGGTACAGGTCTGTCACTATAACACTGGGGTACAGTACTGGTGGGTACAGGTCTGTCACTGTATAACACTGGGGTACAGTACTGGTGGGTACAGGTCTGTCACTGTATAACACTGGGGTACAGTACTGGTGGGTACAGGTCTGTCACTATAAAACTGGGGTACAGTTCTGGTGGGTACAGGTCTGTCACTGTTTAACACTGGGGTACAGTACTGGTGGGTACAGGTCTGTCACTATAACACTGGGGTACAGTACTGGTGGGTACAGGTCTGTCACTGTATAACACTGGGGTACAGTACTGGTGGGTACAGGTCTGTCACTGTATAACACTGGGGTACAGTACTGGTGGGTACAGGTCAGTCAGTGTATAACACTGAGGTACAGTACTGGTGGGTACCGGTCTGTCAATGTATAACACGGGTACAGTACTGGTGGGTACAGGTCTGTCACTGTATAACACTGGGGTACAGTACTGGTGTGTACAGGTCTGTCACGTTGTAACACTGGGGTACAGTAATGGTGGGTACAGGTCTGTCACTGTATAACACTGGGGTACAGTACTGGTGGGTACAGGTCTGTCCCTGTATAACACTGGGGTACAGTACTAGTGGGTACAGGTCAGTCACTGTATAACACTGGGGTACAGTACTGGTGGGTACAGGTCTGTCACAGTGTAACACTGGGGTACAGTACTGGTGGGTACAGGTCTGTCACAGTGTAACACTGGAGTACAGTACTGGTGGGTACAGGGCTGTCCCTGTATAACACTGGGGTACAGTACTGGTGGGTACAGGTCTGTCACTGTATAACACTGGGGTACAGTACTGGTGGGTACAGGTCTGTCACTGTATAACACTGGGGTACAGTACTGGTGGGTACGGGTCTGTCACTGTATAACACTGGGGTACAGTACTGGTGGGTACAGTTCTGTCCCTCAATAACACTGGGGTACAGTACTGGTGGGTACGGGTCTGTCACTGTATAACACTGTGGTACAGTGCTGGTGGGTACAAGTCTGTCCCTGTATAACACTGGGGTACAATACTGGTGGGCACAGGTCTGTCACTGTATAACACGGGTACAGTACTGGTGGGTACAGGTCTGTCACTGTATAACACTGGGGTACAGTACTGGTGGGTACAGGTCTGTCACTGTATCACACTGGGGTACAGTACTGGTGGGTACAGGTCTGTCACTGTATAACACTGGGGTACAGTACTGGTGGGTACAGGTCTGTCATTGTATAACACTGGGGTACAGTACTGGTGGGTACAGGTCTGTCGCTGTGTAACACGGGGATACAGTACTGTTGGGTACAGGTCTGTCACTGTATAACACTGGGATACAGTACTGGTGGATACAGGTCTGTCACTAACACTGGGGTACAGTACTGGTGGGTACAGGTCTGTCACTGTATAACATGGGTACAGTACTGGTGGGTACAGGTCTGTCACTGTATAACACTGGGGTACAGTACTGGTGGGTACAGGTCTGTCACTGTATAACACTGGGGTACAGTACTGGTGGGTACAGGTCTGTCACTGTATAACACTGGGGTACAGTACTGGTGGGTACAGGTCTATCACTGTATAACACTGGGGTACAGTACTGGTGGGTACAGGTCTGTCATTGTATAACACTGGGGTACAGTACTGGTGGGTACAGGTCTGTCACTGTATAACACTGGGATACGGTACTGGTGGGTACTGGTCTGTCACTGTATAACACTGGGGTACAGTACTGGTGGGTACAGGTCTGTCACCGTATAACACTGGGATACAGTACTGGTGGGTACAGGTCTGTCACTGTATAACACTGGGGTACAGTACTAGTGGGTACAGGTCTGTCACTAACACTGGGGTACAGTACTGGCGGGTACAGGTCTGTCACTGTATAACACTTCGGTACAGTACTGGTGGGTACAGGTCTGTCACTGTATCACACTGGGGTACAGTACTGGTGGGTACAGGTCTGTCAGTGTATAACACTGGGGTACAGTACTTGTGGGTACAGGTCTGTCACTGTATAACACTGGGGTACAGTACTGGTGGGTACAGGTCTGTCACTGTATAACACTGGGGTACAGTACTGGTGGGTACAGGTCTGTCACGAAAACACTGGGGTACAGTACTGGTGGGTACAGGTCTGTCACTGTATAACACTGGGGTACAGTACTGGTGGGTACAGGTCTGTCACTATAACACTGGGGTACAGTACTGGTGGGTACAGGTCTGTCACTGTATAACACTGGGGTACAGTACTGGTGGGTACAGGTCTGTCACTATAACACTGGGGTACAGTACTGGTGGGTACAGGTCTGTCACTGTATAACACTGGGGTACAGTACTGGTGGGTACAGGTCTGTCACTGTATAACACTGGGGTACAGTACTGGTGGGTACAGGTCTGTCACTATAACACTGGGGTACAGTTCTGGTGGGTACAGGTCTGTCACTGTTTAACACTGGGTTACAGTACTGGTGGGTACAGGTCTGTCACAGTGTAACACTGGGGTACAGTACTGGTGGGTACAGGTCTGTCACTAACACTGGGGTACAGTACTGGCGGGTACAGGTCTGTCACTGTATAACACTGGGGTACAGTACTGGTGGGTACAGGTCTGTCACTGTTTAACACTTCGGTACAGTACTGGTGGGTACAGGTCTGTCACTGTATAACACTGGGGTACAGTACTGGTGGGTACAGGTCTGTCAGTGTATAACACTGGGGTACAGTACTGGTGGGTACAGGTCTGTCACTGTATAACACTGGGGTACAGTACTGGTGGGTACAGGTCTGTCACTGTATAACACTGGGGTACAGTACTGGTGGGTACAGGTCTGTCACGAAAACACTGGGGTACAGTACTGGTGGGTACAGGTCTGTCACTGTATAACACTGGTGTACAGTACTGGTGGGTACAGGTCTGTCACTATAACACTGGGGTACAGTACTGGTGGGTACAGGTCTGTCACTGTATAACACTGGGGTACAGTACTGGTGGGTACAGGTCTGTCACTATAACACTGGGGTACAGTACTGGTGGGTACAGGTCTGTCACTGTATAACACTGGGGTACAGTACTGGTGGGTACAGGTCTGTCACTGTATAACACTGGGGTACAGTACTGGTGGGTACAGGTCTGTCACTATAAAACTGGGGTACAGTTCTGGTGGGTACAGGTCTGTCACTGTTTAACACTGGGGTACAGTACTGGTGGGTACAGGTCTGTCACTATAACACTGGGGTACAGTACTGGTGGGTACAGGTCTGTCACTGTATAACACTGGGGTACAGTACTGGTGGGTACAGGTCTGTCACTGTATAACACTGGGGTACAGTACTGGTGGGTACAGGTCAGTCAGTGTATAACACTGAGGTACAGTACTGGTGGGTACCGGTCTGTCAATGTATAACACGGGTACAGTACTGGTGGGTACAGGTCTGTCACTGTATAACACTGGGGTACAGTACTGGTGTGTACAGGTCTGTCACGTTGTAACACTGGGGTACAGTAATGGTGGGTACAGGTCTGTCACTGTATAACACTGGGGTACAGTACTGGTGGGTACAGGTCTGTCCCTGTATAACACTGGGGTACAGTACTAGTGGGTACAGGTCAGTCACTGTATAACACTGGGGTACAGTACTGGTGGGTACAGGTCTGTCACAGTGTAACACTGGGGTACAGTACTGGTGGGTACAGGTCTGTCACAGTGTAACACTGGAGTACAGTACTGGTGGGTACAGGGCTGTCCCTGTATAACACTGGGGTACAGTACTGGTGGGTACAGGTCTGTCACTGTATAACACTGGGGTACAGTACTGGTGGGTACAGGTCTGTCACTGTATAACACTGGGGTACAGTACTGGTGGGTACGGGTCTGTCACTGTATAACACTGGGGTACAGTACTGGTGGGTACAGTTCTGTCCCTCAATAACACTGGGGTACAGTACTGGTGGGTACGGGTCTGTCACTGTATAACACTGTGGTACAGTGCTGGTGGGTACAAGTCTGTCCCTGTATAACACTGGGGTACAATACTGGTGGGCACAGGTCTGTCACTGTATAACACGGGTACAGTACTGGTGGGTACAGGTCTGTCACTGTATAACACTGGGGTACAGTACTGGTGGGTACAGGTCTGTCACTGTATCACACTGGGGTACAGTACTGGTGGGTACAGGTCTGTCACTGTATAACACTGGGGTACAGTACTGGTGGGTACAGGTCTGTCATTGTATAACACTGGGGTACAGTACTGGTGGGTACAGGTCTGTCGCTGTGTAACACGGGGATACAGTACTGTTGGGTACAGGTCTGTCACTGTATAACACTGGGATACAGTACTGGTGGATACAGGTCTGTCACTAACACTGGGGTACAGTACTGGTGGGTACAGGTCTGTCACTGTATAACATGGGTACAGTACTGGTGGGTACAGGTCTGTCACTGTATAACACTGGGGTACAGTACTGGTGGGTACAGGTCTGTCACTGTATAACACTGGGGTACAGTACTGGTGGGTACAGGTCTGTCACTGTATAACACTGGGGTACAGTACTGGTGGGTACAGGTCTATCACTGTATAACACTGGGGTACAGTACTGGTGGGTACAGGTCTGTCATTGTATAACACTGGGGTACAGTACTGGTGGGTACAGGTCTGTCACTGTATAACACTGGGATACGGTACTGGTGGGTACTGGTCTGTCACTGTATAACACTGGGGTACAGTACTGGTGGGTACAGGTCTGTCACCGTATAACACTGGGATACAGTACTGGTGGGTACAGGTCTGTCACTGTATAACACTGGGGTACAGTACTAGTGGGTACAGGTCTGTCACTAACACTGGGGTACAGTACTGGCGGGTACAGGTCTGTCACTGTATAACACTTCGGTACAGTACTGGTGGGTACAGGTCTGTCACTGTATAACACTGGGGTACAGTACTGGTGGGTACAGGTCTGTCAGTGTATAACACTGGGGTACAGTACTTGTGGGTACAGGTCTGTCACTGTATAACACTGGGGTACAGTACTGGTGGGTACAGGTCTGTCACTGTATAACACTGGGGTACAGTACTGGTGGGTACAGGTCTGTCACGAAAACACTGGGGTACAGTACTGGTGGGTACAGGTCTGTCACTGTATAACACTGGGGTACAGTACTGGTGGGTACAGGTCTGTCACTATAACACTGGGGTACAGTACTGGTGGGTACAGGTCTGTCACTGTATAACACTGGGGTACAGTACTGGTGGGTACAGGTCTGTCACTATAACACTGGGGTACAGTACTGGTGGGTACAGGTCTGTCACTGTATAACACTGGGGTACAGTACTGGTGGGTACAGGTCTGTCACTGTATAACACTGGGGTACAGTACTGGTGGGTACAGGTCTGTCACTATAACACTGGGGTACAGTTCTGGTGGGTACAGGTCTGTCACTGTTTAACACTGGGTTACAGTACTGGTGGGTACAGGTCTGTCACTATAACACTGGGGTACAGTACTGGTGGGTACAGGTCTGTCACTGTATAACACGGGTACAGTACTGGTGGGTACAGGTCTGTCACTGTATAACACTGGGGTACAGTACTGGTGTGTACAGGTCTGTCAGTGTATAACACTGGGGTACAGTACTTGTGGGTACAGTTCGGGAGCATTTAAACTAGTATGGCAGGGGGCTAGAAACCTCTGTAGTGAAATAGAGGAAAGTGAAAGGCAGACAGAAATAAATGGTAAAAGGGTGAGGAACAAAAAACAAAGGGCCAAACCAATTCATAAAAAATGTGAGCATAAAAAAAGCCTGAGGGTTTTATACCTTAATGCGAGAAGCATCAGGAACAAGGTAGATGAATTAGCTGTGGAAATAGAGGTTAATAATTATGATCTAATTGGGATTACGGAAACATGGTTGCAGGGTGAGCAGGGCTGGGAGCTTAACATACAGGGGTATTCAGTATTTAGGAAGGATCGACAAAAAAGAAAGGGAGGAGGGGTAGCATTGCTGGTAAAAGAAGGGATAAATGCAATTGAAAGGAAGGATATTAACTCAGTTAATACAGAATCTATATGGGTGGAGCTAAGAAATAGCGAGGGGCGAAAAACATTAATAGGAGTGGTATATAGGCCTCCAAATAGTAAAATAGAGGTTGGGGAAGGCATCACGAGGGAAATTAGAGAAGCGTGCAATAAGAGCACAGCTGTCATCATAGGTGACTTTAACTTACATATAGATTGGAATAGCCTAATCAGTAAAAATAATGAGGAGGAGGAATTCCTTGAGTGTTTAAGGGATGGTTATCTGGATCAATATGTCGAGGAACCAACTCGGGAACAGGCTATATTGGACTGGGTACTGTGCAATGAGAAGGGACTAATTAGTAATTTTGTTGTACGGGGACCCTTGGGTCAGAGCGATCATAACATGATCGATTTCTCACTCGAAATGGAGAGCGAAGAAATTGACTCAGATACTAAGGTCCTGAATTTAAACAAGGGGAATTATGATGCCATTAGACGGGAACTGAGTAGGTCTGATTGGACAACGTTCCTGGGAGGACTGGAGGTAGATAAACAATGGCAAGCATTTAAAGATAGAATGACAAAATTGCAAAAATTGTTTATACCAATCTGGCATAAAAGGAAATCTAAAAAGGTGACTCAACCGTGGATAACAGGGGAAATTAGAGACAGCATAAAATCCAAAGATAGGGCGTATAAAATAGCCAAAAAAAGCGCCAGAGCGGAAGATTGGGAACAGTTTAAGATAGAGCAAAGGAGGACAAAGGGCTTAATCAAGAGGGGCAAAATAGCTTACGAAAGCAAGCTGGCGGAAAATATAAAAACTAACTCCAAAAGCTTTTATAAGTATATCAAGAGGAAAAGACTGGTGAAAACCAAAGTTGGCCCATTGCAGTCAGATACGGGGGAATATATAACGGGAAATAAAGAAATGGCAGACCAACTAAATGCATACTTTGGGTCAGTCTTTACGAAGGAAGACACAAAAAACCTCCCTGGGATATCGGGAAAAATAGGGACATTTGCAAAGGAGGAACTGACGCAAGTCAATATCTCTAAGGATATGGTGTTAAGGAAGCTAAAGGGATTGAAGGCGGACAAATCCCCAGGGCCTGATAACATGCATCCTAGGGTGCTGAAGGAGGTGGCCCTAGAGATAGCGGATGCACTAAGTATGATTTTTCAGAATTCATTAGACTCGGGAACAGTGCCCATGGATTGGAGGGTAGCTAACGTTACCCCACTATTCAAAAAGGGGGGTAGGGAAAAAGCAGGTAATTACAGACCTGTAAGCCTTACATCAGTTGTGGGCAAAATGCTGGAGTCCATCATTAAGGATGAAATAGCGGAGCACTTAGCAAATGGGGACAGGATAGGACAGAGTCAACATGGATTTACAAAGGGTAAATCGTGCTTGACTAATCTATTGGAATTTTTTGAGGGAGTAACTGGTAAAATAGATGGGGGAGAGCCAGTAGATGTGGTGTACCTGGACTTCCAAAAGGCCTTCGATAAGGTCCCACATAAAAGATTAGCAGGGAAAATTGAAGCTCATGGGATAAAGGGGAAAGTATTGACGTGGATAGAGAACTGGCTGTCAGATAGAAAACAGAGAGTTGGAATAAACGGCTCATTTTCTGAATGGCAGGCAGTAACAAGTGGGGTACCACAGGGATCTGTCCTGGGTCCCCAGCTGTTCACAATTTACATTAATGACCTGGATCAGGGAGTCGGATGCAGCATTTCCAAATTTGCAGACGACACTAAACTAGGAGGGGGGGTGGGCTCAGAGGAGGAGACCAGGAAGCTCCAGAGCGATTTGGACAGACTGGGTGATTGGGCGGATAAATGGCAGATGCACTATAATGTGGACAAGTGCGAAGTTATCCACCTTGGGTGCAGGAACGGGAGGGCAAATTATTATTTAAATGGCAATAAATTGGGAGAGGGGGAAGTACAGAGAGACCTGGGTGTTCTTGTACACCAGTCACTGAAGGCGAGCATGCAGGTGCAACAGGCGGTCAAGAAGGCAAACGGTATGCTGGCCTTCATAGCAAAAGGGTTGGAATACAGGAACAGGGATACCTTGCTGCAGCTGTACAGGGCACTGGTGAGACCACACCTCGAGTACTGTGTACAGTTTTGGTCGCCTCATCTGAGGAAAGATGTTCTTGCCATGGAGGGGGTGCAGCGGCGATTCACCAGGCTGATACCAGGAATGGCGGGATTGACCTATGAGGAGAGACTATGTAGTTTAGGTATGTACACACTGGAGTTTAGAAGATTGAGAGGGGACCTCATAGAAGTGTATAAAATTCTGACAGGTCTAGACAGACTAGATGCAGAAGGAATGTTTCCCTTGGCGGGTGAGAACAGAACTAGAGGACATAATTTAAGGATAAGGGCTAAACCATTTAGGACAGAAATGAGGGGGAATTTCTTCACTCAGAGGGTGGTGAACCTGTGGAACTCATTGCCACAGAGGGCAGTGTACGCCAGCTCATTAAATATATTTAAGAGGGACTTAGATATATTTCTACAGGCAAAAGGGGTTAAGGGTTATAGAGAGAAGGCGGGGACGGGATACTGAATTGGAGGATCAGCCATGATCTCATTAAATGGCGGAGCAGGCTCGAAGGGCCGGATGGCCTACTCCTGCTCCTATCTTCTATGTATCTATGGATGTAACACTGGGGTACAGTAATGGTGGGTACAGGTCTGACACTGTATAACACTGGGGTACAGTACTGGTGTGTACAGGTCTGTCACTGTGTAACACTGGGGTACAGTAATGGTAGGTACAGGTCGGTCACTGTATAATACTGGGGTACAATACTGGTGGGTACAGGTCTGTCACTAACACTGGGGTACAGTACTGGTGGGTACAGGTCTGTCACTGTGTAACACTGGGGTACAGTAATGGTGAGTACAGGTCTGTCAATGTATAACACAGGGGTACAGTACTGGTGGGTACAGGTCTGTCACAGTGTAACACTGGGGTACAGTACTGGTGGGTACAGGTCTGTCACAGTGTAACACTGGGGTACAGTACTGGTGGGTACAGGGCTGTCCCTGTATAACACTGGGGTACAGTACTGGTGGGTACAGGTCTGTCACTGTATAACACTGGGGTACAGTACTGGTGGGTACAGGTCTGTCACTGTATAACACTGGGGTACAGTACTGGTGGGTACGGGTCTGTCACTGTATAACACTGGGGTACAGTACTGGTGGGTACAGTTCTGTCCCTCTATAACACTGGGGTACAGTACTGGTGGGTACAGGTCTGTCACTGTATAACACTGGGGTACAGTGCTGGTGGGTACAGGTCTGTCCCTGTATAACACTGGGGTACAGTACTGGTGGGTACAGGTCTGTCACTGTATAACATGGGTACAGTACTGGTGGGTACAGGTCTGTCACTGTATAACACTGGGGTACAGTACTGGTGGGTACAGGTCTGTCACTGTATCACACTGGGGTACAGTACTGGTGGGTACAGGTCTGTCACTGTATAACACTGGGGTACAGTACTGGTGGGTACAGGTCTGTCATTGTATAACACTGGGGTACAGTACTGGTGGGTACAGGTCTGTCGCTGTGTAACACGGGGATACAGTACTGTTGGGTACAGGTCTGTCACTGTATAACACTGGGGTACAGTACTGGTGGGTACAGGTCTGTCACTGTATAACACTGGGATACAGTACTGGTGGGTACAGGTCTGTCACTAACACTGGGGTACAGTACTGGTGGGTACAGGTCTGTCACTGTATAACACTGGGGTACAGTACTGGTGGGTACAGGTCTGTCACTGTATAACACTGGGATACGGTACTGGTGGGTACTGGTTTGTCACTGTATAACACTGGGGTACAGTACTGGTGGGTACAGATCTGTCACTGTGTAACACTGGGGTACAGTACTGGTGGGTACAGGTCCGTCCCTGTATAACACAGGGGTACAGTACTGGTGGGTACAGGTCTGTCCCTGTATAACACTGGGATACAGTACTGGTGGGTACAGGTCTGTCACAGTGTAACACTGGGGTACAGTACTGGTTGGTACAGGGCTGTCCCTGTATAACACTGGGGTACAGTACTGGTGGGTACAGGTCTGTCACTATATAACACTGGGGTACAGTACTGGTGGGTACAGGTCTGTCACTGTATAACACTGGGGTACAGTACTGGTGGGTACGGGTCTGTCACTGTATAACACTGGGGTACAGTACTGGTGGGTACGGGTCTGTCACTGTATAACACTGGGGTACAATACTGGTGGGCACAGGTCTGTCACTGTATAACACTGGGGTACAGTACTGGTGGGTACAGGTCTGTCACTGTATAACACTGGGATACAGTACTGGTGGGTACTGGTCTGTCACTAACACTGGGATACAGTACTGGTGGGTACAGGTCTGTCACTGTATAACACTGGGGTACAGTACTGGTGGGTACGGGTCTGTCACTGTATAACACTGGGGTACAGTACTGGGGGGTACAGGTCTGTCACTGTATAACACTGGGGTACAGTACTGGTGGGTACAGGTCTGTCCCTGTATAACACTGGGGTACAGTACTGGCGGGTACAGGTCTGTCACTGTATAACACTGGGGTAGAGTACTGGTGGGTACAGGTCTGTCACTGTAGAACACTTCGGTACAGTACTGGTGGGTACTGGTCTGTCACTGTATAACACTGGGGTACAGTACTGGTGGGTACAGGTCTGTCAGTGTATAACACTGGGGTACAGTACTGGTGGGTACAGGTCTGTCACTGTATAACACTGGGGTACACTACTGGTGGGTACAGGTCTGTCACTATAACACTGGGGTACAGTACTGGTGGGTACAGGTCTGTCACTGTTTAACACTGGGGTACAGTACTGGTGGGTACAGGTATTTCACTGTATAACACTGGGATACAGTACTGGTGGGTACAGGTCTGTCACTAACACTGGGATACAGTACTGGTGGGTACAGGTCTGTCACTGTATAACACTGGGGTACAGTACTGGTGGGTACGGGTCTGTCACTGTATAACACTGGGGTACAGTACTGGGGGGTACAGGTCTGTCACTGTATAACACTGGGGTACAGTACTGGTGGGTACAGGTCTGTCCCTGTATAACACTGGGGTACAGTACTGGCGGGTACAGGTCTGTCACTGTATAACACTGGGGTAGAGTACTGGTGGGTACAGGTCCGTCACTGTATAACACTTCGGTACAGTACTGGTGGGTACTGGTCTGTCACTGTATAACACTGGGGTACAGTACTGGTGGGTACAGGTCTGTCAGTGTATAACACTGGGGTACAGTACTGGTGGGTACAGGTCTGTCACTATATAACACTGGGGTACACTACTGGTGGGTACAGGTCTGTCACTATAACACTGGGGTACAGTACTGGTGGGTACAGGTCTGTCACTATAACACTGGGGTACAGTACTGGTGGGTACAGGTCTGTCACTGTATAACACTGGGGTACAGTACTGGTGGGTACAGGTCTGTCACTGTATAACACTGGGGTACAGTACTGGTGGGTACAGGTCTGTCACTATAACACTGGGGTACAGTACTGGTGGGTACAGGTCTGTCACTGTTTAACACTGGGGTACAGTACTGGTGGGTACAGGTCTGTGACTATAACACTGGGGTACAGTACTGGTGGGTACAGGTCTGTCAATGTATAACACGGGTACAGTACTGGTGGGTACAGGTCTGTCACTGTATAACACTGGGGTACAGTACTGGTGGGTACAGGTCTGTCACTGTATAACACTGGGGCACAGTACTGGTGGGTACAGGTCTGTCACGTTGTAACACTGGGGTACAGTACTGGTGGGTACAGGTCTGTCACTGTATAACACTGGGGTACAGTACTGGTGGGTACAGGTCTGTCACTGTATAATACTGGGGTACAGTACTGGTGGGTACAGGTCTGTCACTAACACTGGGGTACAGTACTGGTGTGTACAGGTCTGTCACTGTGTAACACTGGGGTACAGTAATGGTGAGTACAGGTCCGTCACTGTATAACACAGGGGTACAGTACTGGTGGGTACAGGTCTGTCCCTGTATAACACTGGGGTATAGTACTAGTGGGTACAGGTCTGTCACTGTATAACACTGGGGTACAGTACTGGTGGGTACAGGTCTGTCACTATAACACTGGGGTACAGTACTGGTGGGTACTGGTCTGTCACTAACACTGGGGTACAGTACTGGTGGGTACAGGTCTGTCACTAACACTGGGGTACAGTACTGGTGGGTACAGGTCTGTCACTGTATAACACTGGGGTACAGTACTGGTGGGTACAGGTCTGTCACTGACACTGGGGTACAGTACTGGTGGGTACAGGTCTGTCACTGTATAACACTGGGGTACAGTACTGGTGGGTACAGGTCTGTCACTAACACTGGGGTACAGTACTGGTGGGTACAGGTCTGTCACTGTATAACACTGGGGTACAGTACTGGTGGGTACAGGTCAGTCAGTGTATAACACTGGGGTACAGTACTGGTGGGTACAGGTCTGTCAATGTATAACACGGGTACAGTACTGGTGGGTACAGGTCTGTCACAGTTTATAACACTGGGGTACAGTACTGGTGGGTACAGGTCTGTCACTGTATAACACTGGGGTACAGTACTGGTGGGTACAGGTCTGTCACGTTGTAACACTGGGGTACAGTACTGGTGGGTACAGGTCTGTCACTGTATAACACTGGGGTACAGTACTGGTGGGTACAGGTCTGTCACTGTATAATACTGGGGTACAGTACTGGTGGGTACAGGTCTGTCACTAACACTGGGGTACAGTACTGGTGGGTACAGGTCTGTCACTGTGTAACACTGGGGTACAGTAATGGTGAGTACAGGTCTGTCACTGTATAACACAGGGGTACAGTACTGGTGGGTACAGGTCTGTCCCTGTATAACACTGGGGTACAGTACTAGTGGGTACAGGTCTGTCACTGTATAACACTGGGGTACAGTACTGGTGGGTACAGGTCTGTCACTATAACACTGGGGTACAGTACTGGTGGGTACAGGTCTGTCACTAACACTGGGGTACAGTACTGGTGGGTACAGGTCTGTCACTGTATAACACTGGGGTACAGTACTGGTGGGTACAGGTCTGTCACTAACACTGGGGTACAGTACTGGTGGGTACAGGTCTGTCACTGTATAACACTGGGGTACAGTACTGGTGGGTACAGGTCTGTCACTAACACTGGGGTACAGTACTGGTGGGTACAGGTCTGTCGCTGTATAACACTGGGGTACAGTACTGGTGGGTACAGGTCTGTCACTGTATAACACTGGGGTACAGTACTGGTGGGTACAGGTCTGTCACTAACACTGGGGTACAGTACTGGTGGGTACAGGTCTGTCACTGTATAACACTGGGGTACAGTACTGGTGGGTACAGGTCTGTCACTAACACTGGGGTACAGTACTGGTGGGTACAGGTCTGTCACTGTATAACACTGGGGTACAGTACTGGTGGGTACAGGTCTGTCACTAACACTGGGGTACAGTACTGGTGGGTACAGGTCTGTCACTGTATAACACTGGGGTACAGTACTGGTGGGTACAGGTCTGTCACTAACACTGGGGTACAGTACTGGTGGGTACAGGTCTGTCACTGTATAACACTGGGGTACAGTACTGGTGGGTACAGGTCAGTCAGTGTATAACACTGGGGTACAGTACTGGTGGGTACAGGTCTGTCACTATAACACTGGGGTACAGTACTGGTGGGTGCAGGTCTGTCAATGTATAACACGGGTACAGTACTGGTGGGTACAGGTCTGTCACTGTATAACACTGGGGTACAGTACTGGTGGGTACAGGTCTGTCACTGTATAACACTGGAGCACAGTACTGGTGGGTACAGGTCTGTCACGTTGTAACACTGGGGTACAGTACTAGTGGGTACAGGTCTGTCACTGTATAACACTGGGGTACAGTACTGGTGGGTACAGGTCTGTCACTGTATAATACTGGGGTACAGTACTGGTGGGTACAGGTCTGTCACTAACACTGGGGTACAGTACTGGTGGGTACAGGTCTGTCACTGTGTAACACTGGGGTACAGTAATGGTGAGTACAGGTCTGTCACTGTATAACACAGGGGTACAGTACTGGTGGGTACAGGTCTGTCCCTGTATAACACTGGGGTATAGTACTAGTGGATACAGGTCTGTCACTGTATAACACTGGGGTACAGTACTGGTGGGTACAGGTCTGTCACTATAACACTGGGGTACAGTACTGGTGGGTACTGGTCTGTCACTAACACTGGGGTACAGTACTGGTGGGTACAGGTCTGTCACTAACACTGGGGTACAGTACTGGTGGGTACAGGTCTGTCACTGTATAACACTGGGGTACAGTACTGGTGGGTACAGGTCTGTCACTAACACTGGGGTACAGTACTGGTGGGTACAGGTCTGTCACTGTATAACACTGGGGTACAGTACTGGTGGGTACAGGTCTGTCACTAACACTGGGGTACAGTACTGGTGGGTACAGGTCTGTCACTGTATAACACTGGGGTACAGTACTGGTGGGTACAGGTCAGTCAGTGTATAACACTGGGGTACAGTACTGGTGGGTACAGGTCTGTCAATGTATAACACGGGTACAGTACTGGTGGGTACAGGTCTGTCACAGTTTATAACACTGGGGTACAGTACTGGTGGGTACAGGTCTGTCACTGTATAACACTGGGGTACAGTACTGGTGGGTACAGGTCTGTCACGTTGTAACACTGAGGTACAGTACTGGTGGGTACAGGTCTTTCACTGTATAACACTGGGGTACAGTACTGGTGGGTACAGGTCTGTCACTGTATAATACTGGGGTACAGTACTGGTGGGTACAGGTCTGTCACTAACACTGGGGTACAGTACTGGTGGGTACAGGTCTGTCACTGTGTAACACTGGGGTACAGTAATGGTGAGTACAGGTCTGTCACTGTATAACACAGGGGTACAGTACTGGTGGGTACAGGTCTGTCCCTGTATAACACTGGGGTACAGTACTGGTGGGTACAGGTCTGTCACTGTATAACACTGGGGTACAGTACTGGTGGGTACAGGTCTGTCACTATAACACTGGGGTACAGTACTGGTGGGTACAGGTCTGTCACTAACACTGGGGTACAGTACTGGTGGGTACAGGTCTGTCACTGTATAACACTGGGGTACAGTACTGGTGGGTACAGGTCTGTCACTAACACTGGGGTACAGTACTGGTGGGTACAGGTCTGTCACTGTATAACACTGGGGTACAGTACTGGTGGGTACAGGTCTGTCACTAACACTGGGGTACAGTACTGGTGGGTACAGGTCTGTCGCTGTATAACACTGGGGTACAGTACTGGTGGGTACAGGTCTGTCACTGTATAACACTGGGGTACAGTACTGGTGGGTACAGGTCTGTCACTAACACTGGGGTACAGTACTGGTGGGTACAGGTCTGTCACTGTATAACACTGGGGTACAGTACTGGTGGGTACAGGTCTGTCACTAACACTGGGGTACAGTACTGGTGGGTACAGGTCTGTCACTGTATAACACTGGGGTACAGTACTGGTGGGTACAGGTCTGTCACTAACACTGGGGTACAGTACTGGTGGGTACAGGTCTGTCACTGTATAACACTGGGGTACAGTACTGGTGGGTACAGGTCTGTCACTGTATAACACTGGGGTACAGTACTGGTGGGTACAGGTCTGTCACTGTATAACACTGGGGTACAGTACTGGTGGGTACAGGTCTGTCACTAACACTGGGGTACAGTACTGGTGGGTACAGGTCTGTCACTAACACTGGGGTACAGTACTGGTGGGTACAGGTCTGTCACTGTATAACACTGGGGTACAGTACTGTTGGGTACAGGTCTGTCACTGTATAACACTGGGGTACAGCACTGGTGGGTACAGGTCTGTCACTGTATAACACTGGGGTACAGTACTGGTGGGTACAGGTCTGTCACTGTATAACACTGGGGTACAGTACTGGTGGGTACAGGTCTGTCGCTGTATAACACTGGGGTACAGTACTGGTGGGTACAGGTCTGTCGCTGTATAACACTGGGGTACAGTACTGGTGGGTACAGGTCTGTCACTATAACACTGGGGTACAGTACTGGTGGGTACAGGTCTGTCAGTGATTAAGAGGCGAGATCGCTACCATGTGAGCCAAGGCTGTATCCTTAGCCACAATCAGGCAGCAACTTTCTACCGTGTTAGAATAAGACTGGCAGCAAATGTCCTAATGTGGGATGTGGTGTCGGAGTGTCCCACTCGGTGTTGGTAACTATAGTGGGTAAGCACAGCTGCAGATTGCATAGTGCGGGTTTCTGATGGCAGGCTGGTTCGGTGGGAGAGCGAGGGGAGTTATTGTAACCCAGCGCGTGTTACTGAATCTACTTCGGGCGATGTTGCAGACGGTAGCTGTGTTTGGCTGTGTTGTGTTCCCTCACTCACCTGCTTTGCTTGTGTTTTATTAGATCCCAGTGCCCTGGCTGGACAGTCAGGCCCTGACCACGCTGTGATAGGCGGGGTGGTGGCTGTCGTCGTTTTCATCACCTTGTGTTTGATCATTGTCCTTGGCCGTTACCTAGCCCGGCATAAAGGTAGGTGAGAGTTTCAAACCAGCCATCCTGCTCCTCTCCCCGCAGCACCTCCCTTCACCGCCCCCCTCCCCCACCCCGGATCCGCGAGGCACTCGCTGTGCGGCACCTCGGGCTGACCATTGTTTGGGGTCATTCCACACACGTCAAATTGTAGCTAATTATTATTTGCCCGCACAGTTATGAAATTCACAGAGTTACATTTTAAAATCCTTTCCCACTTTTAAAACGCCTTTTCTCATTTACATTTTTTTAATTCATTTTACACTCTCTGTTTCCCTGCCTCTCTCACTCTGTTTCCCTGCCTCTCACTCTCTGTTTCCCTGCCTCTCACTCTCTGTTTCCCTGCCTCTCACTCTCTGTTTCCCTGCCTCTCTCTCTGTTTCTCTGCCTCTCACTCTCTGTTTCTCTGCCTCTCACTCTGTTTCCCTGCCTCTCTCTCTGTTTCCCTGCCTCTCTCACTCTCTGTTTCCCTGCCTCTCTCTCTCTGTTTCCCTGCCTCTCTCTCTCTGTTTCCCTGCCTCTCACTCTCTGTTTCCCTGCCTCTCTCTCTGTTTCCCTGCCTCTCACTCTCTGTTTCTCTGCCTCTCACTCTCTGTTTCCCTGCCTCTCACTCTCTGTTTCTCTGCCTCTCACTCTCTGTTTCCCTGCCTCTCACTCTCTGTTTCCCTGCCTCTCACTCTCTGTTTCCCTGCCTCTCACTCTCTGTTTCCCTGCCTCTCACTCTCTGTTTCCCTGCCTCTCACTCTCTGTTTCCCTGCCTCTCACTCTCTGTTTCCCTGCCTCTCACTCTCTGTTTCCCTGCCTCTCACTCTCTGTTTCCCTGCCTCTCACTCTCTGTTTCTCTGCCTCTCACTCTCTGTTTCCCTGCCTCTCACTCTCTGTTTCTCTGCCTCTCACTCTCTGTTTCCCTGCCTCTCACTCTCTGTTTCCCTGCCTCTCACTCTGTTTCCCTGCCTCTCACTCTCTGTTTCCCTGTCTCTCTCTCTGTTTCCCTGCCTCTCTCTCTCTGTTTCCCTGACTCTCTCACTCTGTTTCCCTGCCTCTCACTCTCTGTTTCTCTGCCTCTCTCTCTCTGTTTCCCTGCCTCTCACTCTCTGTTTCCCTGCCTCTCACTCTCTGTTTCCCTGCCTCTCACTCTCTGTTTCCCTGCCTCTCACTCTCTGTTTCTCTGCCTCTCACTCTCTGTTTCCCTGTCTCTCTCTCTGTTTCCCTGCCTCTCTCTCTCTGTTTCCCTGCCTCTCACTCTGTTTCCCTGCCTCTCTCTCTCTGTTTCCCTGCCTCTCACTCTGTTTCCCTGCCTCTCACTCTCTGTTTCCCTGCCTCTCACTCTCTGTTTCCCTGCCTCTCACTCTTTTTCCCTGCTACTCACTCTCTGTTTCCCTGCCTCTCACTCTTTGTTTCCCTGCCTCTCACTCTCTGTTTCCCTGCCTCTCACTCTTTTTCCCTGCCTCTCACTCTCTGTTTCCCTGCCTCTCACTCTCTGTTTCCCTGCCTCTCACTCTGTTTCCCTGCCTCTCACTCTGTTTCCCTGCCTCTCACTCTCTGTTTCCCTGCCTCTCACTCTCTGTTTCCCTGCCTCTCACTCTCTGTTGCCCTGCCTCTCACACACTCTGTTCAGTCCCCACCACAAACTTGTTTCCCTAGCCATCAACTCCATCCCTCTCAATGGCCACTCTCTGAGGCTGAATCACACTGTTCGCAACCTTGGTGTCATATTTGACCCTGAGCTGAGCTTCCAATCCCATATCCTCTCCATCACCAAGACCGCCTACTTCCACCTCCGTAACATCGCTCGTCTCCGCCCCTGCCTCAACTCATCTGCTGCTGAAACCCTCATCAATATCTTTGTTACCTCCAGACTTGACTATTCCAACGCTCTCCTGGTTGGTCTCCCATCTTCCACCCTCCATAAACTTCAGCTCATCCAAAACTCTGCTGCCCCATGTCCTTTCTCGCACCAAGTCCCGTTCACCCATCACCCCTGTGCTCGCTGACCTACATTGGCTCCCGGTCCAGCTACCCCTCAATTTTAAAATTCTCATCCTTGTTTTCAAATCCCTCCATGGCCTCGCCCCTCCCTATCTCTGTAATCCCCTCCAACCCCACAACCCTCCGAGGTATCTGTACTCCTCTAATTCTGGCCTCTTGAGCATCACTGATTATAATCGCTCAACCTTTGGCGGCCGTGTCTTCAGCTGCCTAGGCCCAAAGCTCTGGAATTCCCTCCCTAAACCTCTCCACCTCTCTCTACCTCTCTCTCCACCTTTAAGATGCTCCTTAAAACCTACCTCTTTGACCAAGCTTTTGGTCACCTGTCCTAATATCTCCTTATGTGGCTCGGTGTCAAATTTTATAGAGTCATATAGAGTCATACAGCACAGAAAGAGGCCCTTCGGCCCATCGTGTCCGCGCCGGCCATCAAGCCCTGTCTATTTTAATCCCATTTTCCAGCACTTGGTCCGTAGCCTTGTATGCTATGGCATTTCAAGTGCTCATCTAAATGCTCCTTGAATGTTGTGAGGGTTCCTGCCTCTACCACCCTTTCAGGCAGTGAGTTCCAGATTCCAACCAACCTCTGGGTGAAAAAATTTCCTCAAATCCCCTCTAAAGCCTCCTGCCCCTTACCTTGAAACTATGCCCCCTGGTTATTGACCCCTCTACTAAGGGGAAAAGTTCCTTTCTATCTACCCTATCTATGCCCCTCATAATTTTGTACATCTCAATCAGTCCGCCCTCAGCCTTCTCTGCTCTAAGGAAAACAACCCCAGCCTGTCCAGTCTCTCTTCATAGCTGAAGCGCTCCAGCCCAGGTAACATCCTGGTGAATCTCCTCTCCACCCTCTCCAATGCAATCACATCCTTCCTATAGTGTGGCGACCAGAACTGCACACAGTATTCCAGCTGTGGCCTAACTAGCGTTTTGTACAGCTCCATAATAACCTCCCTGCTCTTATATTCTATGCCTCGGCTAATGAAGGCAAGTATCCCATATGCCTTTTTAACCACCTTATCTACCTGTCCTGCTGCCTTCAGGGATCTATGTACATGCACACCAAGGTCCCTCTGATCCTCTGTCCTTCCTAGGGTCCTACTATTCATTGTGTATTCCCTTGCCATGTTTTGTTTGATAATCGCTCCTGTGAAGCATCTTGGGACGTTTTACTACGTTAAAGGTGCTATATAAATACAAGTTGTTGTTGTTGATCCCCTGCCTGTGACTCACTGCCATAAACACGCCAACACGCGACGGCTGCTGAATTGGGAGGACTGAGGGAATAATGGAGCGATTTTCCTGGCTCTTCGCCTGGTGAATGGAGAGGCTCAGAGCTGTAAAGGGAGCTGCCGTTACACGCTGTGCCCAGGTCACCCAGCACACCTGCGCACAGGCCCGGGAAACCGCCAACCAACAGAGACCACAACCGCTAAAGTTAGAGAGGGACCCTGTACTTCTGCTTGATTCCGGTTAGGATCAGAAACAAAAAGAGAAAATGCTGGAAACACTCAGCAGGTCAGGCAGCATCTGTGGAGAGAGAAACAGAGTTAATGTTTCAGGTCGATGACCTTTCGTCAGAACCGGAAAAAGTCAGAGATGTAACAGGTTTTAAGCAAGTGTAGGACAGGGAGAGGGGAGGAAAGAGCAAAAGGGAAGGTCTGTGATAGGCTGGATTAAATGGCAAAAGGGATGATGGTGCGAGGAAAATGGAGAGGTAATGGGACAAGTTAAGAAACAAAAGATGGGTCTAGAGGAGATGTAGAATAGCAGAGGGGGAGGGAAGCACGGAAAATCTGGGAAAGAAGAGAAGGTTCCCATGGCCTGGGAATGTGGCGGATAAAGGTGGGGAGATCCCAGGGGTGCGGACCACAGGTACGGAGGGGTGACCGGATAGAGATCTGTAAAATTATGAAGGGGTTTGATAGAATAGACGTAGAAAAGATATTTCCACTTGCAGGCGAGACCAGAACTAGGTGCCATAAATAGAAGATAGTCACTAATAAATCCAATCGGGAATTCAGGAGAAATTTCTTCACCCAGAGAGTGGTGAGAATGTGGAACTCGCTCCCACAGGGAGTGGTTGAGGCGAATAGTGTAGATGCATTTAAGGGGAAGCTGGAAAAACACATGAGGGAGAAAGGAATAGAAAGATATGTTGATAGGGTGAGATGAGAGGGGTGGGAGGAGGCTTGTGTGGAGCATAAACACCGGCACGGAGCAGTGGGGCCGAATGGCCTGTTTCTGGGCTGGAGATTCTGTGTAATTCCTGTTGTAGACTTCTTCTGTCCTTTAACCCCACCGCCTAAGTTGAGAAGTTCTGTCACTCGCCAGCTCAGCAGACAGTTTGTGTTGTAAAGTTACTCCGCGAGACCTGTGATTCTGAGACACTAAAACCGAATCGATCTGTTGCCACAGGAACCTACCTAACGAACGAGGCCAAGGGAGCTGAGGATGCCCCGGACGCAGACACGGCCATCATCAACGCAGAGGGCAGCCAGGCCAATGCAGAGGAGAAGAAGGAATATTTCATCTGAACATCCGTCCCATTGCTCAGAGATCCAACCGACTGCTGTAGGAAACTGGCTATCAACTGGACTTACTCAATTAGCTCCCCATCCCCCCTCCCCCTCCCCCTCCCTCCCCCCTCCCCCTCCCTCCCCCACCTTCCCTCCCCCCCTCCCCCTCCCTCCCCCACCTCCCTCCCCCTCCCCCTCCCTCCCCCACCCTCCCTCCCCCCTCCCCACCCTCCCTCCCCCTCCCCCTCCCTCCCCCTCCCTCCCCCTCCCCTCCCCCCCCACCCCCACCCTCCCTCCCCCCTCCCCCTCCCTCCCCCTCCCTCCCCCTCCCTCCCCCACCCTCCCTCCCCCCTCCCTCCCCCTCCCTCCCCCTCCCCCTCCCTCCCCCCTACCCCACCCTCCCTCCCCCCTCCCCCTCCCCTCTGACTATCTGTGTTGTGCATCAATAATATTAATAGCCAGGTTTCGCAATGACCGGTCAGTGACTCACCACCTCGCAACAACCCATATCCTCTCTGTAGAGAAAGTCTTACTTTAAACATTGATTTACAGTGTGCATGGAATCTCTCTGGCTCCTCGAAATTTTCTAACCAGAGGACGATATTGCAAAGTAATCCTAGAGCAGTCTTGACGCATCACAGTTTAACGTTACAAAGACATATTAGCGTCTTATAATATCACACGGCAGAGAGAAAGAGAAAATAATACGAGAGGGGAGGAGGGAGAGCTGAGCAGGGTCTGCAATCCCATGGCTTGGTGACGTCTCTCCTGCTATTGGCCAGCAGCATGCAGATTGGTCTGTAATATACGTCATTGTGCATTTAACCACCCATTGTGTTGGTGGATGAGGTGGGGGCTATAGCGCTATGTTGTGTGTGTGTATATACAGCGGGATTGTTTTGGAGGGGGGAGGGGAGTTTGTAATTCAGCCTTGATGCCAACTGTACACGGCAACTGAGCACCAGACATGTCCAGGTCGCACTCTCTGCCAGGGCTCTGGGATTCTCCACGGTGGCGCTGGATTCCCTGATAGCTACCGCTCCATTTCATTTAACATCTCTTCCCCCCGCAAGTACCCACTTCTACAGGGACAGTCAGCTGGAGGCCACAGGCTCAGCTCCGCTCACTGCTTTCCTGGCACAGATCTCCCTCCTTTTGCCCTTGTATGATTCACATCCAAATCAGTCCCTTTCTGTATTAGACCCCAGCTCCATCGGTCCTGATCGGGGGAACAAAGACATTGGGGGTGAAATTTGCCATGAGCGCTAGCGTAAAGCGACCGTTAGCCAATCAGGCGGAGTGTAGCACAGGCGGACAGTAGCACGGGCGGAGTGTAGCACGGGCGGGGGAGTGTAGAACGGGCGCGGGGAGTGTAGCACGGGCGGGGGGAGTGTAGAACGGGCAGGGGGAGTGTAGCACGGGCGGGGGGAGTGTAGCACGGGCAGGGGGAGTGTAGCACGGGCGGGGGGAGTGTAGCACGGGCGGGGGGAGTGTAGCACGGGCGGAGTGTAGCACGGGCGCGGGGAGTGTAGCACGGGCAGGGGGAGTGTAGCACGGGCGCGGGGAGTGTAGAACGGGCGGAGTGTAGCACGGGCGGGGGGAGTGTAGCACGGGCGCGGGGAGTGTAGCACGGGCGCGGGGAGTGTAGCACGGGCAGGGGGAGTGTAGCACGGGCGCGGGGAGTGTAGAACGGGCGGGGGGAGTGTAGCACGGGCGGGGGGAGTGTAGCACGGGCGGAGTGTAGCACGGGCGCGGGGAGTGTAGCACGGGCGCGGGGAGTGTAGAACGGGCTGGGGGAGTGTTATACGGGGGGAAGTGTAGCACGGGGGGAGTGTAGCACGGGCGCGGGGAGTGTAGCATGGGCGCGGGGAGTGTAGAACGGGCGGGGGGAGTGTAGCACGGGCGGGGGGAGTGTAGCACGGGCGGAGGGAGTGTTATACGGGGGGAGTGTAGAACGGGCGGGGGGAGTGTAGCACGGGCGGGGGGAGTGTAGCACGGGCGGGGGGAGTGTAGCACGGGCGGGGGGAGTGTTATACGGGGGGAATGTAGCACGGGCGGGGGGAGTGTAGAACGGGAGGGGGGAGTGTTATATGGGGGGAGTGTAGCACGGGCGGGGGAAGTGTAGAACGGGCGGGGGGAGTGTTATATGGGGGGAGTGTAGCATGGGCGGGGGGAGTGTAGCACGGGCGGGGGGAGTGTTATACGGGGGGAGTGTAGCACGGGCGGGGGGAGTGTAGCACGGGGGGGGGGAGTGTAGAACGGGCGGGGGGAGTGTAGAACGGGGGGGGAGTGTAGCACGGGCAGGGGGAGTGTAGCACGGGCGGGGGGAGTGTTATACGGGGGGAGTGTAGCACGGGCCGATTCGCTACCCATTCGAATTTTCCCCCACACGATTGATCGATGACTCTGGCCGTCCCACATGTCACCCTTTCAGAAAAGGCTCTGACCTCGAGTTCTAGCCACAGTCTAGGAGCAAATCTGTCCGTGATTGCACATTCCACCTGATTTACTCACAGACTAGAAGCACAAGAATAGAATTAAAATGTATCTGTGCGCGTGTATGTGTGTGTGAGTGTGTGTGTGAGTGTGCGCGTGTGTGAGTGTGTGTGTGTGTGCGCGTGTGAGTGAGTGTGAGTGAGCGTGCGTGTGTGAGTGTGTGTGAGTGTGCGCGTGTGTGAGTGAGCGTGCGTGTGTGTGAGTGTGAGTGTGTGCGTGTGTGTGTGAGTGTGAGTGTGTGCGTGTGTGAGTGAGTGTGTGTGAGTGAGTGTGAGTGAGCGTGCGTGTGTGAGTGTGTGTGAGTGTGCGCGTGTGTGAGTGAGTGTGAGTGAGCGTGCGTGTGTGTGTGAGTGTGAGTGTGTGTGTGAGTGTGTGCGTGTGTGAGTGAGTGTGTGTGAGTGTGTGTGTGTGCGTGAGTGTGTGTGAGTGTGTGTGTGTGTGCGTGTGTGAGTGAGTGTGTGTGTGTGTGCGCGTGTGTGTGCGCGTGTGTGAGTGAGTGTGCACGTGTGTGTGTGCACGTGTGTGAGTGAGTGTGCACGTGTGTGTGTGCGCGTGTGTGAGTGAGTGCACGTATGTGAGGGTGTGAGTGAGCGTGTGTGTGAGTGTGCGCGCGTGTGTGAGGGCTCGTGTGTGAGTGTGCGTGTGTGTGTGAGGGCGCGTGTGTGAGTGTGCGCGCGTGTGTGTGTGAGTGCGCATGTGTGCGCGTGTGTGAGGAGGCGTGTGAGTATGTGTGCGTGTGTGAGGGGATGTGTGTGAGTGAGCAGGGTTGGGGGGGCGGGGTCGCTGGGTGAGGTCTAACGTGAGCTGGGTGGGGGGGTGTGACTGAGGGCTACAGGGTCTCTCTGCAGGAGGGGGGAGTATTACAGGAAAGTGTCGGGCCTGGAGGCCTCTTGTGTCTCTGGCAGCTGGGCACTGAGGGCAGCCTGGGATCGCTCTGTGTACTTGCAGATTGAGAGAAAAATAATCAAAGGGAGTAAACTTGCCCGAATAACCTATAAAATAAAAGACAATAACTACAACCCACGGTGAACAGAATGTGAGATCCAATCACTTCAACAGTCCGAGTTTCAGGCATGATGTCCCAGCTGATTACTACGAATGTTTTGGTGCTCGGGGCAAATCAAGGATTCCTGCCCCTGACCACTGCCTGCGGGGCAGCGAGCATGTGTGGTCTTCAGGTGAGGGCCAGACCCTCCTCAGGCACAGAACCTCCCACAGGAGGGTGACTGCTGCCAATGGAGAGGGACCCCAATAAGAGGAGTGCTGAGCCTCGGACTGGTTCCTGTGCTGAGATGGTTTCGCCTTTCTCTGAGCCTGTACAGGAAGAGGAATAGGCCATTCAGCCCCTCGAGCAGTGAGCCTGTACAGGAACAGGAAGAGGCCATTCAGCCCCTCGAGCAGTGAGCCTGTACAGGAAGAGGAATAGGCCATTCAGCCCCTCGAGCTGTGAGCCTGTACAGGAAGAGGAATAGGCCATTCAGCCCCTCGAGCTGTGAGCCTGTACAGGAAGAGGAATAGGCCATTCAGCCCCTCGAGCTGTGAGCCTGTACAGGAAGAGGAATAGGCCATTCAGCCCCTCGAGCAGTGAGCCTGTACAGGAAGAGGAATAGGCCATTCAGCCCCTCGAGCTGTGAGCCTGTACAGGAAGAGGAATAGGCCATTCAGCCCCTCGAGCAGTGAGCCTGTACAGGAAGAGGAGTAGGCCAGCTCTTTGGTGTAGTGCCATATGATGTGTGTCTTCAGGCGTGAGCTAGTGGAGTGGGTAGTTGGTGAGAGGCAAGCATGGGTTTGCAAGGGAAGCGGTGACCCTGAGCTAATCGAAGGCCCACACCCAGCCAGGCCGCATGCTGGGCCTCTGGTGGAACAACCCATGGGACTCTGCCCCTCTTGCTGGACTCTGGGAGCAGAAGCAGGGCACCAGTTGTCAGGCATCGAACACAATCTCTGTCCTTTGAGCTCTGCCCCTCGGGCAGGTCTGAACTCAAGCCTCCTAGATGAGATTCTTGAGCCACTCACTGGGGAAAAGGAGCTGAGATGATTTCCCATCGCCTTCCTCATGGTTTTTATCAGAGTACATTCTCCTGGGTGGGCTGCAACCGAGACTAAAGACCCCTACCCTCCCTTTACAATGGGGCAGGAACCACCCACACCTAGTTGGGGGTGAGTATCCCGCTGGATGTCTGGAGCCCCGTCCCCGCACTCCCGCCATTGGTCGCTCAGCACGCCTGCCCACACGGAACCCTGCCCCAACGACCAATCGGAAAGCGAACAGACTCTTCACCGATTGGATGATCCTCCCCCAATGTCTGGATTTTTTATAACTAATAAACAAAAGTGTTGAAAGAATTTTTATTAAAAACACAATTTTGTTTAATTCCTGATGATTTCTCTCCCGGGTTTTGTTGGGAGCAGTTCCCAGGAGATGAATCTTCAATTGCTGAAGTCTCCAGGCCAGTCCCCGCGGGAGGGGTTGGGAACCCTTGGCTGGTGTGGACTCTCTCCAGGTCTGCCAGGTGCCTGTTGCTGTTTGTCTACACCCAACAAGCCAGGCGTTAGAAACCGTGACTCGGATTATTCTAATTGGACAGCTCCTGCAGAGAGCCGGCACAGGGATGGGCCGAATGGCCTCCCTCTGTGCTGTGAGATTCTGTGATTCAATCTCAGACCTGCAATCGGGGGAGGGGAGGGGAGGAAATATAATCACAACGTTTTGTGATTGCTGCGGGCTTGCTGGCTATATCATTCGATTTAAATGACCCTTACTGGACAGGCTGTGGGCAGGGCAGCACCCTGGGGGTGCGAGCTCACAGTCCTCGCTGCACGGTGACACTGTGTGACCGTCACAGGGCGCATCCAGTGTTGGGAATTGAACTCGTGGGCGCTGTGTACGTGGGACGATCGGCTGCCAAGATATTTAGAACTAAAGGTCGTCCCGTGTTAAACCAGTCGTTGTGTCAATGGCCCGCACACTCCGGATATTCTACATCGCAACTAATGCCTTCTGACAACCTCCCACCTCTTCACCGAGCAGGGAGATTGACTGTGGCAGGGCACTGTGGACGGAGGGGCGGTTTGACAGGATGCGGATCCAGGCGTGACGCTGAGATGGAATCTATTGTCTGTCTCCCCAGGTTCCCGCTCCAGCAGCAGCTTTAACAAGCTCAGTACCGTCCAGTCTTTGGCTCCACTTGAATGTAGTTGCCGCCCCAAGTATTGTGAAATGCTTCTGGAGATTCTGTACTCTGATTCGAGTGCGGGATGTCTCTCCCTGTGCAGTCTGATTGAGTCTGTTTTGCGCTGCTCGCAGGCCTCGATATTAACCCCCCACGACAGGGGGGTTAACGAGTTAAATATGGGGAATGCGACCCCAACGCGCCCGTCGCCATTATTACAGTGTTGGATTTCGGAGCGTCTGAGTATCCAGCTGTGGAGAGGTGGGACACCTCATTAACAGATTTAAATCAGGCTCTCGCAGTGTAATTGGGGCCTGAGTTAAAATTCATTGTTGCTGTGTGGGTTTCCCAGCATCAAGAAACTCGGCAGTGAAAGGGAGGCAGGAGCCGGCGGCTCCACAAGGTAAATGTCCCTCGCAGCATTCCTTGTGGGTCTGGAAGAGCAGGAGGTTCCTCCCCAGGCCCTTTAAGGAAGCCTTCAGCCTCCCTCCTCCAGATCACGGCCTCCCCCTCTCCCCCAGCCCCGGTCACAGGCCTCCCCCTCTCCCCCAGCCCCGGTCACAGGCCTCCCCCAGCCCCGGTCACAGGCCTCCCCTCTCCCCCAGCCCCGGTCACAGGCCTCCCCCAGCCCCGGTCACAGGCCTCGTCCCCCACCCCACCCCCGCCCCACCAGCCCTAATCGCGGCCTCTCCGACCTCCTGATTGCTGGGAACTGTCCCCTGCCACCAGTTTTCCTGCCAGGCTGCCGTGCGGGAAAAGGATCCAAAAATTGAGTGCGTCTAACAGCAAAATAGCTGCGTTCGCTTCCCAGGAAAGCCAGAAGCCATTCACAAACATCGGCACACTCGCGAGCTGGTGCAGGGGGTTTTGCCACTTGAAGCGCCGGGGCTATGAGCTGGGCCTGGTGCCCGTCCCGTGCTGACGGTTTGGCCGCAGTTGGCGAAGTTAGAACCAGCGTCAGGAGCGGGAGAGCCGGGCGGGAATGGTGCAGGAAGAGCATTGAACGAGACGCAATTCCACTGCTGTAGTTAAAACAAGAAAACAACCTAAAAAGGGAAAAGCTCATCACCAATTTATCACCAGATAACTGTGTCTCCGTTATTATTTGTACTTTTCAGTGTTTTTGCCAGAGTTATCGCTTTGTAATTTGAGCTCTAGCGATGGGAGGATGCTTCAATCCATTCAGGACAATTTAAAAAATCTCCTGCAATATGTAATAAGATGGATGTATAAGTGTTTTCAAATCTGAGACAGCCACAAATATATTGTATTAAAAACCATGCTTTTTATTAACATATAATAATGCTTTATAAATAGGAGGAGTTAGGAATGGCATTTTTTTTTGACAAAAGAGTGAAATGTGATAGCAGAATCTGCTTTGCCGTTGTGTGAAAATGGATGTCTTTGCAAAGTACTGAACTCAAATGTACTCGCTCAAAAACCCACACACCATCACCATCAGTTTGCATGAATACCGAGCTGACCAGGCACCGACCTTTTCTTTTTGTGGGTGGGGGAGGGTTAGGGAGGGAGCACATTCCATTTAAACTCTCGTACCCTTAAAACTACAAGGGAGAAAACAAGAGGCGTATCATGGAGTCACACTTTCCACACCATTATAATTTGTACTAATTCTGTGTCACACTCATGTCTTTCGTTTGAATTATTTTGTAGGGGTTTAACTGCAATGCAGCAGCTTGCGACATAAATCTGTAAAGTTTGAACAAAAAGAGGGGAAAAAAAGTAGGACTAGTGTACTGTAATTCACGGTGTTCCATTCTAGTGAAGTTCGCTGCATCTCAGGAATCTGTTTCAAGGAGGGTCCGGCCTGGAAGGCAGGGGGCTTCTCTTCAGCTTTTCTGAAGAGGCCGGGCTCTGTCACGTGGAGTTATGTGTGTTTTTTTTTCTTTTGTTAATCATCAAACTGTTAATAAAAAGAATTAAGATACTCTCATGATCTGAAACGACAGCTTGATGGAAAGTTATTTCCAGGCACCGAGGTTTTCAAAAGCCTCCGGCGTCCCATGGACAGAAGTTGGTCCTTTGAGTGGCCAAGGCCGGGGAGAGTGGGAGAGGAGACCTGGTCGATCGGCACCTCGTGTTTCAGTGACTACAAGGTGGGGCTTTAAAAACCTGAGGTTGTCGGAGGAACAGGAGGAGGCCATTCAGCCCCTCGAGCCTGTTCCGCCATTCAATGAGATCACGGCAGATCTGTACCATGACTCCATCTACCTTGGTTCCACATCCCTCGACAGCCTCACCCAACAAAACTCTATCGCTCTCAGTCTTGAAAATTTCAATTGCCACCCAGTATCCACAGCCTTTTGGCACCGTCGTCACGGTAACCCGGTCCAGTCATACTCCCGGTGAAAATAGGAAGAACAGGAGTAGGCCATTCAGCCCCTCGAGCCTATTCTGCCATTCAATGAGATCATGGCTGATCTGCGACCTAACTCCATATACCCTTTGGCCCATATCCCTTAATACCTTTGGTTAACAAAAAGTTATCAATCTCCGATTTAAAATTAACAATTGGCCCAGCATCAATTGCCATTTGTGGAAGAGAGTTCCAAACTTCTACCACCCTTTGTGTGTGGAAGTGTTTCCTAATTTCACTCCTGAAAGGTCTGACTCTAATTTTTAGACTAGGCCCCCTAGTCCTAGAATCCCCAACCAGTGGAAATAGTTTCTCTCGATCTACCCTATCTGTTCCCCTTAATATCCTGAAAACTTCAATCAGATCACCCCTTAACCTTCTAAATTCTAGGGAATACAACCCTAATTTGTGTAATCTCTCCTCATAACTTAACCCTTGAAGTCCGAGTATCATTCTGGTAAACCTACGCTGCACTCCCTCCAAGGCCAATATATCCTTCCTAAGGTGTGGTGCCCAGAGCTGCTCACAGTGCTCCGGGTGAAGGTACGGCGGGGATGGTGTGGGACGGGCGTGACACGAGGACATTGCTGATGAACTGTGTTCAAAGGTGAATCAACTGGTGAGTAAGTTAACTCAGTAAAGTCTGTGGGCTCATTAGGTAAGGAAAATGTGCAACTTTAATTTACACAACATATTTACATTTCACAACATCCATAGTATAAAAGATGATTTTGTACGTTCAACTGAATTTGAGTTCCTGGTCTCTGGATATAGGATTGCCAAACCTTCCCAGATTGTCTGGCGTGAAACCGTGAGAAAAGGTTTAGTCGGTTACAGGGGAACAAACCTTTATACAGTAAATGCAGGGTAACATTTGCACGTGCTGAAACCTCCAGGAATACCTCCAGCCTGAGTTGGCAACCCTAATTTCCACTAAAGAAAGAAGGAAGAAAGGAACTTGCATTTCTACAGCGCATTTCACCACCTCAGGGCATCCCAAAGCGTTTCACAGCCAATGAAGTACTTTTTGAAGTGTAGTCACTGTTGTAATGTAGGAAACACGACACAATTTGTGCACAGCAAGATCCCACAAACAGCCATGTGATAATGAGCAGATCATCTGTTTTAGTGATGTTCGTGCTGATACATTTGCTTTCACCGACAGCTCTGCTGACCGTGGCTATATAGCGGCTGGTCTCTGAGCTGTGCCCGAGGAGGTGCCCGGACGGTGCTGCTGGGGTAGTAATTCAGTAACGGTACAGTCACTTTCACCAACAGCACTGGTGACCTCAGCTGAAGCCCTTCCTGCATCAAACAGCACACCTCACTGACCAAGCCTCACTGCGCACTGCTGTTCAGTGAGCTCATACAATCTGACAGCACAGGAGGAGGCCATTCGGCCCATCCTGCCTGTGCCGGCTCTTTGAAAGAGTTCTCCAATTAGTCCCACTCCCCTGCTCTTTCCCCACAGCCCTGCAAATGTTTCCTTTTCAAGTATTTATCCAATTCCCTTTTGAAAGTTACTATTGAATCTGCTTCCACCGCCCTTTCAGGCAGCGCATTCCAGATCACAACAACTCGCTGTGGAAAAAAACTCATCTCCCCTCTGGCTTTTTTTGCCAATTACCTTAAACCTCTCATGGTTTATATTAACAATTTAGTAAAACAATTGTTTTTAACTTTACACAGAGAGGAAAATCTACCTATTGTCACACCTGGGAGTATGCCCAACAGCATGCCCAAACTGAAGGAGAATATCTGTTCTTTCAAATTGTTGCTCAGGAAAGCACCAAGGGTTTCTGTACAAAAATAGTTCATCAAACACTCTAGACATTAAATAACAATTTACAAACACTGAACAAGGTGTTATTCCCTCTCCATTTCCATTATTCGTGTATCAGCACTTCACCAACCGAAAGAAATCGCCATGGGATGATTGTGTAATTTTAAGTGAATTCAGAAAAACAGAATTCCTCGGCAGTTGACACACATTTGTGACAGTATTTACAAACCTACATGTTTAATATGGATCCACAAAGAGGGGAATAGAATGCATGGTATATTCGATACGGTGTGACGTGCACATGCTGCGATAAATCGCAGAGTGGGTCTGAGCCACTCTGTGCGTGGAGATGTGGCAGTGCCTTGAGTTTAAGGGGGGGTGCGTACTAACTGTGCACAACATACTCGGCAAAGCCCCAAACCTCATGCAAATGAGGGAGCCTCTATAATACCGTAGGATTGTCCAGCAATGTGCTCCTCTTTCGGGGATGGGGGATCTTAGCTACAAGGACAGGTTGGAGAAGCTGGATTTGTTTTCATTAGAGCAAAGGAGGTTGAGGGGTGATTTGATAGAGGTGTAGAAGATTATGACGGGTTTGGATAGGCTAGACGGGGAAAGGCTGTTCCCACTAGTTGATGGTACAAGGACTAGGGGACACAGATTTAAGGTTTTGGGAAAGAGATACAGGGGGGATGCGAGGAAAAACTTTTACGCAGCGAGTGGTGATGACCTGGAACTCGCTGCCGACGGAAGTGGTGGAAGCGGACACACTCAATGTTTTCTAGGGGAGACTGGATAGGCACTTGAGGGAAATAAACTTGCAGGGCTACGGGGATAGAGCGGGGGAATGGGACTGACTGGATTGCTCTGCAGAGATGGGCCAAATGGCCTCCTTCTGTGCCGTTATGACTCTATGACTCTTTCCACGTCAGTTGTCCCGGGTAGCTCTCCCTCGTCGCTATATAAATACAAGTTGTTGTTGTTGTAATGCCACCCTTCTGGTCTTAAGGCATTTAACATTTTCAGCTTCTTAAAAGTAATGGACAGAAATTCACAAGCTGGGCACATTTTCCTGATACAGGCTCACAGAATTCACGAGGAGAGCAGGAGAGGTGTAGTTAGTGCACCATTTGTCAGTTTATCCAGCTTATACAGTTTTAATCAACATAACTTTCCATAAACTGACAGAAAGTACTTCATAAAACACTTCAAAGTTCATCATTTATGCAGTTTCCAAGTTTTTACATAGAAGAAAAAATCCCTCAAAAATGGCTCAAAGGATTGATTTTTAACTGAATTTTCAACAGCAATGCATTGTCTCTAAACAATCTCTGCTTTATCCCGGCCCCTGCTCGTTACTGGTGCTGTTTGTCTGTGAGGAGTTCATAATCGAAAAGCAGAATTATTAATACATTTAAATCAATTCATATATATTGACTGACATCAATACTTAGAGAACTCTCACTGTGTAGCAGGCTCCTGCCAGGTGTGTATGGGGTTTCACACTGTATCAGGATCCTGCCAGGAGTGTATGGGGTATCAAACTGTATCAGGATCCTGCCAGGTGTGTATGGGGTTTCAGTGTATCGGGATCCTGCCAGGTGTGTATGGGGTTACACAGTGTATCGGGATCCTGCCAGGTGTATATGGGGTTTCACAGTATATCAGGATCCTGCCAGGTGTGTATGGGGTTTCACGGTGTATCGGGATCCTGCCAGGTGTGTATGGGGTTTCACAGTATATCAGGATCCTGCCAGCTGTGTATGGGGTTTCACAGTGTATCGGGATCCTGCCAGGTATGTATGGGGTTTCACAGTATATCAGGATCCTGCCAGGTGTGTATGGGGTTTCACGGTGTATCGGGATCCTGCCAGGTGTGTATGGGGTTCCACAGTTTATCAGGATCCTGCCAGGTGTGTATGGGGTTTCCGTATATCAGGATCCTGCCAGGTGTGTATGGGGTTTCAGAGTGAATCAGGATCATAGAAACATAGAAACAAGGAGCAGGAGTAGGCCATTCGGCCCGTCGAGCCTGCTCCACCATTCAATACGATCATGGCTGATCATCCAAATCCAGTACCCTGTCCCTGCCCCCTCACACAGAATCCCCATCGAGCCTGCACCGACACATATCCCACCCTATCCCCGTAACCCCACGTATTTAATTCCCCCTAACATATCCCATCCTATCCCTGTAACCCCACATATTTAATCCCCCCCTAACACTAAGGGTCAATTTATCATAGCCAAATCACCTAACCCGCACATTTTTGGACTGTGGGAGGAAACCGGAGCACCCGGAGGAAACCCACGCAGACACGGGGAGAATGTGCAAACTCCACACAGACAGTCACCCGAGGCCAGATTCGAACCCGGGTCTCTGGCGCTGTGAGGCACCAGTGCTAACCACTATGCCACCGTGTGTATGGGGTTTCACTGTGTATCAGGATCCTGATGCGGAGATGCCGGTGTTGGACTGGGGTGGACAAAATTGAGAGGTCGCACAACACCAGGTTATAGTCCAACAGTTTTATTTGAAATCACAAGCTTTCGGAGCTATCGATTGCTCCTTCCTCAGGTGAAGTAAATTAGATACAGAATCGCCAAAGCATATATAGATAGAAAACAAAGCATGTGTACCTTACAATTGCAGACCACTAAATTAAATAATCCTGACTATCTGCCGAGGTGTGATAAAGTTAATTAAGTCAGCCAGGAAGGTACCACATCAAAGACATAGCAAGATACAACTGAGACAATGAGGTGTAGTCGCAGGGGTTCTAACGTGTCAAAAGCTGCCGTCTGTCTGTAAAACGAAAAGCTTTAAAATTTTTACTTTTTTACTGGGAAAATTTTTACTTTTTTACTGGGAATCACATCTGTGAACAAGCTAACGACGACTCGAGTCCGGATCACGTCATGTATCGTGACATAAACCCAAGATCCCGATTGAGACCGTCTTCATGAGTGCGGAACTTGGCTATCAGTTTCTGCTCGATGATTTTGCGTTGTCGTGTGTTTCTAAGGTTGCCTTGGAGAACGCTTACCCGCAGATCCGAGGCTGAATGTCCTTGACTGCTGAAGTGTTCCCCGACTGGGAGGTAACAATCCTGCCTGGCGATTGTTGCGCGGTGCTCGTTCATACGTTGTCTCAGTGTCTGCATGGTCTCGCCGATGTACCATGCCGCGGTGCATTCTTTCCTGCAACGTATGAGGTAGACAACGTTGGCCGAGTCACATGAGTATGTACCATGTACCTGGTGGGTAGTGTCCTCACGTGTGATGGTGGTATCTGTGTTGATGATCTGGCATGTCTTGCAGAGTTTGCCATGGCAGGGTTGTGTGGTGTCGTGGTCGCTGTTATCCTGAAAGCTGGGTACTTTGCTGCGAACGATGGTACTTCTGAGGTTAGGCGGCTGTTTGAAGGCAAGTAGTGGAGGCGTGGGGATGGCCTTAGCGAGGTGTTTGTCGTCATCGATGACATGTTGAAGGCTGCGAAGAACATGGCGTAGTTTCTCCGCTCCGAGGAAGTACTGGACGACGTAGGGTACCCTGTTGGTTGTGTCCCGTGTTTGCCTTCTGAGGAGGTCTATGCGATTTTTCGCTGTGGCCCGTCGGAACTGTCGATCGATGAGTCGAGCGTCATATCCCGTTCTTACGAGGGCGTTTTTCAGCGTCCGTAGGTGTCCATCGCGTTCCTCCTCGTCTGAGCAGATCCTGTGTATTCGCAGGGCTTGTCCATAGGGGATGGCTTCTTTAACATGGTTAGGGTGGAAGCTGGAGAAGTGGAGCATCGTGAGGTTGTCCGTGGGCTTGCGGTAGAGTGAAGTGCTGAGGTGTCCGTCTTTGATGGAGATTCGTGTGTCCAGGAATGAGACCGATTCTGAGGAGTAGTCCATGGTGAGTTTGATGGTGGGATGGAACTTGTTTATGTTATCGTGTAGTCTTTTCAGTGATCCTTCACCATGGGTCCAAAGGAAGAAAATGTCGTCGATGTATCTGGTGTACAGCGTTGGCTGGAGGTCCTGTGCAGCGAAGAAGTCTTGCTCGAACTTGTGCATGAAGATGTTGGCGTATTGGGGTGCGAATTTGGTCCCCATGGCTGTTCCGTGTGTTTGGGTAAAAAAATGGTTGTCGAAGGTGAAGACATTGTGGTCAAGGATGAAGCGGATGAGTTGTAGGATGGCGTCTGGAGATTGGCTGTTGTTGATGTTGAGTACTGAGGCTGTCGCAGCGATGCCGTCATCGTGGGGGATACTGGTGTAGAGTGCCGATACGTCCATCGTGGCAAGGAGTGTTCCTGGTTCAACTGGTCCGTGGGTGCTGAGTTTCTGTAAGAAGTCTGTAGTGTCGCGACAGAAGCTGGGGGTTCCCTGTACGATGGGTTTCAGAATGCCCTCGACGTATCCAGAGAGGTTCTCACACAGGGTTCCATTGCCTGATACGATAGGACGTCCGGGTGTGTTGGCTTTGTGTATCTTTGGGAGGCAGTAGAAGTCTCCCACGCGGGGAGTACGTGGGATGAGAGCGCGTAGGATGTTTTGAAGGTCTGGATCGAAGGTCTTGATCAGTCTATTGAGTTGGCGGGTGTGTTCTTTGGTCGGATCTGCGGGTAGCTGTCTGTAGTGTTCCTGGTTGTCCAGTTGTCGGTATGCTTCTTTACAATAGTCCGTTCTGTTCTGTATGACGATGGCTCCTCCTTTGTCCGCTGGTTTGATGACAATGTTGCGGTTGGTCTTGAGAGCGTGGATGGCGTTGCGTTGTGCTCGGGTGACATTCTGGACTGTCTTGTGAGTGCGGCTGATGAATCTGGCGTTGATGCATCTCCTGACAGCTTGAGCATACATGTCAAGCTTGGGGCAGCGACCCTCCGGAGGGGTCCAGTTTGACTCTTTTTTCTTCGGTTGCTGCACTGCGAGTCCCTCTGTCTGCTGTTCTGGATCATTGATTGTCTCTGCAACTACACCTCATTGTCTCAGTTGTATCTTGCTATGTCTTTGATGTGGTACCTTCCTGGCTGACTTAATTAACTTTATCACACCTCGGCAGATAGTCAGGATGATTTAATTTAGTGGTCTGCAATTGTAAGGTACACATGCTTTGTTTTCTATCTATATATGCTTTGGCGATTCTGTATCTAATTTACTTCACCTGAGGAAGGAGCAATCGATAGCTCCGAAAGCTTGTGATTTCAAATAAAACTGTTGGACTATAACCTGGTGTTGTGCGACCTCTCAATTTTATCAGGATCCTGCCAGGTGTGTATGGGGTTTCCGTATATCAGGATCCTGCCACTTGTGTAAGGGGTTTCACAGTATATCAGGATCCTGCCAGGTGTGTCTGGGGTTTCACACTGTATCGGGATCCTGCCAGGTGTGTCTGGGGTTTCACAGTGTATCGGGATCCTGCCAGGTGTGTATGGAGTTTCACAGTATATCAGGATCCTGCCAGGTGTGTATGGGGTTTCAGTGTATCAGGAACCTGCCAGGTGTGTATGGGGTTTCACAGTGTATCAGGATCCTGCCAGGTGTGTATGGGGTTTCAGTGTATCAGGATCCAGCCAGGTGTGTATGGGGTTTCACAGTGTATCAGGATCCTGCCAGGTGTGTATGGGGTTTAACAGTGTATCGGGATTCTGCCAGGTGTGTATGGGGTTTCACAGTGTATCAGGATCCTGCCAGGTGTGTATGGTGTTTCAGTGTATCAGGATCCTGCCAGGTGTGTATGGGGTTTCACAGTTTATCGGGATCCTGCCAGGTGTGTATGGGGTTTCAGTGTATCAGGATCCTGCCAGGTGTGTATGGGGTTTCACAGTTTATCAGGATCCTGCCAGGTGTGTATGGGGTTTCCATATATCAGGATCCTGCCAGGCGTGTATGGGGTTTCAGAGTGAATCAGGATCCTGCCAGGTGTGTATGGGGTTTCACTGTGTATCAGGATCCTGCCAGGTGTGTATGGGGTTTCCGTATATCAGGATCCTGCCAGGTGTGTAAGGGGTTTCACAGTATATCAGGATCCTGCCAGGTGTGTATGGAGTTTCACAGTGTATCGGGATCCTGCCAGGTGTGTATGGGGGTTCAAAGTGTATCAGGATCCTGCCAGGTGTGTATGGGGTTTCACAGTGAATCGGGATCCTGCCAGGTGTGTATGGGGTTTCACAGTGTATCAGGATCCTGCCAGGTGTGTATGGGGTTTCACTGTGTATCAGGATCCTGCCAGGTGTATATGGGGTTTCAGTGTATCAGGATCCTGCCAGGTGTGTATGGAGTTTCACAGTATATCAGTATTCTGCCAGGTGTGTATGGGGTTTCACAGTGTATCAGGATCCTGCCAGGTGTATATGGGGTTTCAGTGTATCAGGATCCTGCCAGGTGTGTCTGGGGTTTCACAGTGTATCGAGATCCTGCCAGGTGTGTATGGAGTTTCACAGTATATCAGGATCCTGCCAGGTGTGTATGGGGTTTCAGTGTATCAGGAACCTGCCAGGTGTGTATGGGGTTTCACAGTGTATCAGGATCCTGCCAGGTGTGTATGGGGTTTCAGTGTATCAGGATCCAGCCAGGTGTGTATGGGGTTTCACAGTGTATCAGGATCCTGCCAGGTGTGTATGGCGGTTCACTGTGTATTAGGATCCTGCTAGGTTTGTATGGGGTTTCAGTGTATCAGGATCCTGCCAGGTGTGTATGGCGGTTCACTGTGTATTAGGATCCTGCCAGGTGTGGATGGGGTTTCACAGTGTATCCGGATCCTGCCAGGTGTGTATGGGGTTTCACAGTGTATTAGGATCCTGCCAGGTGTGTATGGGGTTTCACAGTGTATCAGGATCCTGCCAGGTGTGTATGGGGTTTCACAGTGTATCAGGATCCTGCCAGGTGTGTATGGGGTTTCAGTGTATCAGGATCCTGCCAGGTGTGTATGTGGTTTCACAGTGTATCAGGATCCTGCCAGGTGTGTATGGGGTTTCAGTGTATCAGGATCCTGCCAGGTGTGTATGGGGTTTCACAGTGTATCAGGATTCAGCCAGGTGTGTATGGGGATTCAGTGTATCAGGATCCTGCCAGGTGTGTATGGGGTTTCACTTGTATCAGGATCCTGCCAGGTGTGTATGGGGATTGACAGTGTATCAGGATCCTGCCAGCTGTGTATGGGGTTTCACAGTGTAGCAGGATCCTGCCAGGTGTGTTTGTGGCGTTTCAGTGTATTAGGATCCTGCCAGGTGTGTATGGGGTTTCACAGTGTATCAGGATTCTGCCAGCTGTGTTTGTGGCGTTTCAGTGTATTAGGATCCTGCCAGGTGTGTATGGGGTTTCACAGTGTATCAGGATCCTGCCAGGTGTGTATGGGGTTTCAGTGTATCAGGATCCTGCCAGGTGTGTATGGGGTTTCACAGTGTATCAGGATCCTGCCAGGTGTGTATGGCGGTTCACAGTGTATTAGGATCCTGCCAGGTGTGTATGGCGTTTCACAGTGTATCAGTATCCTGCCAGGTGTGTATGGGGTTTCACAGTATATCAGGATCCTGCCAAGTGTGCATGGGGTTTCACAGTGTATCAGGATCCTGCCAGGTGTGTATGGCGTTTCACAGTGTATCAGGATCCTGCCAGGTGTGTATGGGGTTTCACAGTATATCAGGATCCTGCCAGGTGTGTATGGCGTTTCACAGTGTATCAGCATCCTGCCAGGTGTGTATGGGGTTTCACAGTATATCAGGATCCTGCCAAGTGTGTATGGCGTTTCACAGTGTATCAGGATCCTGCCAGGTGTGTATGGGGTTTCACATTGTATCAGGATCCTGCCAGGTGTGTCTGGGGTCTCACAGTGTATCGGGATCCTGCCAGGTGTGTATGGAGTTTCACAGTATATCAGGATCCTGCCAGGTGTGTATGGGGTTTCAGTGTATCAGTATCCTGCCAGGTGTGTATGGGGTTTCACAGTGTATCAGGATCCTGCCAGGTGTGTATGGGGTTTCAGTGTATCAGGATCCTGCCAGGTGTGTATGGGGTTTCACAGTGTATCAGGATCCTGCCAGGTGTGTATGGGGTTTCAGTGTATCAGGATCCTGCCAGGTGTGTAAGGGTTTTCACAGTATATCAGGATCCTGCCAGGTGTGTATGGGGTTTCACACTGTAACGGGATACTGCCAGGTGTGTATGGAGTTTCACAGTGTATCGGGACCCTGCCAGGTGTATATGGGGTTTCACAGTCTATCAGGATCCTGCCAGGTGTGTATGGGGTTTCAGTGTATCAGGATCCTGCCAGGTGTGCATGGGGTTTCACAGTGTATCAGGATCCTGCCACGTGTGTAAGGGGTTTCACAGTGTATCAGGATCCTGCCAGGTGTGTATGGGGTTTGACAGTGTATCGGGAGCCTGCCAGGTGTGTGTGGGGTTTCAAAGTGTATCAGGATCCTGCCAGGTATGTATGGGGTTTCACAGTGTATCGGGATCCTGACAGGTGTGTATGGGGTTTCACAGTGTATCAGGATCCTGCCAGGTGTGTATGGGGTTTCACAGTGTAGCAGGATCCTGCCAGGTGTGTCTGGTGTTTCACAGTGTATCAGGATCCTGCCAGGTGTGTATGGGGTTACAAGTGTATCAGGATCCTGCCAGGTGTGTATGGAGTTTCCGTAGATCAGGATCCTGCCAGGTGTGTATAGGGATTCACAGTATATCAGCATCCTGCCAGGTGTGTATGGGGTTTCACAGTGTATTAGGATCCTGCCAGGTGTGTATGGTGTTTCACAGTGTATCAGGATCCTGCCAGGTGTGTATGGGGTTTCACAGTGTATCAGGATCCTGCCAGGTGTGTATGGGGTTTAACAGTGTATCGGGATCCTGCCAGGTGTGTATGGGGTTTCACAGTGTATCAGGATCCTGCCAGGTGTGTATGGGGTTTCACAGTGTATCAGGATCCTGCCAGGTGTGTATGGGGTTTCACAGTGTATCAGGATCCTGCCAGGTGTGTTTGGGGTTTCACAGTGTATCAGGATCCTGCCAGGTGTGTATGGTGTTTCACAGTGTATCAGGATCCTGCCAGGTGTGTATGGGGTTTCGGTGTAACATGATCCTGCCAGGTGTGTATGGGGTTTCACTGTGTATCAGGATCCAGCCAGGTGTGTATGGAGTTTAACAGTGTATCAGGATCCTGCCAGGTGTGTATGGGGTTTCACAGTGTATCAGGATCCTGCCAGGTGTGTATGGGGTTTCACAGTGTATCAGGATCCTGCCAGGTGTGTATGGGGTTTCACAGTGTATCGGATCCTGCCAGGTGTGTATGGGGTTTCACAGTATATCAGGATCCTGCCAGGTGTGTATGGGGTTTCACAGTGTATTAGGATCCTGCCAGGTGTGGATGGGGTTTCACAGTGTATCAGGATCCTGCCAGGTGTGTATGGGGTTTCAGTGTATCAGGATCCTGCCAGGTGTGCATGGGGTTTCACAGTGTATCAGGATCCTGCCAGGTGTGTATGGGGTTTCACAGTGTATCAGGATCCTGCCAGGTGTGTATGGGGTTTCAGTGTATCAGGATCCTGCCAGGTGTGTATGGGGTTTCACAGTGTATCAGGATCCAGCCAGGTGTGTATGGGGTTTCACAGTGTATCAGGATCCTGCCAGGTGTGTATGGGGTTTCACAGTATATCAGGATCCTGCCAGGTGTGTATGGGGTTTCACAGTGTATCAGTATCCTGCCAGGTGTGTATGGGGTTTCACAGTGTATCAGTATCCTGCCAGGTGTGTATGGGGTTTCACAGTGTATCGGGATCCTGCCAGGTGTGTATGGGGTTTCAGTGTATCAGTATCCTGCCAGGTGTGTATGGGGTTTCACAGTGTATCAGGATATGGGGTTTCAGTGTATCAGGATCCTGCCAGGTGTGTATGGGGTTTCACAGTGTATCAGGATCCTGCCAGGAGTGTATGGGGTTTCACTGTGTATCAGGATCCTGCCAGGAGTGTATGGGGTTTCACAGTTTATCAGGATCCTGCCAGGTGTGTTTGGGGTTTCAGAGTGAATCAGGATCCTGCCAGGTGTGTATGGGGTTTCAGTGTATCAGGATCCTGCCAGGTGTGTATGGGGTTTCACAGTGTATCAGGATCCTGCCAGGTGTGTATGGGGTTTCACAGTGTATCAGGATCCTGCCAGGTGTGTATGGGGTTTCAGTGTATCAGGATCCTGCCAGGTGTGTATGGGGTTTCACAGTGTATCAGGATCCTGCCAGGAGTGTATGGGGTTTCACTGTGTATCAGGATCCTGCCAGGAGTGTATGGGGTTTCACAGTGTATCAGGATCCTGCCAGGTGTGTCTGGGGTTTCACAGTTTATCAGGATCCTGCCAGGTGTGTATGGGGTTTCACTGTGTATCAGGATCCTGCCAGGTGTGTATGGGGTTTCCATATATCAGGATCCTGCCAGGTGTGTCTGGGGTTTCACACTGTAACGGGATACTGCCAGGTGTGTATGGAGTTTCACAGTGTATCGGGATCCTGCCAGGTGTATATGGGGTTTCACAGTGTATCAGGATCCTGCCAAGTGTGTCTGGGGTTTCACAGTGTATCGGTATCCTGCCAGGTGTGTATGGAGTTTCACAGTATATCAGGATCCTGCCAGGTGTGTATGGGGTTTCAGTGTATCAGGATCCTGCCAGGTGTGTATGGGGTTTCACAGTGTATCAGGATCCTGCCAGGTGTGTATGGGGTTTCACAGTGTATCAGGATCCTGCCAGGTGTGTATGGGGTTTAACAGTGCATCGGGAGCCTGCCAGGTGTGTATGGGGTTTCAAAGTCTATCAGGATCCTGCCAGGTATGTATGGGGTTTCACAGTGTATCGGGATCCTGACAGGTGTGTATGGGGTTTCACAGTGTATCAGGATCCTGCCAGGTGTGTATGGGGTTTCACAGTGTAGCAGGATCCTGCCAGGTGTGTCTGGTGTTTCACAGTGTATCAGGATCCTGCCAGGTGTGTATGGGGTTTCACAGTGTATCAGGATCCTGCCAGGTGTGTATGGAGTTTCCGTAGATCAGGATCCTGCCAGGTGTGTATAGGGATTCACAGTATATCAGCATCCTTCCAGGTGTGTGTGGGGTTTCACAGTGTATTAGGATCCTGCCAGGTGTGTATGGGGTTTCACAGTGTATCAGGATCCTGCCAGGTGTGTATGAGGTTTCAGAGTGTATCAGGATCCTGCCAGGTGTGTATGGGGTTTAACAGTGTATCGGGATCCTGCCAGGTGTGTATGGGGTTTCACAGTGTATCAGGATCCTGCCAGGTGTGTATGGGGTTTCACAGTGTATCAGGATCCTGCCAGGTGTGTATGGGGTTTCACAGTGTATCAGGATCCTGCCAGGTGTGTATGGGGTTTCACAGTGTATCAGGATCCTGCCAGGTGTGGATGGAGTTTCCGTAGATCAGGATCCTGCCAGGTGTGTATAGGGATTCACAGTATATCAGCATCCTTCCAGGTGTGTATGGGGTTTCACAGTGTATTAGGATCCTGCCAGGTGTGTATGGTGTTTCACAGTGTATCAGGATCCTGCCAGGTGTGTATGGGGTTTCACAGTGTATCAGGATCCTGCCAGGTGTGTATGGGGTTTAACAGTGTATCGGGATCCTGCCAGGTGTTTATGGGGTTTCACAGTGTATCAGGATCCTGCCAGGTGTGTATGGGGTTTCACAGTGTATCAGGATCCTGCCAGGTGTGTATGGGGTTTCACAGTGTATCAGGATCCTGCCAGGTGTGTATGGGGTTTCACAGTGTATCAGGATCCTGCCAGGTGTGTTTGGGGTTTCACAGTGTATCAGGATCCTGCCAGGTGTGTATGGGGTTTCACAGTGTATCAGGATCCTGCCAGGTGTGTATGGGGTTTCACAGTGTATCAGGATCCTGCCAGGTGTGTATGGGGTTTCACAGTGTATCAGGATCCTGCCAGATGTGTATGGTGTTTCACAGTGTATCAGGATCCTGCCAGGTGTGTATGGGGTTTCACAGTGTATCAGGATCCTGCCAGGTGTGTATGGGGTTTCAGTGTAACATTATCCTTCCAGGTGTGTATGGGGTTTCACTGTGTATCGGGATCCTGCCAGGTGTGTATGGAGTTTAACAGTGTATCAGGATCCTGCCAGGTGTGTATGGGGTTTCAGTTTATAAGGATCCTGCCAGGTGTGTATGGAGTTTCACAGTATATCAGGATCCTGCCAGGTGTGTACGGAGTTTCACAGTATATCAGGATCCTGTCAGGTGTGTATGGGGTTTCACAGTATATCAGGATCCTGCCAGGTGTGTATGGGGTTTCACAGTGTATCAGGAACCTGCCAGGTGTGTATGGGGTTTCACAGTATATCAGGATCCTGTCAGGTGTGTATGGGGTTTCACAGTATATCAGGATCCTGCCAGGTGTGTATGGGGTTTCACAGTGTATCAGGAACCTGCCAGGTGTGTATGGAGATTCACAGTGTATCAGGATCCTGCCAGGTGTGCATGGGGTTTCACATTGTATCAGGATCCTGCCAGGTGTGTATGGGGTTTCACAGTGTATCAGGATCCTGCCAGGTGTGTATGGGGTTTCAGTGTATCAGGATCCTGCCAGGTGTGTATGAGGTTTCACAGTGTATCAGGATCCAGCCAGGTGTGTATGGGGTTTCACTTGTATCAGGATCCTGCCAGGTGTGTATGGGAATTCATAGTGTATCAGGATCCTGCCAGGTGTGTATGGGGTTTCACAGTGTAGCAGGATCCTGCCAGCTGTGTATGGTGTTTCACAGTATATCAGGATCCTGCCAGGTGTGTATGGGGTTTCACAGTGTATTAGGATCCTGCCAGGTGTGTATCGGGTTTCACAGTGTATCAGGATCCTGCCAGGTGTGTATGGCGGTTCACAGTTTATTAGGATCCTGCCAGGTGTGTATGGGGATTCACAGTGTATCAGGATCCTGCCAGGTGTGTATGGGGTTTCACAGTGTATTAGGATCCTGCCAGGTGTGGATGGGGTTTCACAGTGCATCAGGATCCTGCCAGGTGTTTATGGGGTTTCAGTGTATCAGGATCCTACCAGGTGTGGATGGGGTTTCACAGTGTATCAGGATCCTGCCAGGTGTTTATGGGGTTTCAGTGTATCAGGATCCTACCAGGTGTGTATGGGGTTTCACAGTGTATCAAGATCCTGCCAGGTGTGTATGGGGTTTCACATTGTATCAGGATCCTGCTAGGTGTGTATGGGGATTCACAGTGTATCAGGATCCTGCCAGGTGTGTATGGGGTTTCACAGTGTATTAGGATCCTGCCAGGTGTTTATGGGGTTTCAGTGTATCAGGATCCTACCAGGTGTGTATGGGGTTTCACAGTGTATCAGGATCCTGCCAGGTGTGTATGGGGTTTCACAGTGTATCAGGATCCTGCCAGGTGTGTATGGCGGTTCACAGTTTATTAGGATCCTACCAGGTGTGTATGGGGATTCACAGTGTATCAGGATCCTGCCAGGTGTGTACCGGGTTTCACAGTGTATTAGGATCCTGCCAGGTGTGGATGGGGTTTCACAGTGTATCAGGATCCTGCCAGGTGTGTATGGGGATTCACAGTGTATCAGGATCCTGCCAGGTGTGCATGGGGTTTCACATTGTATCAGGATCCTGCAAGGTGTGTATGGGGTTTCACAGTGTATCAGGATCCTGCCAGGTGTGTATGGGGTTTCAGTGTATCAGGATCCTGCCAGGTGTGTATGGGGTTTCACCGTGTATCAAGATCCGGCCAGGTGTGTATGGGGTTTCACAGTATATCAGGATCCAGCCAGGTGTGTATGGGGTTTCACAGTGTATCAGGATCCTGCCAGGTATGTATGGGGTTTCACAGTGTAGCAGGATCCTGCCAGGTGTGTATGGTGTTTCACAGTGTATCAGGATCCTGCCAGCTGTGTATGGGGTTTCACAGTGTATCAGGATCCTGCCAGGTGTGTATGAAGTTTCCGTAGATCAGGATCCTGCCAGGTGTGTATAGGGATTCACAGTATATCAGAATCCTGCCAGGTGTGTATGGGGTTTCACAGTATATCAGGATCCTGCCAAGTGTGTATGGCGTTTCACAGTGTATCAGGATCCTGCCAGGTGTGTATGGGGTTTCAGTGTATCAGGATCCTGCCAGGTGTGTATGGAGTTTCACAGTGTATCAGGATCCTGCCAGGTGTGTATGGGGTTTCACAGTATATCAGGATCCTGCCAGGTGTGTATGGGGTTTCAAATTGTATCAGGATCCTGCCAGGTGTGTCTGGGGTTTCACAGTGTATCGGGATCCTGCCAGGTGTGTATGGAGTCTCACAGTATATCAGGATCCTGCCAGGTGTGTATGGGGTTTCAGTGTATCAGTATCCTGCCAGGTGTGTATGGGGTTTCACAGTGTATGTGGATCCTGCCAGGTGTGTATGGGGTTTCAGTGTATCAGGATCCTGCCAGGTGTGTATGGGGTTTCACAGTGTATCAGGATCCTGCCAGGTGTGTATGGGGTTTCAGTGTATCAGGATCCTGCCAGGTGTGCATGGGGTTTCACATTGTACCAGGATCCTGCCAGGTGTGTATGGGGTTTCACAGCGTATCAGGATCCTGCCAGGTGTGTATGGGGTTTCACAGTATATCAGGATCCTGCCAGGTGTGTATGGGGTTTCAGTGTATCAGGATCCTGCCAGGTGTGTATGGGGTTTCACAGTGTATCAGGATCCAGCCAGGTGTGTATGGGGTTTCACTTGTATCAGTATCCTGCCAGGTGTCTATGGGGCTTCATAGTGTATATGGATCCTGCCAGGTGTGTATGGGGTTTCACAGTGTAGCAGGATCCTGCCAGGTGTGTATGGTGTTTCACAGTATATCAGGATCCTGCCAGGTGTGTATGGGGTTTCAGTGCATCAGGATCCTGCCAGGTGTGTATGGGGTTTCACAGTGTATCAGGATGCTGCTAGGTTTGTATGGGGTTTCAGTGTATCAGGATCCTGCCAGGTGTGTATGGGGTTTCACAGTGTATCAGGATCCTGCCAGGTGTGTATGGCGGTTCACAGTTTATTCGGATCCTGCCAGGTGTGGATGGGGTTTCACAGTGTATCAGGATCCTGCCAGGTGTGTATGGGGTTTCACAGTGTATTAGGATCCTGCCAGGTGTGGATGGGGTTTCACAGTGTATCAGGATCTTGCCAGGTGTGTATGGGGATTCACAGTGTATCAGGATCCTGCCAGGTGTGCATGGGGTTTCACATTGTATCAGGATCCTGCCAGGTGTGTATGGGGTTTCACAGTGTATCAGGATCCTGCCAGGTGTGTATGGGGTTTCAGTGTATCAGGATCCTGCCAGGTGTGTATGGGGTTTCACAGTGTATCAGGATCCTGCCAGGTGTGTATGGGGTTTCAGTGTATCAGGATCCTGCCAGGTGTGTATGGGGTTTCACAGTGTATCAGGATCCAGCCAGGTGTGTATGGGTTTTCACTTGTATCAGGATCCTGCCAGGTGTGTATGGGGTTTCACAGTGTATCAGGATCCTGCCAGGTATGTATGGGGTTTCACAGTGTAGCAGGATCCTGCCAGGTGTGTATGGTGTTTCACAGTGTATCAGGATCCTGCCAGCTGTGTATGGGGTTTCACAGTGGATCAGGCTCCTGCCAGGTGTGTATGGAGTTTCCGTAGAACAGGATCCTGCCAGGTGTGTATAGGGATTCACAGTATATCAGCATCCTGCCAGGTATGTATGGGGTTTCACAGTGTATCAGGATCCTGCCAGGTGTGTATGGGGTTTCAGTGTATCAGGATCCTGCCAGGTGTGTATGGAGTTTCACAGTGTATCAGGATCCTGCCAGGTGTGTATGGGGTTTCACAGTATATCAGGATCCTGCCAGGTGTGTATGGGGTTTCAAATTGTATCAGGATCCTGCCAGGTGTGTCTGGGGTTTCACAGTGTATAGGGATCCTGCCAGGTGTGTATGGAGTTTCACAGTATATCAGGATCCTGCCAGGTGTGTATGGGGTTTCAGTGTATCAGTATCCTGCCAGGTGTGTATGGTGTTTCACAGTGTCTGTGGATCCTGCCAGGTCTGTATGGGGTTTCAGTGTATCAGGATCCTGCGAGGTGTGTATGGGGTTTCACAGTGTATCAGGATCCTGCCAGGTGTGTATGGGTTTTCAGTGTATCAGGATCCTGCCAGGTGTGTATTGGGTTTCACAGTTTATCAGGATCCTGCCAGGTCTGTTTGGGGTTTCACAGTGTATCGGGATCCTGCCAGGTGCGTATGGGGTTTCACAGTGTATCAGGATTCTGCCAGGTGTGTATGGGGTTTCACAGTGTATCAGGATCCTGCCAGGTGTGTATGGGGTTTCAGTGTATTAGGATCCTGCCAGGTGTGTATGGGGTTTCACAGTATATCAGGATCCTGCCAGGTGTTTATGGGGTTTCAAATTGTATCAGGATCCTGCCAGGTGTGTCTGGGGTTTCACAGTGTATCGGGATCCTGCCAGGTGTGTATGGAGTTTCACAGTATATCAGGATCCTGCCAGGTGTGTATGGGGTTTCAGTGTATCAGTATCCTGCCAGGTGTGTATGGGGTTTCACAGTGTATGTGGATCCTGCCAAGTGTGTATGGGGTTTCAGTGTATCAGGATCCTGCCAGGTGTGCATGGGGTTTCACATTGTATCAGAATCCTGCCAGGTGTGTATGAGGTTTCAAAGTGTATCAGGATCCTGCCAGGTGTGTATGGGGTTTCACAGTGTATCAGGATCCTGCCAGGTGTGCATGGGGTTTCAGTGTATCAGGATCCAGCCAGGTGTGTATGGGGTTTCACTTGTATCAGGATCCTGCCAGGTGTGTATGGGGTTTCACAGTGTATCTGGATCCTGCCAGGTGTGTATGGCGGTTCACAGTTTATTAGGATCCTGCCAGGTGTGGATGGGGTTTCACAGTGTATCAGGATCCTGCCAGGTGTGTATGGGGTTTCACAGTGTATTAGGATCCTGCCAGGTGTGGATGGGGTTTCACAGTGTATCTGGATCCTGCCAGGTGTGTATGGGGATTCACAGTGTATCAGCATCCTGCCAGGTGTGCATGGGGTTTCACATTGTATCAGGATCCTGCCAGGTATGTATGGGGTTTCACAGTGTAGCAGGATCCTGCCAGGTGTGTTTGGTGTTTCACAGTGTATCAGGATCCTGCCAGCTGTGTATGAGGTTTCACAGTGTATCAGGATCCTGCCAGGTGTGTATGGAGTTTCACAGTGTATCAAGATCCTGCCAGGTGTGTATGGGGTTTCACAGTGTATCAGGATCCAGCCAGGTGTGTATGGGTTTTCACTTGTATCAGGATCCTGCCAGGTGTGTGTGGGGTTTCTCAGTGTATCAGGATCCTGCCAGGTATGTATGGGGTTTCACAGTGTAGCAGGATCCTGCCAGGTGTGTATGGTGTTTCACAGTGTATCAGGATCCTGCCAGCTGTGTATGAGGTTTCACAGTGTATCAGGATCCTGCCAGGTGTGTATGGAGTTTCCGTAGATCAGGATCCTGCCAGGTGTGTATAGGGATTCACAGTATATCAGCATCCTGCCAGGTGTGTATGGGGTTTTACAGTATATCAGGATCCTGCCAAGTGTGTATGGCGTTTCACAATGTATCAGGATCCTGCCTGGTGTGTATGGGGTTTCAGTGTATCAGGATCCTGCCAGGTGTGTATGGGGTTTCACAATGTATCAGGATCCTGCCAGGTGTGTATGGAGTTTCACAGTGTATCAGGATCCTGCCAGGTGTGTATGGGGTTTCACAGTATATCAGGATCCTGCCAGGTGTGTATGGGGTTTCAAATTGTATCAGGATCCTGCCAGGTGTGTCTGGGGTTTCACGGTGTATCGGGATCCTGCCAGGTGTGTATGGAGTTTCACAGTATATCAGGATCCTGCCAGGTGTGTATGGGGTTTCAGTGTATCAGGATCCTGCCAGGTGTGTATGGTGTTTCGCAGTGTATGTGGATCCTGCCAGGTGTGTATGGGGTTTCAGTGTATCAGGATCCTGCCAGGTGTGTATGGGGTTTCACAGTGTATCAGGATCCTGCCAGGTGTGTATGGGGTTTCACAGTGTATCAGGATCCTGCCAGGTGTGTATGGGGTTTCACAGTGTATCAGGATCCTGCCAGGTGTGTATGGAGTTTCACAGTATATCAGGATCCTGCCAGGTGTGTATGGGGTTTCAGTGTATCAGGATCCTGCCAGGTGTGTATAGGGTTTCACAGTTTATCAGCATCCTGCCAGATGTGTATGGGGTTTCACAGCGTATCAGGATCCTGCCAGGTGTGTATGAGGTTTCACAGTGTATCAGGATCCTGCCAGGTGTGTATGGAGTTTCAGTGTATCAGGATCCTGCCAGGTGTGTATAGGGATTCACAGTGTATCAGCATCCTGCCAGGTGTGTATGGGGTTTCACAGTATATCAGGATCCTGCCAGGTGTGTATGGCGTTTCACAGTGTATCAGGATCCTGCCAGGTGTGTATGGGGTTTCAGTGTATCAGGATCCTGCCAGGTGTGTATGGGTTTCACAGTGTATCAGGATCCTGCCAGGTGTGTATGGGGTTTCACAGTGTATCAGGATCCTGCCAGGTGTGTATGGGGTTTCACAGTGTATCAGGATCCTGCCAGGTGTGTATGGGGTTTCACAGTGTATCAGGATCCTGCCAGGTGTGTATGGGTTTCACAGTTTATCAGGATCCTGCCAGGTGTGTATGGGGTTTCAGTGTATCAGGATCCTGCCAGGTGTGTATGGGGTTTCACAGTGTATCAGGATCCTGCCAGGTGTGTATGGGTTTCACAGTATATCAGGATCCTGCCAGGTGTGTATGGGGTTTCAGTGTATCAGGATCCTGCCAGGTGTGTATGGGTTTCACAGTGTATCAGGATCCTGCCAGGTGTGTATGGGGTTTCAGTGTATCAGGATCCTGCCAGG